>JAXLNO010001877.1:0-26930 GCA_038087875.1 Malacoraja senta | reverse complement strand
GTCGGGGTGGGACTAGTGCAGATGGGGCATGTTGGTCGAGGTGGGACTAGTGTAGATGGGGCAGGTTGGTCGGGGTGGGACTAATGTAGATGGGGCATGTTGGTCGGGGTGGGACTAGTGTAGATGGGGCATGTAGGTCGGGGTGGGATTAGTGCAGATGGGGCATTTTGGTCGATGTGGGACTAGTGTAGATGGGGCAGGTTGGTCGGTGTGGGACTAATGTAGATGGCGCATGTTGGTTGGGGTGGACCTAGTGTAGATGGGACATGTTGGTCGGGGTGGGACTGGTGTAGATGGGGCATGTTGGTCGGGGTGAGACTAGTGTAGATGAGGCATGTTGGTAGGGGATGGACTAGTTTAGATGGGGCACGTTGGTCGGGGTGGGACTAGTGTGGATGGGGCATGTTGGTCGTGGTGGGACTAGTGTAGATGGGGCATGTTGGTCGGGGTGAGACTATTGTAGATGGGGCATGTTTGTCGGTGTGGGACTAGTGTAGATGGGGCATGTTGGTCGAGGTGGGACTATTGTTGATGGGGCATGTTGGTCGGGATAAGACTAGTGTAGATGGGTAATGTTGGTCGGGGTGGGACTAGTGTAAATGGGGCATGTTGGGCTGGATGAGACTAATGTAGATGGGGCATGTTGGTCGGGGTGAGACAATTGTAGATGGGGCATGTTGGACGGGGTGCGACTAGTGTAGATGGGGCATGTTGGTCGAGGTGGGACTAGTGTAGATGGGTCATGTTGGTCGGGTTAAGACTAGTGTAGATGGGGCATGTTGGTCTGGGCGGGACTAGTGTAGATGGGGCATGTTGGTCCGGGTGGGCCAAGTGCAGATGGGGCATATTAGTCGGGTGGGCCTAGTGTAGATGGGGCATGTTGGTCGGGGTGGGCCTAGTGTAGATGGGGCATGTTGGTCGTGGTGGGCCTAGTATCGATGGGGCATGTTGGTCGGAGTGGGCCTAGTGTAGATGGGGCATGTTCGTCGGGGTGGGACTAGTGTAGATGGGGCATGTTCGTCGGGGTGGGACTAGTGTAGATGGGGCATGTTGGTCGGGGTGGGACTAGTGCAGATGGGGCATGTTGGTCGAGGTGGGACTAGTGTAGATGGGGCAGGTTGGTCGGGGTGGGACTAATGTAGATGGGGCATGTTGGTCGGGGTGGACCTAGTGTAGATGGGACATGTTGGTCGGGGTGGGATTGGTATAGATGGGGCATGTTGGTCGGGGTAAGACTAGTATGGATGGGGCATGTTGGTAGGGGATGGACTAGTTTAGATGGGGCACATTGGTCGGGGTGGGACTAGTGTGGATGGGGCATGTTGGTCATGGTGGGACTAGTGTAGATGGGGCATGTTGGTCGGGGTGAGACTATTGTAGATAGGGCATGTTGGTCGGGGTGGGACTAGTGTAGATGGGGCATGTTGGTCGAGGTGGGACTATTGTAGATGGGGCATGTTGGTCGGGGTAAGACTAGTGTAGATGGGGCATGTTGGTCGGGGTGGGACTAGTGTAAATGGGGCATGTTGGTTGGGATGAGTCTAATGTAGATGGGGCATGTTGGTCGGGGTGGAACTTGTGTAGATGGAGCATGTTGGTCGGGGTGGGACTAGTGCAGATGGGGCATGTTGGTCGGGGTGAGCCCAGTGTAGATGGGGCATGTTCGTCGGGGTGGGACTGGTGTAGATGGGGCATGTTGGTCGGGGTGGGCCTAGTGTAGATGGGGCATGTTCGTCGGGGTTGGACTAGTGTAGATGGGGCATGTTCGTCGGGGTGGGACTAGTGTAGATGGGGCATGTAGGTCGGGGTGGGACTAGTGCAGATGGGGCATTTTGGTCGATGTGGGACTAGTGTAGATGGGGCAGGTTGGTCGGTGTGGGACTAATGTAGATGGCGCATGTTGGTTGGGGTGGACCTAGTGTAGATGGGACATGTTGGTCGGGGTGGGACTGGTGTAGATGGGGCATGTTGGTCGGGATGAGACTAGTGTAGATGAGGCATGTTGGTAGGGGATGGACTAGTTTAGATGGGGCACGTTGGTCGGGGTGGGACTAGTGTGGATGGGGCATGTTGGTCGTGGTGGGACTAGTGTAGATGGGGCATGTTCGTCGGGGTGGGACTGGTGTAGATGGGGCATGTTGGTCGGGGTGGGACTAGGGCACATGGGGCATGTTCGTCGGGGTGGGACTGTGAATGTAAATTTTGAATAAACGCTGTAAGGTTGTTCTGTGAAGGTAAAATGGTTTGGCCAGGTGGACTGGATTGAAACATAAAATGTCTGCTGACCAAAATTGCTGAAAATGTAGCTGCAGGGGTGAGGAAATTGTGGTCAGGAGAAATTCACATTGTCCTGCTGTTACTGCATATTCGCGACTATGGTATTAACTGTACCCGTCTGACTGAGATAGCTGGCTCTCAGAAGTCTTTTTTTTGAAAATATTTTTTATTGGAGATAAGTACACAACCTATTAACATCATTACAGTCTTACATTTTTGAATTGATAATATTGTCAATTATTATTACATTGTCTCCAATACCTTTTGCCTTTTTTTTAAAACTAGATAGAACTAAAAAGATAGATGAAGTAAAGAAAGAAAAGAGAGAAGAAAAGAGAGAAAAAAAAAAAAAAAAAGGGAAAAAAAAATATATATAAAAAAATAAATTAAAAAAAAAAAGAGAAAGATAGTTAAAGAAGAATGGAAAAATTTATTAAAATAAAAAACTTCATTCGAGATATATTCGTACATTTCAGAGTATAGCATTTCATCCATTCTTTAGCCCGAGTGTTAGTCAGGTTCCTGTGCTGAACCATTCTGACCCTTTAAATAATCAATAAAGGGAGACCATGTTCCAACGAATAATTCCTGTTTGTCCAACAGGGAAAATCTGATTCTTTCCACGTTTAAGGTCTCCGTCATTTCTATAATCCACATTTTGATTGTGGGGGTTATAGGGCCTTTCCAAAATTTTAGAATTAATTTTTTTCCTGTTATTATACTATAATCAATAAAGTTTCTTTGTGTTGTTGTAAATGTTTGATTTTACTTCGGAGTCACGTGAGTGACTATGTGAAGAACCCCGCCAGTGCGCCTGCGCGTCATTACATCAGACGCCTTGACGCAAACGGACGTGAGGAGCAGAGCTCCTCGAGTGGATTTGTAGTTTTTCAACTACAAGGTAAGTAAAAACTTTTTTCAGGTTTTCCAGGTCCGTTTACTGTGGGTCTATGGGGATTTTTTCCACAGACGCCATGGAAAAAACGGACAGGGGGAAGAGGCGAGCGACACAGCCGACAGAAGTCGGGAAAGTCGGGAGTCCGCGATTAGAGACCAACCGCCTCTAAACCCTGGTACAGTCGCCAGCGGTGAGCATAGCGACTGTGGACCTGGGGCTGGTGAAAACACTGTCAGCGCCTGTCGGGCAAAAGACACAGTTTAAATCCCAACGGCCCACGGAGGGAGTCCCAGGCAATGTAAGTAGCTCCAGGGCTAGATATTGCCCAAATAGAAAGCCTTTTACATAAGCTGTTGGAGCAAAGTTCACTCAGGGAGGAGTGTACTGAAAGTAAGCTGCTGGAAACAGCTCAAACAGCTCCTGGTCGGGGTGGGATTGGTATAGATGGGGCATGTTGGTCGGGGTAAGATTAGTATGGATGGGGCATGTTGGTAGGGGATGGACTAGTTTAGATGGGGCACATTGGTCGGGGTGGGACTAGTGTGGATGGGGCATGTTGGTCATGGTGGGACTAGTGTAGATGGGGCATGTTGGTCGGGGTGAGACTATTGTAGATAGGGCATGTTGGTCGGGGTGGGACTAGTGTAGATGGGGCATGTTGGTCGAGGTGGGACTATTGTAGATGGGGCATGTTGGTCGGGGTAAGACTAGTGTAGATGGGGCATGTTGGTCGGGGTGGGACTAGTGTAAATGGGGCATGTTGGTTGGGATGAGTCTAATGTAGATGGGGCATGTTGGTCGGGGTGGAACTTGTGTAGATGGAGCATGTTGGTCGGGGTGGGACTAGTGTAGATGGGGCATGTTGGTCGGGGTGAGCCCAGTGTAGATGGGGCATGTTCGTCGGGGTGGGACTGGTGTAGATGGGGCATGTTGGTCGGGGTGGGACTAGGGCACATGGGGCATGTTCGTCGGGGTGGGACTGTGAATGTAAATTTTGAATAAACGCTGTAAGGTTGTTCTGTGAAGGTAAAATGGTTTGGCCAGGTGGACTGGATTGAAACATAAAATGTCTGCTGACCAAAATTGCTGAAAATGTAGCTGCAGGGGTGAGGAAATTGTGGTCAGGAGAAATTCACATTGTCCTGCTGTTACTGCATATTCGCGACTATGGTATTAACTGTACCCGTCTGACTGAGATAGCTGGCTCTCAGAAGTCTTTTTTTTGAAAATATTTTTTATTGGAGATAAGTACACAACCTATTAACATCATTACAGTCTTACATTTTTGAATTGATAATATTGTCAATTATTATTACATTGTCTCCAATACCTTTTGCCTTTTTTTTAAAACTAGATAGAACTAAAAAGATAGATGAAGTAAAGAAAGAAAAGAGAGAAGAAAAGAGAGAAAAAAAAAAAAAAAAGGGAAAAAAAAAATATATAAAAAAAAAAAATTAAAAAAAAAAGAGAAAGATAGTTAAAGAAGAATGGAAAAATTTATTAAAATAAAAAACTTCATTCGAGATATATTCGTACATTTCAGAGTATAGCATTTCATCCATTCTTTAGCCCGAGTGTTAGTCAGGTTCCTGTGCTGAACCATTCTGACCCTTTAAATAATCAATAAAGGGAGACCATGTTCCAACGAATAATTCCTGTTTGTCCAACAGGGAAAATCTGATTCTTTCCACGTTTAAGGTCTCCGTCATTTCTATAATCCACATTTTGATTGTGGGGGTTATAGGGCCTTTCCAAAATTTTAGAATTAATTTTTTTCCTGTTATTATACTATAATCAATAAAGTTTCTTTGTGTTGTTGTAAATGTTTGATTTTACTTCGGAGTCACGTGAGTGACTATGTGAAGAACCCCGCCAGTGCGCCTGCGCGTCATTACATCAGACGCCTTGACGCAAACGGACGTGAGGAGCAGAGCTCCTCGAGTGGATTTGTAGTTTTTCAACTACAAGGTAAGTAAAAACTTTTTTCAGGTTTTCCAGGTCCGTTTACTGTGGGTCTATGGGGATTTTTTCCACAGACGCCATGGAAAAAACGGACAGGGGGAAGAGGCGAGCGACACAGCCGACAGAAGTCGGGAAAGTCGGGAGTCCGCGACTAGAGACCAACCGCCTCTAAACCCTGGTACAGTCGCCAGCGGTGAGCATAGCGACTGTGGACCTGGGGCTGGTGAAAACACTGTCAGCGCCTGTCGGGCAAAAGACACAGTTTAAATCCCAACGGCCCACGGAGGGAGTCCCAGGCAATGTAAGTAGCTCCAGGGCTAGATATTGCCCAAATAGAAAGCCTTTTACATAAGCTGTTGGAGCAAAGTTCACTCAGGGAGGAGTTTACTGAAAGTAAGCTGCTGGAAACAGCTCAAACAGCTCCTGGTCGGGGTGGGATTGGTATAGATGGGGCATGTTGGTCGGGGTAAGACTAGTATGGATGGGGCATGTTGGTAGGGGATGGACTAGTTTAGATGGGGCACATTGGTCGGGGTGGGACTAGTGTGGATGGGGCATGTTGGTCATGGTGGGACTAGTGTAGATGGGGCATGTTGGTCGGGGTGAGACTATTGTAGATAGGGCATGTTGGTCGGGGTGGGACTAGTGTAGATGGGGCATGTTGGTCGAGGTGGGACTATTGTAGATGGGGCATGTTGGTCGGGGTAAGACTAGTGTAGATGGGGCATGTTGGTCGGGGTGGGACTAGTGTAAATGGGGCATGTTGGTTGGGATGAGTCTAATGTAGATGGGGCATGTTGGTCGGGGTGGAACTTGTGTAGATGGAGCATGTTGGTCGGGGTGGGACTAGTGTAGATGGGGCATGTTGGTCGGGGTGAGCCCAGTGTAGATGGGGCATGTTCGTCGGGGTGGGACTGGTGTAGATGGGGCATGTTGGTCGGGGTGGGACTAGGGCACATGGGGCATGTTCGTCGGGGTGGGACTGTGAATGTAAATTTTGAATAAACGCTGTAAGGTTGTTCTGTGAAGGTAAAATGGTTTGGCCAGGTGGACTGGATTGAAACATAAAATGTCTGCTGACCAAAATTGCTGAAAATGTAGCTGCAGGGGTGAGGAAATTGTGGTCAGGAGAAATTCACATTGTCCTGCTGTTACTGCATATTCGCGACTATGGTATTAACTGTACCCGTCTGACTGAGATAGCTGGCTCTCAGAAGTCTTTTTTTTGAAAATATTTTTTATTGGAGATAAGTACACAACCTATTAACATCATTACAGTCTTACATTTTTGAATTGATAATATTGTCAATTATTATTACATTGTCTCCAATACCTTTTGCCTTTTTTTTAAAACTAGATAGAACTAAAAAGATAGATGAAGTAAAGAAAGAAAAGAGAGAAGAAAAGAGAGAAAAAAAAAAAAAAAAAGGGAAAAAAAAAATATATAAAAAAAATAAATAAAAAAAAAAAAGAGAAAGATAGTTAAAGAAGAATGGAAAAATTTATTAAAATAAAAAACTTCATTCGAGATATATTCGTACATTTCAGAGTATAGCATTTCATCCATTCTTTAGCCCGAGTGTTAGTCAGGTTCCTGTGCTGAACCATTCTGACCCTTTAAATAATCAATAAAGGGAGACCATGTTCCAACGAATAATTCCTGTTTGTCCAACAGGGAAAATCTGATTCTTTCCACGTTTAAGGTCTCCGTCATTTCTATAATCCACATTTTGATTGTGGGGGTTATAGGGCCTTTCCAAAATTTTAGAATTAATTTTTTTCCTGTTATTATACTATAATCAATAAAGTTTCTTTGTGTTGTTGTAAATGTTTGATTTTACTTCGGAGTCACGTGAGTGACTATGTGAAGAACCCCGCCAGTGCGCCTGCGCGTCATTACATCAGACGCCTTGACGCAAACGGACGTGAGGAGCAGAGCTCCTCGAGTGGATTTGTAGTTTTTCAACTACAAGGTAAGTAAAAACTTTTTTCAGGTTTTCCAGGTCCGTTTACTGTGGGTCTATGGGGATTTTTTCCACAGACGCCATGGAAAAAACGGACAGGGGGAAGAGGCGAGCGACACAGCCGACAGAAGTCGGGAAAGTCGGGAGTCCGCGATTAGAGACCAACCGCCTCTAAACCCTGGTACAGTCGCCAGCGGTGAGCATAGCGACTGTGGACCTGGGGCTGGTGAAAACACTGTCAGCGCCTGTCGGGCAAAAGACACAGTTTAAATCCCAACGGCCCACGGAGGGAGTCCCAGGCAATGTAAGTAGCTCCAGGGCTAGATATTGCCCAAATAGAAAGCCTTTTACATAAGCTGTTGGAGCAAAGTTCACTCAGGGAGGAGTGTACTGAAAGTAAGCTGCTGGAAACAGCTCAAACAGCTCCTGGTACAGGGCTAGATACTGCTTTCGAGCATGTTGCCCAAATAGAAAGTCTTTTACATAGGCTGTTGGAGCAAAGTTCACTCAGGAAGGAGTGTACTGTAATCCAAGCTGCAGGAGCAGCTTAACAGCACCTGGCTCAGGGCTGATGGAATGCACCCTCAGGAAGAGGAGCGTGCTCCGGGTCATGAGATTTCAGACCCCGACTCTGACGGTGAGGCTGTACAAGGCGATGAACGGCAGCTGCCAGATGTTCCACTCCTGGCAGTAGGATTCGCTGCCCCATCAGGGTCAGGAGAGCCATTAGAAGAAGAACTGGCCTCCTTAATAAATTACTTGGTTTACCATTAGCTGGAACAGCAGGAAATGGATGAGACTGCAAGAAGTAACTGTGGGCAGCAGTGAATCAAATTATCTGGAATCAGTTGCAGAGAATATTAAAGCTGCTGGGTTCTGGAATAACTGCTTTTGCCAGAATAGCAGAAAAAAGCCAAGAGATGACGGAGTTGCATCAGGAAACACTGGGGTTGCTATGCAGCACCCACTTCGAGACAATTGTCTGAGGAAAAGTGTGATACGGCCTACTATGAATCCAAAATTCGCAGCACTCTCCAAACCAAGTGATATACAATTACCCAACTTACTCTTTGGAAAGGATCTCGGGAGAGATATTAAAGAGTTGGAAGATGAAGCGAAAACAGGATTGATGAAGACATCAATGGTTGTGAAGTCTGTAAAGAGGAAGTATCCTTTCAGACGTCATACGGATCCTGGACCAAGTCGCTCATCAACGCAGGGACGTATTTGGCGGCCTGCAGCGGGAGCAAGAACCAGTGGGCGTGCTTCCGGGAGAACCCAGGAATCTCAGGGTACTCAAATGACTCAAGAGGTAGGTGGACCTGGTTCTCATGAGAACATACTAACTGGATTAAGTCCAAAAGTTGGAGGCAGGTTACATTTCTTTTATAATAATTGGAAGAAAATTACTTTAGAATGTGGTAATCCTGAATCATATACAAGGATTTTGAATTGAATTCAATCCAAATTATGATTTGCCTGTTCAGCATGTTCCTAGCCGAACTCTGCACTTTGTACAAAAAGAAGTGATGGAGGTTCAGGTTGCACATGAAACCCTATATAAAAAAGGGGTTATTGAAAAAAAAATCAGTCTACCAAAATCACCAATTTGTGTGAAATATATTCCCTCGATCAAAAAAGGATGGAGGATGTAGGATTATTCTAGATTTGACAAATCTGAATCCTTTTGTGCAATTTAGACATTTTAAATGGAAACATTTGTGACTGCCAAACAGCTTATTTCAGAAGCATGTTATATGGCAACTATAGACTTGAAAGATGCATATTATTCAGTGTCTGTGCATTCAGAAGATAGGAAGTATCTTAAATTTAAATGGATGAACCAGTTGTGGCAGTTCAAAGCTCTGCCTAATGGGTTAACATCTGCACCCAGAATATTCACAAAATTGTTAAAACCAATTCTGGGTTTGCTGAGAAGCCAGGGGCATGTACTCATGGCATATTTGGATGATGTCTTGATTATAGGAAAGACAAAACAGTCAACAGAAGCATCTGTTGCAGTTTTGAAATCAACTTTTGAAAATTTGGGGTTTCTAATTCATCCAAAGAAATCTAGGTTAACACCATGTACCTCTATTAATTATTTGGGGTTTACAATTGATTCAGTCCAAATGAATATTACTTTGCCCAGGGAAAAAAGGGTGGATTTGATTAAAGATTGTAGTAATCTCCTAAACGAGCAAAAACCCTCAATTAGACAGGTGGCTCGTGTACTGGGAAAATTAGTAGCAGCATTCCCAGCAGTTCAATTTGGACCATTACATTATCAACAGCTGCAGAGAATTAAAGAACAGGCACTGAGAAAGCACGTTGGTCATTTTTGATAGAACCATGCAACTAACAACAAATGCAGTTTCTGATCTGCAGTGGTGGATTCTACATGTCTCAAGCAGTTCCAGTAAAGTGCTGATTGAACAACCTTCCATGATATTACAAACTGATGCCAGTGCACTAGGATGGGGTGCAACTGACTTAACATCTAGCTGCGGAGGCAGATGGAATCAGGAAGAGTCATTGTTACTGCAGACATGGGGAATTCACCACTGCACTATTCACTATTTGGAGCTTCAAGGATGTTTCTATGGGCTCCAAGCTTACTGTTCTAACACAACTAATAAGCATGTTCAAGTTCAAATTGATAACACAACAGCAGTTGCCTATATTAATCATATGGGTGGAATCAAGTCGGTGTCATGTGACAAAATGGCTAATCAAATTTGGTCTTGGTGTATTGAAAAGAATATTTGGATTTCAGCTATCCAGCTAACAGGTAGAATGAATACGATAGCAGACACCAGGTCACGAAAGTTCCATGATAATAAAGAATGGTTGTTGAATCAAGAGGTATTCAATGATATAGTAACCAGATTTGGAATGACCGACATCGACTTGAATCATCAGCTATCGAGATATGTCTCATGGAAACCAGATCCAGGAGCAGTGGCGATTGATGCTTTCTCGCTACATTGGGGTGGTATGTTTTCATATATATTTCCACCTTTCTGCCTCATAAGCCAATGTTTGCTTAAAATCAGGCAAGATGCTGCTTCAAGGGTATTGGTAGTACCAGATTGGCCTATACAGCCATGGTATCTGTTGATATTAGAATTAACAACACAAATGTTGATGAAAGTCCCAAAAAGGAGTAATTTATTGTTGTACTCTGTAACAACTCAGACCTTCATCATAATAAAGTTTTGACAGAAATTCTAAACATTTGAAATATCTGCAGTACTTTATTGCACATTCTTTTGTACACAGAACTCTTCCCATTCTTTTGTACACAGAACTCTACAGGGTCCGAAGAAGGGTTTCGGCCCGAAACGTTACCTATTTCGTTCGCTCCATAGATGCTGCTGCACCCGCTGAGTTTCTCCAGCATTTATGTGTACCTTCGATTTTCCAGCATCTGCAGTTCCTTCTTTAACATCCATTATACCATCGTTTGGATTTGTTGATTTGCAGGTTTTAAGAATGCCTTTTCTGGGACGAGGACTGTCTGAGCATACTGTGGACATGCTTACGGCAGCCGGGAGGAAGAGCACCCAAAAACAGTACCTTTCTTATATTAAGAAATGGGAAGAGTTCTGTGTACAAAAGAATGTGCAATAAAGTACTGCAGATATTTCAAATGTTTAGAATTTCTGTCAAAACTTTATTATGATGAAGGTCTGAGTTGTAATGCAATTAATTCAGCCAGAAGTGCATTGTCCTCATATTTGGTTCTGGATTCAGAAAGAAACTCAATTGGGTCACACCCAATTGTTTCCAGACTAATGAAAGGAATCTTTAATTCCAAACCACCGAAACCTAGGTACGTGACAATCTGGGATGTAAGTGTGGTACTGAAACTACTTCGTGAATGGTCATCAAGTGTGTCTTTACCTTTGGTCAAGCTCAGTATGAAAGTATTCATGCTTATAGCATGAGTGACAGCACAACGAGTGCAAACACTTGGAAAATTACAAAAAGACAGTATGGAAGTAACTGAAGACAAGGTTACATTCTATATCTATGACCTACTAAAGTAAATTAGGCCAGGTGTGAGAGGATTTAAAATTATGCTAGCAGCATATCCAAATGATCCATGTCTCTGTATTAAGACATATTTATTAAAATACATTGAGGTCACAAAAATTTGAGAATACGGAAACTGGGTTGTTGATCACACACAAGAAACCACACAAGAGAGTTTCAATACAGACTATTTCCAGATGGATAAAAGAAGTCTTAACAGCTGCTGGTATTAACACTTATGTTTTTACGTCTCACTCGCCTAGGGCAGCAGAAACGTCGGCGGCCAGGGCAAAAGACGGCCCCGTCGACCATATCCTCGCAGCCGCCGGGTGGTCCAATGAGTTGATGTTTCAACATTTTTACCATCGGCCTATTGTTAATGCGGGGTTGTTTGCAGAAACTATTTTAAGTTCTGTGTAAATTCCTCTGGTTTAAAGGGGATCTGATTCATTTCATTATTGAAATAAATTACTGCATTTGTGGTACAAATGTTATTATGAATGCATGATTGATTATTCTCGTTCCGAGTCAATCTATGCAGTGAGAAGCCGGGATTGATCCACGGCATGAAATCACAAAGCTTTAAAATCTTCACGTAGTCACTCACGTGACTCCGAAGTAAAATAGTAAGATTAAACGAGAACTTACCTAAGTTTGAAGTTTGATCTTTATTTTATGAGGAGTTACGTAGGTGATTACGTGCCCACCACGACCCTACCCTCTATCATAAAGGTCAGATGGAAGTTCTTGTATTACTCGTTTTATTATGAGACTATATTACTTCGGTTGTTGTTTTTTGTGATTTCACACCGCTGCTTTGAAGATTGACGTGCAGGCGCACTGGCGGGGTTCTTCACGTAATCACCTACGTAACTCCTCATAAAATAAAGATCAAACTTCAAACTTAGGTAAGTTCTCGTTTAATCTTACTATTTAATTCTAATGTTCCAAGTATTATTAATTTTGGATCCGGGTCTGCTGGTCACTTTAGATATTATACTAAAAATATTTACCCAGAATTTTTAAATTTTTATACAGTTTGCAAACATATGAGGTAAGGTAGCTTCTAAATGTTGACATTTATCACATATAGGTGAGATATGTTGAAAGATTTTATGTAATTTTGTTTTTGAATAATGTAACCTATGTATTACTTTAAATTGTATTAAAGAATGTCTGGCATTTAATGAACATTGATGTATGTGTTGTAAACTTTCTTCCCAAGTATCTTTCGTTATTATTATTATTTTTTTTTTTTTAATTTTTATTTACTAGAAGTACATTACATTACAACCGCATACATTAGTAATGTAACCTATGTATTACTTTAAATTGTATTAAAGAATGTCTGGCATTTAATGAACATTGATGTATGTGTTGTAAACTTTCTTCCCAAGTATCTTTCGTTATTATTATTATTATTTTTTTTTTTTAATTGTATTTATTAGAAGTACATTACATTACAACCGCATACATTAGTACTCGTCATTTATATCTTCTTACAATTAATGTACTCCATTTATTTTTTACACTAGAAAAGGAAAAGATTGAAAGAAAGAAGAAAGTGAAGGAAAAAGTGAAAGTGTAGAAAATGTGACAACAAAAAAGGACGAAGACCGTATAAGAGCAAAATTAAAAACAAAAGAAAAAGAGTTAAGAAATAGGCCCTAGAAAAGAAAGAGAAAGAGAAAGAGGAAAAAGAGAGAAACAAATATTTGTATGAGCATTACGTAAATGGGACATACCAACTCTTCAACTATCACCCCCCCTTACCTGACCTCAATTTTTTTTTTAAAGTACTTTTGCACCCTATATTTGTAATAATTCTATAAATGCAGACCACGTCAGGTGGAAGTGATCTGGTTTACCTGCTAGGAGGTCTTATCTCTTCTAGGCGTAATGTTTCAAACATATTTGAAATCCACATATTTATAGTTGGTATTGGAGCCTTCTTCCAAAATTTTAGAATTAGCTTTTTTCCAGTTATTAACCCATAGTCCATTAGTTTCTTTTGAAACACATTTAGATCTGGACCATCTTCCGTTATTCCGAAGATAATCCATTCTGCTTTGGGTATCAGTCTTGTTTTAAATAACTTTGTAAAGATTTCAAAAATTTCATTCCAAAATTTTTGAATTTTTGTACAGAAAACGAATGAGTGCGCTATAGTAGCTTCTTGGGATTGACATTTATCACAAATAGATGATACATTTGGGAAAATTTTATGAATTTTAGTTTTCGAATAATATAATCTATGTAAAATTTTAAATTGTATTAAAGTGTGTCTTACATTAATCGAGCATTTATGCACGTTTAATAAGTATTCATTCCAACTTTCCTTTGAAATTTTAATAGCTAACTCTTGTTCCCAGTCTGTTCTGATACCCTCCGTAGATGGTATTTGTACATTTAAGATAATATTATACAAATATGATATTAAGTTTGCTGATTCCGCTTTTATCTGCATTGCCTCGTCCAATACATCTACTGGGTTATTATAATGATCTTTTGTATATTTTTTCAAATATTTAAAATATTGATTATTTCCGAGTTTATATTTTATTTGTAATTGTTGAAATGAAAGTAATTTTCCAGTTTCATACAAGTCACCAAACGTTTTATTTCCTAGTCTATCCCAATGTGTAAAAGCTTTATCTATAATAGAAGGATTAAACGAAGGGTTATTAACTATAGGTAATAAAAGTGATAAATTTCTTAATTTTAAATTTTGTTTTATTTTTCCAAATTCGGATTGTACTATGAATAATTGGGTTCTTATTATAATGTATGTTATTCAATTTCATTGGAGAAAGGAGGATTGCTCCAATGTTTCTAGAGGAGCAATCCTCTTTCTCCATTACAATCCAGTCCACTTGCTGGGCGGAGTTATCTATCAGTTGAATCATATTTTTAATATTTACTGACCAATAATAATACATAAAATAGTAAGATTAAACAAGAACTTACCAGTTTGAAGTTTGATCTGTATTTTATGAGGAGTTACGATGAGGGATTACGTGAAGAACCCGCTCAGTGCGCAGGCGCGGCATACTTCCAAGCAGCGGTGTGGAATCACAGATAGACACAAGTATTTGAAGTAAACATAGTAAAGAAAAGGAGACATCAATTTATTAGTTTGATCCATATAATGAGGGTGGGAGCGGAGGGCACGTAATCCCTCATCGTAACTCCTCATAAAATACAGATCAAACTTCAAACTGGTAAGTTCTCGTTTAATCTTACTATTTTACTTCGGAGTCACGTGAGTGACTACGTGAAGATTTCAAAGCTCTGTGATTTCAAACCGTGTAACAGTTTTATTTCACTCACTGCCGAAGTTCTTGAGGGAGGAAGTGTTATCGTAATCAACCAATGAATCTGTTTCTCAAGAAACAAAAAAGGTATTTATTAACAATAACAAAATTAAAGTGCTCCCCCGGGCTTAAATTAAATATTTGCAGCTTGTAATATTTTCTCTGCAAATAAATCAGGTTTCATCAACGGCTTATTATAAAAAGTTCTGAATGTCGTTTCCCTCGACCATCCTGCTGTATTCAGAATATGGTACGTCCATTCTGTCGGCCGTTGATGTAGATGCTGCCCTGGTGGAATGAGATTTAAATGTATTAGTATCTATTCCGGCAGCCTTCAGTACCTGTTTGAGCCATCTTGAAATGGTTTGGCTCGTTGCCCGGCCATGAGGTTACTTGTGGCTGACCCATAAGGCTTTTTCACTCCCTCTGATATTGTGGGTTGTGTCTATGTAATGTTGTAGATGGGTCACGACACACAACCGTGGCTCTGGTGGGTAGGCCCGGAATACCCCCAGTGGATTCGCTGTTCCTGGCCTGCTTTGCTTCACCAGACCTTGTATGATGAATGTGATCTGATTTGGGGTGGTCACCATGTTGTCCAGCCTTAACTTGTGTAGTGACTGGACCCTCTGAGCGGATACGAGTGCCATCAACATGAGCGTCTTTAGTGTAGTTTGCTCGAGGCTGAGGGATCTGGCTGGTGGCCATTCCCTGAGGTATGTCAGGACCACACTGATATCCCAAAATATGGGTATACCTGGGTTTAGGGGCTTGATATTATAAATGCCCTTCATCAGTTTTACCACCAGTGGATGGGATCCCATTGCCTGTTGTCCTGCTGGTTTGAGATAAGCAGAAAGAGCACTTCGCGCTGTGTTGATGGCACTGTAACTGATCCCTTCATCATGGTGTAGATGGGCCAGGAATCCCAGTACGTTGGTGGCTGTGGCTGTTGCATACGTTGTCCCTGTTTCCTGGCAGTACTTCTCCCATTTTCTTATGCTGATTAAGTACTGCCTCTTGGTGGATGTTCAAAGGGATGCCGACATGGTGGTGATGGTTCGTTCGGACAATCCCAGTTCCAGGTAAGGTCTATTCAAAACCTGCAACCCAGGAGTTTAATTTTCTCATGGCATGGGTGGCTTATGCCTGATACTGGGTGAGTTAATAATCCTGGATCACTGGGAAAGACCATTGGTGACTCAACCACCATGTCATGTAGAACCGGGAACCATGGCTGTGTAGGCCAGTCGGGCACCATCAAAATTCCAGAAGCAGAGTCCATCTGTATTTTGCGAAGTACCCGACTGATGAGGCAGAAGGGAGGGAAAGCATAGAAGAAGACATTTCCCCAATCCAGCGTGAAGGCATCTATTGCTGCTGCCTCTGGGTCTGGTTCCCAAGCGACATACATAGGTAATTGGTGATTTCGTTTTGATGCAAATACATCGATATCTGGCATTCCATACTGCTTAATAACTTTAGCAAATACTTTAGGGTTTTACATCCATCGATGTTATCATTGAATTTGCGTGACCTGGTGTCTGCCACTGTGTTTAGCTTACCTGGTAGCTAAGTCGCCGATAGCCAAATATGTCTTTCGACACACCATAGCCAAATCACGTTGACCAATTTGTCGCATGATAATGATTTTATGCCGCCCATATGGTTAATATAAGCCACCACCGTAGTATTATCAATCTGTAACCGAACATGCAAGTGCTGCATATTAGATACATATGCTTTTAACCCATAAAAGGCGCCCAACATCTCTAGATAGTTAATGCCCAGTGTCAGTAGTAATGATGACTCTAGGTTAGTCCATCTACCACCTGTGCTAGATATGGAGTTAGTTGCTCCCCAGCCTTGAGCACTGGCATCTGTTTGAAGAACTAAAGTAGGGTTAGTGATGATAGAGCTGAAACTATGCCAAACATTTTCTGCCCACCACTGTAGCTGATATTGCTTCAGTGGGTAATTACATGACACGAACATCGTGACCTGTATGTCGTTTTAGTGCCTGTACCTTTGCTGTTTGTAAATTTTGATAGTGCAAAGGTCCGAATTGTGTAGCTGGAAATGCTGCTACCATTTTCCCCAATCACTCTTGGTACTTGTCAAATAGTTGGTCGTTTGTTGACCATTAAATTGTTGCATGATTGTGCTAATGCAACTTTTTTTTTTTTTTTTCCTTTGGCAAGGTAACAGTCATATGGACTGAGTTAATTGTGAAGCCCAGGTAGTCCATGATAGTGGATGGCTTCAACTTAGATTTATCTGGATGTAGGACGAACCCCAGAGTTTCGAGGAGCTGTTTTGTAGCTGATACTGGTGCCACAGCCAATTCCATCGTTTTCCCTACTATCCAGATATGCCATGACAATATGTTTTTGTTTTCTTAGTCTTGCCATGGCTATTTTCAATTTTTTGATGAATAATCTTGGGGCTGAAGTTAGCCCATTGGGCAATGCTTTGTACTGCCACAGCTGCCCCAACCAGATAAATTTTAGGTATCTGCAATGATCCTTGTGTATGGGTATTAGATAGTAAGCATCTTTAAGATCAATGCTTGCCATGAAGTATCCTTTGGAAATCAGTTGTTTGGCAGTAACAAATGTCTCCATTTTGAAATGTATATACTCAACAAACTTATTTAGTGATGTTAAGTCAATGATGATGCGACATCCACCATCTTTTTTGGTTTTATTTGATACAAATTCCAAAGGTTCATGTTTGGTCTTTTGGATGACCTCTCCACTAATGCTGTTGAGTATATACTTGTCACACGTGACAGTAACCCATGCTTCTTTAAACCAGTGTAATCTCCCCTCTGTTAGTAAAGCACCCTTATTCTCTATATGCTGGCAGGAACCAGACCCACCTACCTCCATGTTCATTGGTGTTTCTTTTGTTTCCTGATGTTTTTGTAGGTTTTGCTTGTCTGACGTGCTGGCGATGTTGGGGGGTGGCGCATTTTCCATGGGGTCCGCTGTGGGCCCTGATCTAAAAAAGATCTTTGGGGATAAAATGCGGTCCCCGAGCTTTCACCAGTCCCATATTGAGGATGTCGACTGGTGGATGCTATGGGGTGCTGCCGCTTGCGTATTGTAGCTCTTGGTTTGCTCGTCCCAGGGCCTGCCCTCATGAGGCCGAAAGATTTCGCTGCTTCCTCCATGTCCCTCAGTTTTTTGTTGAGGTCTTTCCCAAATAACAGAGCGTCTGTCTCTGCAGCTGGGGCTCTGCACAACCCAGCAACTTTGGGATTGAGGGCAGGTCTTATGTTTTCCTGCCGGAGATTGTTTATCTCAAATTGTGTGTTGCACATCAGTGCCAGCACATCCTGCTGGCACGTATCCATCTCCGTACTTTGCACAGAACGAGCAAAGGCTGTAATGGCCGACGTCAGGAGCCTTAGGATCTGCTGTAGCTTGATTTCATGGTTACGCATGTTTGACCCCACGTGTCCCCAGATCTGGCTGTTCCCAGTCTTCACTCTGAGGGCCTCGCAGTTCTCTGGTGCTGTGTAAAATTCAAGCGCCTCAAGAAGTACCTTCTCCTGCAAGGACTTGTTTGACAGATGATTGATGCTGGCCGCCATTTTTGGTTCCAGCGGTCTTCCAGCACGTGGGGTTGCTACATAGCGGTCCACCACACCCAGCAGCTCTTCCTGCTCCTGCACCCCTTGCATACTGCCGAATTCTTCCGCCAGCCCCTGTTCCAGACCAGCCCAACCCTGGTCACCAATGCTAGCCTCCAGTAATGAGGGAGCAAAGGGCAGTGCACAAGACACTGTGGAGGAGGTGCCTGACCTACCTCCGCGAGAACGCTATTTCTGCCTATCCCGCTGGAGCATCTGCTCCAAGAGCTGTTGTAAGCTCTGGCGGCTGTCTCTCCACCGTTTAGGTGGAGACATGTCCCCATCCGACGAATCGGAAATTACCGGCCGGTTGCTCTCATGGCTTTCCTCCCTGTCCGCTGTGCAGGCATTAGCTCGGTGTCGGCGATAGCGGAGCGCTCTATGAGCGGTCCTGCCGCCTGTTGCTGCCCCCCTGAGATTAAACGCTCCTCTGGTGGAGTTGAGCTGGGGGCAGTTCTTTTGGAGAGTCTTCTCTTGAGTGTACTTATTTTCTAAGAACACCCACACTCTCTTTCTCCATTAGACTAGTTCAATTTACTCACCCAACGGTCCGTTTTTTTAAAATGCAGCCGGAGCGCCTTCCTCCAGCTGCCGCCGCTGTTGCACTGCTGGCGTAATGCCGCGCCTGCGCACTGAGCGGGTTCTTCACGTAGTCACTCACGTGACTCCGAAGTAAAATTAGGTAGTGCTAAACCCCCTAATACTTTAGGTTTATTCAGATGAGTTTTTTGTATTCCATGTGATTTATAGTCCCATATAAAATTAGTGATATCTGAGTCGAGTTTTTTAAAAAACGTCTTTGGTAAGTATATAGGAATTGATTGAAATAGGTATAAAATTTGTGGTAGAAAGATCATTTTTATTGCGTTTATTCGGCCTATTAAAGACATCGGGAGCGTTTTCCAGAATTTAATTAGTGTGTTTAATTTATTAAGTAGGGGGTCAAAATTTGCCCTAAACATACCTTGATATGTTCTGGTAATTTCGATTCCCAAGTATTTAAATTTTTCTGTAGCTATTTTAAAAGGGAATTTTAAAAGATGTGTTGAATCTTTTGGTTTTATTGACATAATTTCACTTTTATTCCAATTTATTCTATATCCAGAAAAAGATCCAAAGTCTTCAATTAAATTTAATATATTTGGTATAGTGATTTGAGGTTTTGTAATGTACAGTAATATATCATCCGCGTATAAAGATATTTTATTATATGAGTCTTTAGTATTATATCCATGGATATCAGGGTGTATTCTAATTTTTTCTGCTAGCGGTTCAATAATGAGAGCAAACAGCTGTGGTGATAATGAGCATCCTTGTCTATTTCCCCTTGATAGTTGGAATTTCGAGGATAATATGTTATTAGTTAGTATTCTAGTTGTAGGTTTGTTATATAGTAACTTGATCCATAGAATAAAATTCTCCCCCAGTTGAAATTTTTGTAATACTTTGTCCATATAATTCCATTCTACTTGATCAAATGCTTTTTCAGCATCCAGCGAAATAATTGATAATTCTTGATCTTCAGATTTGTGTGAGTGCATTATGTTGAGTAGATGTCTCATATTGTTAGATGAGTATCTCTTAGGGATAAACCCCGTCTGATCTGGGTTTATTAATTTACTAATGTATTTACTTAATCTTCTAGCTGATGTTTTCACTAATATTTTTTGATCTGTGTTTAACAATGCTATAGCTCTATATGAACCAGGTTCTTCTAAATCTTTGTTTTTCTTAGGTATTAGTGTAATCGTTGATTCCGCTAATGTATCAGGTAGTATTCGTTTTTTAAAAGCATATTGGTACATTTTTTGTAATCTTGGTATTATTTTATCATAAAAGCTTTTATAAAATTCATTAGTAAATCCGTCAGGGCCTGGTGTTTTTCCATTCTTTAGTGAGTTCATTGTATCTTCTAATTCCTTAATTGAGATTTGTGCACCCAGTTCCTCTTGTTCCTTCAGCTCTAACTTTGGAAGATTACAGGTATCCAAAAACTTTGTGATATTATTGGAATCAATTGTCGTTTTAGATGTATACAAATTCTCATAAAATTGCGCAAATCTTTTATTAATATCCTTCGGTGTTGTTAATAATTCCCCTTTATCTGATTTGATCTTTGGTATAGTATGTTCCTTTTCTCGTTTCTTTAGCTGGCGAGCCAAAAGTTTATGCGGTTTATCCCCAAATTCAAAGTGCTCTTGTTTTGTAATTTGGAAAAGTCTTATAAGTTTGGCAGATAATAATTTATTTAATTTAAATTTCAAAATTATTATTTTATTATGTTTATCTATTGATGGATCTTTAGCATTATCTATATCCATTTGTCTAATAAGTTCTTCTAACTGTCTTTGTTCATTCTTATTATTTTTATTTTGAAAAGCTTGATATGAAATTATAATACCCCTAATGTATGCTTTAAAAGATTCCCATAATACAGTAGGCGATATATCTGGAGTATCATTTATTTGAAAAAAGACCTCCATTTGTTCTTTTAAATATATACTCGCTTGTGGATCTTTTAGAATTTGAGAATTAAATCTCCAAAACGATTTATTCTTAGACAATCCTTCCAGTTTTAAAAAGAAAGTTAGTGGAGAATGGTCTGAAATAGAATTTGTGTGGTATATTGCATTAGATGTTTGGGGGATTAATTTTGTATCCAGCAGAAAGTGGTCTATACGTGAGTATCTTATGTACCATTGAATAAAACGAGTATTCCCTGCCAGTTGGATTAACAATTCTCCAAACATCTGCTATATTAGTGTTGTTTATATAGGTATTGAGGAGTTCCCCGGTTTTCGATTTCATATTCCCTCTCTGTTTTTGACTTGATTTATCTAAGTACGGATCTAAAACACAGTTAAAGTCTCCTCCTATTATAACATTTTGATAGTTTGACTCTGCAATTATGTTGAAAATTTTATTGAAAAAGTGGGGGTAGTGTTCCGGTAGCGTCATGGAACATTGAGGACGCTGCAGTGAGCTTTACTCCCGTAAAAATTATCAAAAAGCCGTTTTAAAGTTAAAAATAACTCAACGGAGCTGCTTGGTTTGCATAAGGAAAACATCATTAGATAACGGACTTTTAAATGAGCAAGAGGACTTGTTCACGCGCACCAAAAAAACCCACTATAAGCCTCCAGCTGAAAAGTGTGTTGGATACTCTGCAAACAACTGAAGAAGGTTCTGAGGAGGAGTCCGATAGCCAAGGAGTTGTGCTGGAAATGGCTACAAAAGGAGGAAAGAAAGAGCTGGAGGTAAAGGAAATGTTTGTAGAAATTACTACTACAATTAAGAGTATGGAGAATAATATGGAAATATTTTCTCATAAAATTGATGGTGCCTGTGATGAGTTAAAGGAGCTGAAGAAGCAACATAATGAGTTTGATAAAAAACTTAACTCAGAAATTGTTAGAGTCGAAAAGGATTATAATAAGAAGCTTTCTCGTGTAAATGCTAAGATGGACAACATTGACGAGAGAATGGAAGAGATGGAAAGTGATATGAAAGAGATGATCATGGAAATAAACAGTCTGAAAAAATCAAAGAAAGATGAAGCAGAAAAGCTGGCAAGAATGACTGACAAATGTTTGGACTTGGAAGCAAGGGCAAGAAGGCAGAATTTGAGAATTGTTGGAGTAAGAGAAGGACGAGAAGAACATGTATCTCAAACACGTACTTTCGTTACTGAATTACTCAAAGAGGTTCTTAAACTGTCGGGAGAACTAAGAATAGATACTGTTCAATGAGTTGGACGTGTCCCAAGAGGCATAAATGCTGCTCCAAGACAGATAATTGTGAAATTTCTTGATATTTCTTCAGCAGAAACTATACTGAAGAAGATTGTTCATGGTGAAAATTTGATATATCGTGGGGAAAAGATCCGTTTTTTCCGTGATTATCCTCCAGAGATTGTCCAGAGAATGAACCTGTTTACACCGACAAGAAACATATTGAGGGGTATTTCTAAAGTCAGATATGGTATTGTTTTTCCTGCAAAAATGAAAATTACATATAAGGAAATTGAGCGCTCATTTACGGAGCCAGAAAAAGCATTTAAATATGCAAAAGATATCATGAGGAAAACCTCGGAAACAGAAGAAGAAGACGACTAAAGGAATGAACATGGAACTTTTTAATTTTTAAGATGGAGCTGGAACTGGCGGATTTCTCAGACAGTTACTGAGCTTATCTGTCTGGAATGTATTGGAGAATATTGTTTAACCTTGAATGAAAAGCTCTCGTACAAAGAACGAGATAACATGAGTATTTAACTATTATATGCTAATTACAATTAACTAACTAACTTTAACAAAACTAATGTGAGTGTGTGTAGTAAATATGAATAATTATGAATAAACCATTGCTTATAAATTGTAATTAACCAAAATGTCTATAACATTACTAACATTTTCTTTCTTTCTTTTTGAGTGGGAAGGCAACATAAACTTGGAAAAAATCCAGGAATGAGGTTAACCCCTCGGTACCTGCTTGTAGGGTAGCTGGCTAGATAAATTGGTACAGTACAAATACTTAGAGTAATGAGAATAGGTTGTGGTTTATATTTGGATTTGGGGTTTAATTATATTATTATTATTTTTTTTTTAAAACTCTTTAATATTTTATCTTTGCATATTTTTGTTATTATTATTATTATTATTACTAATTTTTTTGTTGTTGTTTTTTTTTGGGGGGGGCATTTTACTAACTCTAGTTTGATAAAGTTATACAAGAATAAACGAGACGGTTTGTAGTTTTTTTTTCTTTACGAGGTGTTAATAAGGGATTGGGGCTCACTGTAAAATAACATCAAAGGAAGTCTATAATTCTTTCGCCACCTTAGGTGGCTATTTGTCTTTAAGGTACCTGCTTTTAGATACCTTAATTTCACTTTTTTTTTAAAATCACTTAATTAATTGTAAATCACAACTTTTCTTGCTTTATCTAAGGCACTTTTGGAGATGGAGATGTAATGTAAACTTAAAAATTTGGAATGACCACCCAACGTCCAGAACACGGAGGTATTTGTTTGCACCATATGTTTCAAGAACATCACTTTGATATACAATGCAGGACGATAGGCAAATAAAGAATGGAGGAATCACATTCTGTAGTTGGAATATAAGGGGTGCCAATGAACCAATAAAGAGGGGTAAAATTTTTGCTCACCTAAAATCTTTGAAAAGCGACATAATCTACTTGCAAGAAACTCACATGAAACAGGAAACACAAATGAGATTAAAGGCGAAGTGGATAGGCCAAACATATTATTCGTCATTTACTTCTAAATCTAGAGGTACGGCTATTCTTATTCGAAAAGGTATACCGTTCAAATTAAAGAATACTATATCAGATAAAGAGGGAAGGTATATTATAGTTTCGGGAGAAATTTATGCTACCCCAATAACTATGGTAAATATTTACGCTCCGAATTTTGATAACCCTCAATTTTTTGAGAAAATTATAGATATAATACTGGAGTTTAATTATCAAAATGTCATAATAGGAGGGGATTTCAACTGTGTTTTAGATCCTTACTTAGATAAATCAGCAAAACAAAGAAGGAGTAATACAAAATCTAAGACTAGTGAATTTCTAAATACATATATAAAAAATACTAACATAACAGATGTATGGAGATCTGCTAACCCAGCAGGAAGGGAATACTCGTTTTACTCTTCGGTACATAAAACATAATCAAGAATTGATTATTTTTTAGTGGATAGGAAATTAATGCCATATATAATTAACCCAACTTACCATATTAGTAGTATTTCTGATCACTCTCCATTGACTTTTTTAGTAAAATTTGAAGGAATGCCGGGAAAGAATTTATTTTGGAGGTTTAACACATATATATTAAATGACTTACAGGGTTATCAATATTTGAAACAACAAATGATATCATTTTTTGAGATAAATGATACACCAGGAACCTCACCTTCTTTAATATGGGAAACTTTTAAAGCATTTATTAGAGGAATTATAATTTCATATGAAATTTTTCAAAATAAGAAGAATAAGACAGAGCAGATGCTGTTAGAACAAGAAATAAGACAGTTAGAGTTAGATAATGCTAAAGATCCCACTATAGATAAACATAATAAGATAATACTACTGAAATTTAAACTTAACCGAATTCTTTCGGGAAGAGTAATAAGATTATTCCAAATTACAAAACAGGAACATTTTGAGTTTGGTGACAAACCACATAAGCTGTTGGCGCGTCAATTGAAAAAACAGGAAAAGGAAAATACTATAAATAAAATTAAATCCGAGAATGGTGAATTACTAACACTACCTAAAGATATCAATAAAAGATTTGTTCAATTTTATCAGAATTTATACACATCAAAAACCAAAACAGAAGATAGTAAAATTACAAATTTTTTAGATAAATGTAATCTACCAAAACTTGACCTTTTGGAACAAGAAGAACTAGGAGCGCAAATTACAATCGAAGAAATAGGTGAAACAATAAAATTGCTGAAAAATGGTAAGACACCGGGACCAGATGGTTTTAGTAATGCATTTTATAAAAAGTTTCATGAGATAACGACCCCCTATCTATTTAATTTATATACTCACGTTTTTAAAGAAAATAAATTACCTGAAACATTAGCAGAATCAACTATTACGCTTATTCCAAAGAAAGATAAAGATCTAGAGGAACCGGGCTCATATAGATATTTTGTTATATATAACAAATTCACAAATGAGCATACCAAATTTATTAAATTTAATAGAGGAATTTGGGTCCTTTTCAGGATATAGAATAAACTGGAAGAAAAGTGAAATTATGACGTTAAAACCTCAAGAATCCACACACCTATTGAAATTCCCCTTTAAAATAGCAACAGAAAAATTCAAATATCTGGGTATAAAGCTTTATTCAATGCTAATTTTATACCCTTAATAAATAAACTTAATATAATGATAAAATTTTGGAAAACACTCCCTTTATCATTAATAGGCAGAATAAATGCTATTAAAATGAGCTTCTTACCACAGTTATTATACCTATTTCAATCTATACCAGTATATGTACCAAAATATATTTTTTCTAAACTGAACGCTAATATTACTAAGGTACACAAAAATGCTGGAGAAACTCAGCGGGTGCAGCAGCATCTATGGAGCGAAGGAAATAGGTAACGTTTCGGGCCGAAACCCTTCTTCAGACTGATAGGGGGTGGGGAGAAGAAAGGAAAAAAGGACAAAGGCGGAGGAGGAGCCCGAGGGCTGGGGGAGGGGAGGAGACAACCAGATGGCTGATGAAGGGGAGGGGACAGCAAGGGCTAGCAGAATTGGGAGAATTCAATGTTGAGGCCCCCAGGATGTAGACTGCCCAAGGTGCATATGAGGTGCATTTCCTCCAATTTACGGTGTTGCTCGCTGTGGCCATGGAGGAGACCCAGGACAGAGAGGTCAGATACGGAATGGGAGGGGGAGTTGAAGTGCTGAGCCACCGGGAGTTCAGGTTGGTTATTGCGGACCGACCGGAGGTGTTCGGCGAAACGAACTAATTAGCTAATATTACTAATTTTGTTTGGGATTACAAATCACATAGAATTAAAAAAGAACACTTATGTAAACCAAAAGATGTCGGGGGACTTTCACTCCCTAATTTTTTGTATTACTATTGGGCAATACATATTAAGAATATAATTTACTGGTTGGATAGTTCAACTCAACAGACAGAATGGATAAAAATGGAGAAAGAGGATTGTTATCCTTGTAATATAGGAACAATCCTCTTCTCCCCGAAAAAAATGAACAATACAATATATAAGAAAAACCCAATTATACAAGATACAATAAGAATATGGAAACAAATAAAACTATCCTTAAAATTAAGAAACCTATCATTGTTAACGCCGATAGCGAATAATCCTTTATTTAAACCATCTATGATGGATAAAATATATAATCAATGGGAAAGTTTAAGAATTAAAAGGATCGGGGATATGTATGAAATGGGAGATTTATTATCATTTGAACAATTACAATTAAAATTTAAACTGAAAAACACTCATTATTTTACATATTTTCAGATTTGTAATTTTTTGAAGACATACATACAGGGATATCAAAAAATAACTCCTGATTTACTTGAAGAAGTAATGAATATAAAAGCTGATACACAAAAATTAATAGCATATTTATATAATAGTATCTTAAATATAGATTTACCTGTAACCGAGGTAATTAGAGAAGAGTGGGAACGGGAATTATTGATAAAAATTACGAAGGCTACATGGGAAAAGTATTTGACATACATTCACAAGTGTTCGATTAACGCAAGACATAATCTAATCCAATTTAAATTTTACATAGATTATATTACTCAAAAACAAGATTAAATACATTTTATCCAAATATATCGCCCATTTGCGATAAATGTTTAACCCAAGAAGCAACTATAACACACTCTGTTGTTTCTTGTATAAAACCTCATGGATTTTGGAGTGATATTTTCGAAATATTTACAAAACTATTTAAGACAAAAATGGAACCCAATAATGAATTAATTATATTTGGGGTAATGGAAGACGGGAACAAATTGAGTTCATCTCAAAAGTCAATTTTTAACTATGGTTTAATAATAGCAAAAAAATTAATATTGAAATTTTGGAAAAATACACCAATACCAACGCTCAAAATGTGGATTGCAAGTATGTTGGATACCACACATCTTGAGGAAATGCGATTCCTCCTAATAGATAAATTTGACCAATTCATAACGAGTTGGTCTCCATTTGTCGTCTTTTTGGAAACGTATGGTGCAAAACAGGTGTAAAAGCTAATCCGTGACTGCGGATGGTCAAGATTATAAATGA
>JAXLNO010001876.1:0-35163 GCA_038087875.1 Malacoraja senta | reverse complement strand
ACTTCCTTAAGTACTCTGGGATGCAGCCTATCTGGCCCTGGGGATTTATCGGCCTTTAATCCATTCAATTTACGTAACACCACTTCCCGGCTAACCTGGATTTCACTCAGTTCCTCCATCTCATTTGACCCGCGGTCCCCTGCTATTTCCGGCAGATTATTTATGTCTTCCTTAGTGAAGACAGAACCAAAGTAGTTATTCAATTGGTCTGCCATGTCCTTGTTCCCCATGATCAGTTCACCTGTTTCTGACTGCAAGGGACCTACATTTGTTTTAACTAATCTTTTTCTCTGTGTACCTGTGTCTCAGTGCAGGAGAAATGTTCCTGATGTTGAGGGGAGTCCAGAACCAGGGGTCACAGTTTAAGGATATGGGGTCAGCCATTTAAGACTGAGATGAGGAAAACCTTCCTCACCCAGAGAGTTGTGAATCTGTGGAATTCTCTGCCACAGAAGGCAGTGGAGGCCGATTCACTGGATGTTTTCAAGAGAAAGTTAGATTTAGCTCTTGGGGCTAATGGAACCAAGGGATATGGGGAGAAGGCAGGAACGGGGAACTGATTGTGGATGATCAGCCATGATCATATTGAATGTCGGTGCTGGCTCGAAGGGCCGAATGGCCTACTCCTGCACCTATTGTCCATTGTCTATTGTCTATTGTCTATTGTCTATTGTCTATTTTCACCCCGTAGACAGGATCGATCCCAGGTGTCTGGCGCTGTGAGGCAGCAACTCTACCGCTGCACCACCGTGCAATTCCCCCATAAGCAGATTCTTGATTAGTACAGGTGTCAGGGGTTATGGGGAGAAGGCAGGAGAATGGGGTTGAGAGGGAAAGATAAATCACCCTCGATTGAATGGCAGTGGACATGACGGGCCGAATGGCCTAATTCTGCTCCTATAACTTATGGATTTATGAATAGTGCAAACGATTCAAAAATACCATTGGGCAGATTAAATTGGAGTCATACAATACGTAAGCTGGCCCTTCGACCCAACATTCATGCCAACCAAGATGTTCTATCTAAGCTGGTCTCATTGGGCCCAGATCTCTTTAGAAACCTTCCCTATCCATGTACCTGTCCAAATGTTGTTGCTGTGCTTGTATCTGCCTCAAATACTTCCTCTGGCAGCTCAGGAAATGGTGGGTCTATTTTCCTTGGTTTCTCGTTTAAGAAAGAACTGCAGATGCTGGAAAAATCGAAGGTAGATAAAAAAATGGTGGAGAAAACTCAGCGGGTGAGGCAGCATCTCTGGAGAGAAGGAAATAGGCGACGTTTTGGGTCGAGACCCTTCTTCAGGCTTCTTTGGTTTCTCGGGCTCTTTCATATCTTTCATTCGTTGTTCTTTATCTCCCCACATCATCGTCTGTATCTCTCGTTACCCCTTATCCCCATAACCAGTCTGATGAAGGGCCTGGACCTGGAACTTCACCCATTCATAGATACATAGATACATAGAAAATAGGTGCAGGAGTAGGCCATTCGGCCCTTCGAGCCTGCACCGCCTTTCAATATGATCATGGCTGATCATCCAACTCAGTATCCTGTACCTGCCTTCTCTCCATACCCCCTGATCCCCTTAGCCACAAGGGCCACATCTAACTCCCTCTTAAATATAGCCAATGAACTGGCCTCAACTACCCTCTGTGGCAGAGAGTTCCAGAGATTCACCACTCTCTGTGTGAAAAAGTTTTTCCTCATCTCGGTCTTAAAGGATTTCCCCCTTATCCTTAAGCTGTGACCCCTTGTCCCGGACTTCCCCAACATCGGGAACAATCTTCCTGCATCTAGCCTGTCCAACCCCATAAGAATTTTGTACGTTTCTATAAGATCCCCCTCTCAATCTCCTAAATTCTAGCGAGTACAAGCCGAGTCTATCCAGTCTTTCTTCATATGAAAGTCCTGACATCCCAGGAATTCCTTCTCTCCAGAGACGCTGCCCGTCCCGCTGAGTTACAGCTCCAGCTTTTTGCCTCTGTCTTTCTTCACCCGAGTGTTTGCTTCTCACTGAAGGAGTTGCCATCCTGTGTCCGTACAAAGAATCACCATGGTTACTGCGGGCTGTGGGCTCAGGGTGATGTAGACACCAGTATGGTCACCACAGTCGAGTTGTATAAAGGCCCTCTGTGTTCAACCACACCAGTTATAGAGCTGGCCCTCCTTCAGTGCTGAAGCCTCCATCATCTTCCTTCAGACGACACATGTTGTTCAGAGACACACAACCTCTCCTGCCCCACACACCCTCCTATTCCACTTTGCTCTGCTCGCCCGTTTGAATAATGGACATCTTTTTTTTTTTCTCTTTTTTTTTTAACAGTTTCTTATTTTTTTATTATAATAAAGAAGAATAAGAAAAAGAAATTAGATGATGAAGGATAGAACAACGTGAGATATATAGTGCGTGAAAAAGAAAAAAGAAAGAATGAAAGAAGGAAGTTGAAGAAAAGAAAATAGGAAAAAGAGAATACAAAATAAAAAAAATGGAGTTCTTAAATACCCCTCCAGGCATTGGGGGAGAGAGAGGGTGGGGAGAGAGAGGGGGGAGAGAGAGAGCGGAGAGAGGGGAGAGAGAGAGCGGAGAGAGGGAGAGAGAGAGGAGAGAGAGAGAGAGAGGGGGGAGAGAGAGGGGGGAGAGAGAGAGAGGGGGGAGAGAGGGGGAGAGAGAGGAAGAGAGATAGGGAGAGAGAGAGGGGAGAGAGGGGAGAGAGAGAGGGGAGAGAGGGGAGAGAGAAAGAGGGGGGAGAGAGAGGGGGGGAGAGGGGGAGAGAGAGGAAGAGAGAGAGGGAGGGGGGGAGAGAGAGAGGGGGGAGAGAGAGAGCGGAGAGAGGGGAGAGAGAGAGAGGGGGAGAGAGAGGGGGGAGAGAGGGGAGAGAGAGAGGGGGGAGAGAGAGAGAGAGAGAGAGAGAGAGAGGGAGAATGCAGGAAAATATGAATATATATTTGAAGATATTTTGACAATGGCGTGGCTGGTGCCCAATTTATTTTGACATTCTGCTGTTAGATATGAATGAAAAGCAATGTCATGTTTCATTTTAATTGTGGCATTCACAGCGTGTCACACAAGGCAACAACACTGGATTCCTCTGGGTAAATTGTGCAGGAGGATTTGATCAGAACGCAAAGTGCTGGGGTGACTCGGTGGGTCAGGCAGCATCTCTGAAGGAGATGGATAAGGTGACGTTTCGGGTCAGGACCCCTACTTCAAACCTGAATCTGAAGCAGTGTTGCAGGAAGGAACTGCAGATGCTGGTTTAAACCGAAGAAAGACACGAACAGCTGGAGTAACTTCGCTCGGTCCCCCTGGACCTACCTGATGTCCCGGCAGCTAAACACTTTAAAACCCCTGTCCCACGGTACGAGTTCATTCGTCACTGCTGTGTACGAGAGTGATGGCAACTTCTACTGAAGTGTGGATGGCCGTTGGTTCACTAGGAGCTCATCCGCCCTTTGACAGGTCTTGTTTCTGGTCCTGCTGCGGGTCCACAGCCTCCTCCTCACCTGACAAACCAGGTGGGGGAGACGGTTTAGTCGCCGACTATCCAACCATGGGGTAGGTAGCACGGGATTACATGGTACCTGTGGCGGGGGGAAACTCCCCCTGATCTGACCTGATGCATTAACAGGAAGGCAAATGATCAAGTCTATAGGGCCTGTCCCACTGTACGAGGTAATTCAAGAGTTCTCCCGAGTTTCCCCTGATTCGAACTCGGAGAATTACGGTAATAGCCGCTCGTGGGTACTCGGGGCTCTCGTGGACATTTTTCACAGTGCTGAAAAAACTTTACGAGCTACCGCGTTTCCCGAGTACCTGCCGTTAGCGTTACGAGCCGCTACGAGACGTCCACGAGCTCCGACGTAACCGCTACGTACATTCTACGTACTTACCACGAGTTTGATTTTTTTTTGTTAAACTCGGGAGAGCTCTTGAATTACCTCGTACAGTGGGACAGGGCCCCTTTAGGGTCCTAACGTTTGCCACACGTTTACCGTTCGAACTGTTATTCCCAGAAATTCCCAGAAGGCTTATCCCGGGAATTTCCCCAGCAAAGTTCCAATCGGTTAGAGAATCACAATTCAACTTGGCTTATAGTCGCTAGAATTTAGGAGATTGAGAGGGGATCTTGTAGAAACGTACAAAATTCTTATGGGGTTGGACAGGCTAGATGCAGGAAGATTGTTCCCGATGTTGGGGAAGTCCAGGACAAGGGGTCACAGCTTAAGGACAAGGGGGAAATCCTTTAAGACCGAGATGAGGAAAAACTTTTTCACACAGAGAGTGGTGAATCTCTGGAACTCTGCCACAGAAGGTAGTTGAGGCCAGTTCATTGGCTATATTTAAGAGGGAGTTAGATGTGGCCCTTGTGGCTAAAGGGATCAGGGGGTATGGAGAGAAGGCAGGTACAGGATACTGAGTTGGATGATCAGCCATGATCATATTGAATGGTGGTGCAGGCTCTAAGGGCCGAATGGCCTACTCCTGCACCTATTGTCTATGTATCTATGTAACGCACGGATGTGACGATTGTGACATTTGCAGCTGAACAGACAGAGCTTGTACATCAGAGCTACTATCTTCAGTAAAGCAATATTCATGGGGCAAGAGTTACTAAAATTGGCTGAAATCACGTCTTTCTTGAATAATGGATACCTGCGAGTGATCTTTAGGTGATAATCAAATCGAGAGTTTCAAATGGGTTATATATAGAATAACGGATGGCCAGGCATGGCCACAGGGCAGGCATCATATTCAAAAGGCTACATCAATCTGTCAACTGACCCCCTTGAGTTGAGATTATACATTTGAATCACTCCATTAACCTTCCATCCTCTAGTCTATCTGCAGTTCTGTGAACATCACAAATTACTGTCACCCAGCTACAAGCATGGTTCCACTATATCATGTTCATAAGTGATAGGAGCAGGATTAGGCCATTCGGCCCATCGTCTACACCACCATTCTATCTTTGCCACAGAAGGCTGTGGAGGCCAAGTCAGTGGGTGTTTTTAAGGCAGAGATCGACAGATTCTTGATTAGCGCGGGTGTCAGGGGTTACGGGGAGAAGGCAGGAGAATGGGGTTCGGAGGGAGAGATAGATCAGCCGCGATTGAATGGCGGAGTAGACTTGATGGGTCAACCACACACGGAACTGCAGATGCTGATATCTGAAGTGGAACGCAAAGTGCTGGAGTAACTCAGTGAGTCAGGCAACATCTGTGGAGAGGCATGGATAGGCAACTTTTTGGTAGGGGGGACCCTCCTTCAGACTGGGCGACGTTTCGCATTGGGACCCTTCTTCAGATTTGAAGATAGACACAAAAGGCTGGAGTAAGTCAGCGGGACAGGCAGCATCTCTGGAGAGAAGGGATGGGTGACGTTTGGGGTCGAGACCCTTCTTTCAATGATGTTCTCAACGATGATGATGACGATGATGACGATGATGACGATGACGATGATGATGATGATCATGATCTTGCATCCTAATTATCGGCCTACCCGTCTACATTGAGCAGTGCGGGGATCGCTGGTCGGCGAGGACCCGGTGGGCCAAAGGGCCTGTTTCCGCGCTGTATCGCTAAACTGAAACTAAACTAACAAACCTGTATGTGTGGGGTGTGAGAGAGGAAACTGGAGCATCCGGGGAATATCCACGCTGTGTCGGGGAGAACGTACAAACTCCATGCAGACAGCACCCGTGGTCAGGATTGAACCTGGGTCCCTGGGGCTGTGAGGCTGGAGCTCTACCGCTGCGCCACCGTGCCGCCCTAGAAATAATGGAAATGATTGAACTGCAGATGCTGGTTTACACCAAAAAAGGCACAGAGTGCTGGAGTAACTCCATTGGTCAGGCAGCATCTCTAGAAAGCATAGATCGGTGATATTTTTGGCCGGGACATTTCTTCAAATTGCTCTTTTAATGCTTCAATGGTTCAATGGCTTTTTATTATCATGTGCACCTAGGCACAGGGAAATTGTTTTTTTTGGCATAAAGGTCAGTAAGATTATTGAACACAAAATGCTGGAGTAACTCAGCAGGTCAGGCAGCATCTGTGGAGAAAAGGAATAGATGACGTTGTAGGTCGAGACCCTTCTTCAGAGAGTAGGATTATCGCCGTACATAAGTACAATCCCTGATTAAGTACAGCATGCATAGAAGAAGGATCAGGGTCCCAACCAGAAACGTCACCTATCCATGTTCTCCACAGATGCTGCCTGACCCGCTGAGTTACTCCAGCACTCTGTGAAACGTCACCTATCCATGTTCTCCACAGATGCTGCCTGACCCGCTGAGTTACTCCAGCACTCTGTGAAACGTCACCCATCCACGTTCTCCACAGATGCTGCCTGACCCACTGAGTTACTCCAGCACTCTGGGAAACGTCACCTATCCATGTTCCGGCAGCATCTATGGAGCGAAGGAAATAGGCAACGTTTCGGCCCGAAACCCTTCCGGGTTTCGGCCCGAAACGTTGCCTATTTCCTTCAGGGTTTCGGCCCGAAAGGTTGCCCATTTCCTTCGCTCCACAGATGCTGCCTGACCCGCTGAGTTACTCCAGTATCTATCTTTTACAAAAACATATAGATACATTTTCAACGGTGGCGCAGCGGTAGAGCTGCTGCCTCACAGCGCCAGAGACCCGGGTTCGATCCCGACTATGGGTGCTGTCTGTACGGAGTTTGTAGGTTCTCCCGGTGACTTTCCTGGGTTGTCTTCAAGATCTTCGGTCTCCTCCCACACCCCAGAGACGTACAGGTTTGCAGGTTAATCGGCTTGGTATGAATGTAACTTGTCCCTAGTGTGCGTAGGGGTAGCGTTAGTGTGCGGGGATCGCTGGCCGGCCCGGGCTCGGTGGGACGAAGTTTCCTCCCACACTCCAAAGACGTGCATGTGTTTTGTTTCTCCACGAAAGTAAAATAACCTTTTATCGTTGAAGCTAAAGGAGGAATGTATTCCATCAATGCTTTTCTTTTCCATTGTCTTGTTGGAACAAGTAGTAACACCATGCAATCTCATTTATGGATCACCAGCACGGTGCTAATCGATGCCTTTGATTAACTGGCTGCCATCTCCGTGAAGATACCTTTGTTCTCCAGCCCACCACCCTTTAGTTGAAGAATCTAAAATCACATTTATGGTTTAATTCATGCACTGGGATGTATTTCATTGTTTCACCATAACCTCAGATCAATATCCCAGTTTATATTTGTGAATATGTGGCAATACAGAATTATTGATGAATTATTTGTCTGTGCAAACTGTACCTTATATCTAAAGTTGCACGTTGAAAGTTTGCTCTGGTATTTTATTTAATCCACATGTTTAATCGATAACGTTTTATGTCAAAAAGATACATCTTCTAGATGGAGTTTCTCCAGCTTTTTTGTCTACCTTCGATTTTCCAGCATCTGCAGTTCCTTCTTAAACATCTTCTCGATGCGCTGGGACGCATCCTCAGTGACGTGGCCTGGGGTCATCGGGTGTTCCGGGTCTCACAACATCAGACACCCTCGACCAGGCGACCCAGCCGGGTTTGATCAGGCCCCGACTTGTGTCCCAGCAGCAACCGCCCACGGATCAGCCATCTTAGTAACCACTCTGCAGGGGTTGGGAGACTCTAGTGCGTGGAGGGACCGGGCTCTGTGGGGTGAGTCCTGGCCGGGCTCCTCCTGCATCTCACCAGGTTCAAGGCCTGTGTGTGCGCTGCATCTCTTTCTCCTTCTCCGAGCGTTTCATTCGCGCCTGATGGATTTTTTAGGCCACGGTGGTTCATTATGCCTTTCCATAGCTTTATTGGGTAACTTTCTCACGGACGACACAGACTGGGGTGCTAACCCAGCCTGTCCCGGGCGCCGTCTCTCCGTGCCGTCAACTGTCTCTCCAGTAGTCACCAAACTATTCTTGGTTGTCACCCAGTCTATCCCAAGGTGCCACTGGCTGAGCCAGACTTCAGTGTGAAAAAGATACATCTTCTAGAAGCGCTGGGACGCATCCTCAGTGACGTGACCTGGGTTCATCGGGTGTTCCGGGTCTCACAACATCAGACACCCTCGCCTTAATGTTGAATGTTTTATGTGTCATTCCTAACTGTCACTGTATGTCGTGTTGCGGGCGGAGCACCAAGGCAGATTCCTTGTATGTGAATATACTTGGCCAATAAACGTATTCATTAATTAATGTCGATTATTGTCCAGGGATCAGGTATTTCTCCACGACACCGGTTAGTTTAGCTTAGAGACACAGCGCGGCAAAACGCCCTCCGGCCCACCGTGTCCGCGCCGACCAGCGATCCCCGCACACGCACACTACCCTACACACACTAGCAGCAGCTTACATTTACACCAAGCCAATTAGCCTACAAACCTGTACGTCTTTGGAGTGTGGGAGGAAGCCCGGAGCACCCGGAGAAAACCCACGCGGTAACGGGGGGAACGTGCAAACTCCGTACAGACAGCACCTTTATGGGCCTGTCCCACTTGGGCGATTTTTTGGGCGACCACAGGCGACTGCCGCAAAATTTTCAACATGTTTGAAAAAAAATTTGGGCGACAGTGCCGACAATGTTTGCTGTCGTAGGTGTTGTCGTAGGTGTTGTCGTAGGTTGACGTAGGTGCAGTTGTAGGTTGACGTAGGTGCAGTTGTAGGTTGACGTAGGTGTTCCATTGAAACTAGTCCCTGGCAGTCGCCTAAAGAGTCGCCTGAGTGGGACAGGCGAGTGGGACAGGCACTGTAGTCGAACCCGGGTCTCTGGCGCTGTAAAGGCTCTGTCTTACGGTGTTGCGGTCATCGGCGGTGAAGCGCGGCTTCGCCTGTAGAGTGGACCGCACGGCAACGGCGAGAGCGCCGAGCCTATGCTACGGGAGCGCCGCACGGATGCTGCGTGGGGGCCGAGTGATTTAAATACGGCTGGTCCCACGTGCTTGCGGTAAGTAAAAAAAAGGGCGGGCCGACTGCGATGACGTCATTTTGGATCTGCGGGGCTGTGGCGTCGGCCGTCCTGATCGCGGCGCTGTAGCGGTGGCTGTGGCGGCGGCCGTGCCGCACACGTGACTCACTAGCGGCGGCTGTGGCGGCGGCCGTCCTGATCGCGGCGCTGTAGGGGTGGCTGTGGCGGCGGATCGCAGCGCTGTAGCGGTGGCTGTGGCGTTGGCCGTGCCGCACACGTGCCTCACTGGCGGAGGCTGTGGCGGTGCAAGTTCGACGCACGGCGCTCGAGCCACACTGGCGGCGGCTGTGGCGGCGGCCGTGCCGCACACGTGCCTCACTAGCGGCGGCTGTGCGGTAGGGACATATTTTTGAACAGTGTTGGTTTTATTTTAGCACCGTGCGGTGTTGGGAACAACGCCGCACGGCCCCGGAATTGTGCGTTTGACCGAGTGCGCGGTCTATGGCGGCCCAGGAGCGGTAGATTCTTCCCGTTTCGCCGCCAATGACCGCAGACTCGTGAGACGGACCTTTAAGGCAGCAGATCTACCGCTGTGCTACACGTATCAAATTGTTGTTAGATACAACTAAAATGCCCTTTCTATTTTTCTGATGGCGTGCTGATGTTGACAGATGACAAAAGGATACTTTGAAAATCTGTTTCATATATTGGATTATTTCCCCGCCTTCACTCCAACCCCCCTCCCATTTATCATTATTACTTTCATATTTATCTTTAAATAAAACACACTTTCACTTTATATTTAGAGGTTGTGCAATGGTGTAGCTGGTGGAGCCTACTGCCTCCCAGTGCCAGAGACCAGACTACCGGTGCTGTCTTTGTGGCCCTAGGGCCCTGTACAACTGCAGAAGGACCTCTTTGCTCCTATACTCAACTCCGCTTGTTATAAAGGCCAACATGCCATTCGCTTTCTTCACTGCCTGCTGCACCTGCATGTTTACTTTCATTGACTGATGAACAAGGACCCCCCAGATCCCGTTGTACTTCCCCTTTTCCCAACGTGACACCATTCAGATAGTAATCTGCCTTCCTGTTTTTGCCACCAAAGTGTATACCCTCACATTTATCCACATTAAACTGCATCTGCCATGCATCTGCCCACACACCCACCCTGTCCAAGTCACCCTGCATCCTCATAGCATCCTCCTCACAGTTCACACTGCCACCCAGATTTGTGTCATCTGCAACTTTGCTAATGTTACTTTGAATCCTTTCATCCAAATCATTGATGTATATTGTAAATAGCTGCGGTCCCAGCACCGAGCCTTGCGGTACCCCACTAGTCACTGCCTGCCATTCTGAAAGGGACCCGTTAATCCCTACTCTTTGTTTCCTGTCTGCCAACCAATTTTCTATCCATGGTCACTACCTCCTAATGGCTCCTTTACCTCGAGTTCCCTTATCAAATCCGGTTCATTACACAACACTAAATCCACAGTTGCCTTCTCCCCGGTTGGCTCCAATACAAGCTGCTCTAAGAATTCATCTCGGAGGCACTCCACAAACTCCCTTTCTTGGGGTCCAGTACCAACCTGATTTTCCCAGTCTACCAGCATGTTGAAATCTCCCATAACCACCTTTGCTACATGCCAATTTTAACTCTTGATTCAACTTGCACCCTATGTCCAGGCTACTGTTTGGGGGCCTGTAGATAAGTCCCATTAGGGTCTTTTTACCCTTACAGTTCTATCCATACTGACTCCACATCTCCTGTTTCAATGTCACCCCTCGCAAGGGACTGATAGGCTGCATCCCAGAGTACTTAAGGAAGTAGCTCCAGAAATAGTGGATGCATTAGTAATAATCTTTCAAAATTCTTTAGATTCTTGAGTAGTTCCTGAGGATTGGAGGGTAGCAAACGTAACCCCACTTTTTAAGAAGGGAGGGAGAGAGAAAACGGGGAATTACAGACCAGTTAGTCTAACATCGGTAGTGGGGAAACTGCTAGAGTCAGTTATTAAAGATGGGATAGCAGCACATTTGGAAAGTGGTGAAATCATTGGACAAAGTCAGCATGGATTTACGAAAGGTAAATCATGTCTGACGAATCTTATAGAATTTTTCGAGGATGTAACTAGTAGCGTGGATAGGGGAGAACCAGTGGATGTGGTGTATCTGGACTTCCAGAAGGCTTTCGACAAGGTCCCACATAAGAGATTAGTATACAAACTTAAAGCACATGGCATTGGGGGTTCAGTATTGATGTGGATAGAGAACTGGCTGGCAAACAGGAAGCAAAGAGTAGGAGTAAACGGGTCCTTTTCACAATGGCAGGCAGTGACTAGTGGGGTACCGCAAGGCTCAGTGCTGGGACCCCAGCTATTTACAATATATATTAATGACCTGGATGAGGGAATTGAAGGCAATATCTCCAAGTTTGCGGATGACACTAAGCTGGGGGGCAGTGTTAGCTGTGAGGAGGATGCTAGGAGACTGCAAGGTGACTTGGATAGGCTGGGTGAGTGGGCAAATGTGTGGCAGATGCAGTATAATGTGGATAAATGTGAGGTTATCCATTTTGGTGGCAAAAACAGGAAAGCAGACTATTTTCTAAATGGTGGCCGACTAGGAAAAGGGGAGATGCAGCGAGACCTGGGTGTCATGGTACACCAGTCATTGAAAGTAGGCATGCAGGTGCAGCAGGCAGTGAAGAAAGCGAATGGTATGTTAGCTTTCATAGCAAAAGGATTTGAGTATAGGAGCAGGGAGGTTCTACAGCAGTTGTACAGGGTCTTGGTGAGACCACACCTGGAGTATTGCGTACAGTTTTGGTCTCCAAATCTGAGGAAGGACATTATTGCCATAGAGGGAGTGCAGAGAAGGTTCACCAGACTGATTCCTGGGATGTCAGGACTGTCTTATGAAGAAAGACTGGATAGACTTGGTTTATACTCTCTAGAATTTAGGAGATTGAGAGGGGATCTTATAGAAACTTACAAAATTCTTAAGGGGTTGGACAGGCTAGATGCAGGAAGATTGCTCCCGATGTTGGGGAAGTCCAGGACAAGGGGTCACAGCTTAAGGATAAGGGGGAAATCCTTTAAAACCGAGATGAGAAGAACTTTTTTCACACAGAGAGTGGTGAATCTCTGGAACTCTCTGCCACAGAGGGTAGTCGAGGCCAGTTCATTGGCTATATTTAAGAGGGAGCTAGATGTGGCCCTTGTGGCTAAAGGGATGAGAGGGTATGGAGAGAAGGCAGGTACGGGATACTGAGTTGGATGATCAGCCATGATCATATTGAATGGCGGTGCAGGCTCGAAGGGCCGAATGGCCTACTCCTGCACCTAATTTCTATGTTTCTATGTTTCTATGTACGCTCTGGAGTTTAGAAGGATGAGAGGATATCTTATTGAAACATATAAGATTGTTAAGGGCTTGGACACGCTAGAGGCAGGAAACATGTTCCCGATGTTGGGGGAGTCCAGAACCAGGGGCCACAGTTTAAGAATAAGGAGTAAGCCATTTAGAACGGAGACGAGGAAACACTTTTTCTCACAGAGAGTTGTGAGTCTGTGGAATTCTCTGCCTCAGAGGGCGGTGGAGGCCGGTTCTCTGGATACTTTCAAGAGAGAGCTAGATAGGGCTCTTAAAGATAGGGTATATGGGGAGAAGGCCGGAACGGGGTATTGATTGGAGATGATCAGCCATGATCACATTGAATGGCGGTGCTGGCTCGAAGGGCCAAATGGCCTACTCCTGCACCTGTTGTCTATTGTCTATTGTCTAAACTCCTGAAGATTCATCTTTTCAACTTTTCCGAATATTTTTCCTTGTATCCCATTATCGTTTTTTAATTGCTTTGTCACATTAAGTGGACATTGAAAGTGAAGTGTGTCTCGTTAGCTCCCGGGTTCAATCTGTGTCCCTGAACTAATTCGCTTCCTTTCACTGCGTACATGCGACCCACATTCTTGGCAAACCATCTCTTCTGTTTCTGCATTGATGAGCGTTAAAACTCCACAAGCTGTGCGTCTGCCCAACTTCGTATCCAATCTAATTCCGCCGTTGAGTTTTCCCCCCTTGGTTACTCTTCTTAATTTAGTAACTTGGCGAGGCCAGCGATAGTTTCTTGTATCTAGGTCATCCAAGTAAATTAGAAACAACAGCAGTCCAAGTTTTGACCCTGTGGAACTCCGGTCCCCTCTCCCCATCTGTTCCCAATGTTGCCACCAGCTTATCTCGTCCCAACTTCCAAAACTCATTTCCTTTGGCTTTTCATGTAATTGGAAGTCTTTAATGTGGAATCCTGTCAAATGTTTTTCTGACTGTGTGAGAAAACGGCATCATTTCACATCGAAGGTAGACAAAAATGCTGGAGAAACTCAGCTGGGTGAGGCAGCATCTATGGAGCAAAGGAATAGGTGACGTTTCGGGTCGAGACCCTTCCTCAGGCTGACGTTTCTGGTCGAGACCCCTTACAGTTTCTGAGGAAGGGTCTCGACCCAAAACGTCACCCATTCCTTCGCTCCATAGATGCTGCTGCCTCACCCGCTGAGTTTCTCCAGCATTTTTGACCACCTTCGATTTTTCCAGCATCTGCAGATTTTTCCAGCATCTGCAGTTCTTTCTTAATCATTTCACATGGAAGTATGTTGTGCTTGCGACGATAGACACAAAAAGCTGGAGTAACTCAGCGGGACAGGCAGCATCTCTGGAGAGAAGGAATGGGCGACCTCTCGGGGCGAGACCCATCTTCAGACTGACGTTTCAGGTCGAGACCCTTCCGGGTCTTACAGTACTTTGGTTTATTAGTTTTACAGATACAGCACGGAATCAGGCCCTTCGGCCCACCGAGTCCGCGCCGGCCAGCGATCCCCGCACGCCAGCACTATCCTACACACACTCGGGACAATTTACAATCTTTACCGGAGCCAATTAACCTGTGAACCCGCACGTCTTTGGAGTGCGGGAGGAAACCGGAGCGCCCGGAGAAAACCCACGCAGGTCACGGGGAGCACGTACATACTCCGTACAGACAGCACCCGCAGTCGGGATCGAACCCGGGTCTCTGGCGCTGTGAGGCGGCAACTCTACCGCTGCGCCACCGTGCCGGCCAGTGGAACGTCATAAAATGGGTTCCCCAGCCAATCGGCTTGTGTCTAAAACCGTCTCCATCAAGTCGATTTAATCTAATTCTATCAATTCATTCTTCTATTCCTTTCTCTCCTTTTTCTGTCTTTCTCTCAAGTCAATGGACAATAGACAATAGGTGCAGGAGCAGGCCATTCGGCCCTTCGAGCCAGCACCGCCATTCAATGTGATCATGGCTGATCATCCCCAATCAGTACAAGCCAAGTCTATCCAGTCTTTCTTCATATGAAAGTCCTGACATCCCAGGAATCAATCTGGTGAACCTTCTCTGCACTCCCTCTATGGCAAGAATGTCTTTCCTCAGATTTGGAGACCAAAACTACACGCAATACTCCAGGTGTGGTCTCACCAAGACCCTGTACAACTGCAGTAGAACCGCCCTGCTCCTATACTCAAATCCTTTTGCTATGAATGCTAACATACCATTCGCTTTCTTCACTGCCTGCTGCACCTGCATGCCTACTTTCAATGACTGGTGTACCATGACACCCAGGTCTCGTTGCATCTCCCCTTTTCCTAATCGGCCACCATTCAGATAATAGTCTACTTTCCTGTTTTTGCCACCAAAGTGGATAACAACACAAGATGCGCAATCAAAGTCAGGACTTTGAATGGAAACGGAATTACCCAGCTAATAGAATTTCAAACTGGTGCCAGATTCAATGGGAAATGGCAGAAAGCTGAAATTACTGGAGGACGAGAGAAAACCCCCCTGTTTATTGCACTTTGTGGTTTAATTCTGCAGTTGTTGCTGGAGTGTTTTTGCAACTTCATTAACGTTTTTATGGTCCCGTTGAGTCTCATAACAGATATATGAATTTTTTAATTAGGCATAATGTATGATCTGGAAATGGAATCCATCCAGGAAAATGGCCACAGTTTCACATTTTGTAAATTAAAGAGTGTAATTTAAGTTGACCCAATAATAAGGAACAGTTAAGGTGCGTGATAATTAGCACCATTTTTTCCCCAACAGGTGGTAATTAAACACGATGCTCTTTGCATATTGATTGAGCTGAATTAACCTGGAGCTATAATCAACTTCCTTGTGTTATATCGTCGGTAACCATTCGTCCTTCGAAGCAGATTTCAGTTTGGCAAGGAAAGGAGTAACATCAGTAAACATGCCTAACGTAGCGGTGGAACGTGGTGGGTCAGGCAGCAGGTCAAGAGAGAGCTAGATAGGGCTCTTCAAGATAGCGGAGTCGGGATATGGGGAGAAGGCAGGAACGGGGTACTGATTGGGGATGATCAGCCATGATCACATTGAATGGCGGTGCTGGCTCGAAGGGCCGAACGGCCGACTCCTGCACCTGTTGTCTATTGTCTATGAGTCAAGAATATTTTACTGTCATATGTCCCAAAAGGGAACAATAAAATTCTTACTTGCAACAACACGTCACATCTGTAAATAGAGACACAAAAAACTGGAGTGACTCAGCGGGACAGGCAGCATCTCTGGAGAGAAGGAATGGGTGATGTTTCGGGTCGAGTTGTGAGTCTGTGGAATTCTCTGCCTCAGAGGGCGGTGGAGGCAGGTTCTCTGGATACTTTCAAGAGAGAGCTGGATAGGGCTCTTAAAGATAGCGGAGTCAGGGGATTATGGGGAGAAGGCAGGAACGGGGTACTGATTGGGGATGATCAGCCATGATAACATTGAATGGCGGTGCTGGCTCGAAGGGCCGAATGGCCTCGTCCTGCACCTATTGTCTATTGTCGCTGAAATTTTCAAGATGTCGAAAATTCAGCGGCAACCACAGAAAGACGCTACGACTCTTCGGAGACCTCTCACGACCATAGGAGACCTCTCACGACCATAGGAGACCTCTCATGACCATAGGAGACCTCTCACGAGCGTACAGCCTGCATGGTCGTGAGAAGTCTCCTATGGTCGTGAGAGGTCTCCTATGGTTGTGAGAAGTCTCCTAGGGTCGTGAGAGGTCTCCAAAGAGTCGTAGTCGTCTCTGTGGTCGCCGCTGAATTTTCAACATGTTGGAAATTTCGGCGACCTATCTATCACGGGTGCCCGCAGTCGCCTGTGAAGGTGGCGTAAGTGAGACAGGCCCTTTTAAAGCAACTGTTTCTTCACCACGTTTGGTGCCCGCGACAACCACAACATTGTAAATAACCATTCCTTCCACAAGCCCTCATCCTCAATCCCCTGTCACATTGATTCTCATTCACAGCATGCCTATTAATTCACCAACCAGCCAGAGGTCTACTAAATAACGGATAGCATTAACATTACGGTTCGGGCTTATACAAAGTATATGCATTTAAAACATCGCATGGAAATTAAAAGCAAATGTATCCTTTTGATTGTTGGAAGTAAACGTGGAATATAATTGCGTTTGCACATTGTAACCTTCTTTGGAGATGTGCTTGTATTAAAGTCAATGGGTTTGAAGTTGAGGGAATGCACAGAGGCTGTTATATTCCACGACTCGCCCTCTGATCCTGGACCAAGTGTCGAGGCTGAGAGTCCATTGAATCAGACAATCTGTTCCACTGCCACGCTTGCAATCAGTTCATCTTTTCCACTAAAGGGCCTGTCCCACTGTACGAGTTTACCCAAGATCTCTCCCGAGTTTTTTTAAAAATTGAACCCGTGGTGAGCCCGTAGCGGGTACGTCGGAGCTCGGGGACGTCTCTTAGCGGCTCGTAACGCTAACGGCAGGTACTCGGGAAACGCGGTAAGCTCGTGAAGTTTTTTTCAACATGTTGAAAAATGTCCGCGAGAGTCCCCCGAGTACCTACGGGCGGCCATTACCGTAATTCTCAAGAGTTCGAATCAGGGGAAACTCGGGAGAACTCTTGAATTACCTCGGACAGTGGGACAGGCCCCTTTAGGCTCTGGTACCTTAAACGATCACCAACTAGAGAGCGGTCCTGAGCTTCCATCTACCTCATTGGAGACCCTCGGAGGGGTGGGAGATTGCAACCTTCACGTGGTCCGTCCTGTTTCGACGAATGCAATCGACCCGGCGTGCACAATCAAATAAGATCAAATAGAACAAGTTGTCCTCCAACTTTAGGCTGTTGGACGCCATAGGCAAGAAGAAGAAGAGACCCTTAGACTATCTTTAATCGGACTATACTGGACTTTATCTTGCGATAAACGTTATTCCCTTTATTCTGTGCACTGTGGACGGCTTGTAATCATGTAGAATCTCTCTGCTGACTCGTTAGCCCGCAACAAGAACGCTTTCCACTGTACCTCGCTACACATGACAATAAACCAAAATAACACTAAACGGAAACTGATGCAGAGTCTGTCTCCGACCAGTTTCTATCCGCGCCTTCTGACGATGTGAGTTAGCATCCCAGAGTGACTTGCATGTCGGGCCGAAGGGCCTGTTTCATGCTTTATGCTATGCTATGACTCTGTAGTCGAACTGTCCGCAGTCCACGGATAAATACCGCTGTTGGAGTCGAGGTATAAAAAAGGGGAGCGATTGGAATGAGTGATTGCAATAGACAATAGACAATAGACAATAGACAATAGACAATAGACAGTAGACAATAGACAATAGACAGTAGACAATAGACAATAGACAGTAGACAATAGGTGCAGGACTAGGCCATTCGGCCCTTCGAGCCAGCACCGCCATTCAATGTGATCATGGCTGATCATCCCCAATCAGTACCCCGTTCCTGCCTTCTCCCCATATCCCCTGACTCCGCTATTTTTAAGAGCCCTATCTAGTTCTCTCTTGAAAGTATCCAGAGAACCGGCCTCCACCGCCGTCTGAGGCAGCGAATTCCTCAGACTCACCACTCTCTGTGTGAAAATGTGTTTCCTCGTCTCCATTCTAAATGGCTTACCCCTTATTCTTAAACTATGGCCCCTAGTCCTGGACTCCCCCAACATCGGGAACATGTTTCCTGCCTCTAGCCTGTCCAAACCCTTAATAATCTTATATGTTTCAATGAGATTCCCTTTCATCCTTCTAAACTCCAGAGTGTACAAGCCCAGCCGCTCCATTCTATCAACATATGACAGTCCCGCCATCCCGGGAATTAACCTGGTGAACCTACGCTGCACTCCCTCAATAGCAAGATTGTCGATTCCTCAAATTCGGAGACCAAAACTGCACACTGTGTTTCCTAAAGGTACATCCTTTTATTCCGAGGCTGGTTCCTCTGGTCCAAGACTCTCCCACTAGTGGAAACATCCTCTCCACATCCACGCTATCCAGGCTTTCCACTATCCAGTAAGTTTCAATGAGGTTCCCCCTCATCCTTCGAAACTCCAGTCCGCCTTCTAAACTGTGTTTGCTCCAGATTCCAGCATGTGCAGTTTCTTTTGTCTCCGAACTAAATTCCAGTCAACAATCTTTTGATGGAGGATAAGAAAGGAAGGAGAGTAAAGGACCCGTCATAGTCGCAGCAGGTCGCCGAAAATGTTCAACATGTTGAAAATCCAGCGGCAACCAGGTCTCGCTGCATCTGGGGAGATGCAGCGAGACCTGGGTGTCATGGTACACCAGTCATTGAAAGTAGGCATGCAGGTGAAGCAGGCAGTGAAGAAAGCGAATGATATGTTAGCTTTCATAGCAAAAGGATTTGAGTATAGGAGCAGGGAGGTTCTACTGCCGTTGTACAGGGTCTTGGTGAGACCACACCTGGAGTATTGCGTACAGTTTTGGTCTCCAAATCTGAGGAAGGACATTATAGCCATAGAGGGAGTGCAGAGAAGGTTCACCAGACTGATTCCTGGGATGTCAGGACTTTCATATGAAGAAAGACTGGATAGACTTGGCTTATACTCGCTAGAATTTAGGAGATTGAGAGGGGATCTTATAGAAACGTACAAAATTCTTATGGGGTTGGACAGGCTAGATGCAGGAAGATTGTTCCCGATGTTGGGGAAGTCCAGGACAAGGGGTCACAGCTTAAGGATAAGGGGGAAATCCTTTAAGACCGAGATGAGGAAAAACTTTTTCACACAGAGAGTGGTGAATCTCTGGAACTCTCTGCCACAGAGGGTAGTTGAGGCCAGTTCATTCGCTATATTTAAGAGGGAGTTAGATGTGGCCCTTGTGGCTAAGGGGATCAGGGGGTATGGAGAGAAGGCAGGTACGGGATACTGAGTTGGATGATCAGCCATGATCATATTGAATGGCGGTGCAGGCTCGAAGGGCCGAATGGCCTCCTCCTGCACCTATTTTCTATGTATCTATCTATGTATCTAACCAGAAAAAGGTACGAATCTTTGGGCGACTACTCACGGCCATACAGGCGACATGTCGCGGGGTGAAGCCTGTATGGTCGTGAGTCGTTCCTTGTTCTGGTCGACGCTGGATTTTCAACACGTTGAACATATTCGGCGGCCTGCTGCGAACTATGACGGGTGCCGGCAAGTCGCCGAAAAAGATCGCGTAAGTGGGACAGGGCCTTAACACAAGACAGCATTAAGAAAGAAATAAAAACATTTTTTGTTCCACAGGTATGCAGTTATTACATCTCATAATGTTAGCCATCTCCGGCAGTCGCTGTGTGACCTTTCCGAGCGTTTGATAAATTGATTGACAACTCTTGTCAGTTAGATAATAAGCCTCAGAAAATCCAAACTAAAACACGGCAAACATCTTCTCCCTTCAAATTATAGTGTGGTTTAGAGATACAGCATGGAAACAGGCCCTTCGGCCATCGATCACCCGTTCTATGTTGTCCCACTTTCTCATCCACTCCCAAGACGCTCGGGGCTAATTTCACAAGAGGGCCAATTAACCTACAAACCCGTACGTCTTTGGGATGTGGGGGGAAACCGGAGCACCCGGAGGAAACCCATATGATCACAGAGAGAACGTGAAAACTCCACACAGACAGCACCCGAGGTCAGGATCGTACCCGGGTCTCTGGCGCGGTGAGGCAGCACCACAAATAACAGAGAGATGTGCTCCTTGACTGTCATATGCTGATAGAATGGAGCGGCTGGCCTTGTATGAAATTTAGAAGGATGAGAGGGTATCTGATTGAAACATATAAGATTGTTAAGGGTTTGGACACGCTAGAGGCAGGAAACATGTTCCCGATGTTGGGGGAGTCCAGAACCAGGGGCCACAGTTTAAGAATAAGGGGTAAGCCATTTAGAACGGAGACGAGGAAACACTTTTTCACACAGAGAGTTGTCAGTCTGTGGAATTCTCTGCCTCAGAGGGCGGTGGAGGCTGGTTCTCTGGATACTTTCAAGAGAGAGTTAGATAGAGCTCTTAAAGATAGCGGAGTCCGGGGATATGGGGAGAAGGCAGGACAATAGACAATAGACAATAGGTGCAGGAGGAGGCCATTCGGCCCTTCGAGCCAGCACCGCCATTCAATGTGATCGTGGCTGATCATCCCCAATCAGTACCCCATTCCTGCCTTCTCCCCATATCCCCTGACTCCGCTATTTTTAAGAGTGGAACGGGGTACTGATTGTGGATGATCAGCCATGATCACATTGAATGGCGGTGCTGGCTCCAAGGGCCGAATGGCCTCCTCCTGCACCTATTGTCTGTATTGTCCATAACTTCAGTTCAAGCTTTGTTTCTCATTATTCAGTTCACAAAAGGTTAAACATTCAGGTGGAATCTGCACGGTTCGTGCATTCAGAAGCTTAATGTCAACTGACTTGAACAACAGTGGTAGGTATCTATATATAAGTCTTCAACATGGTATCCAGGGAAAAGCTAGAACCGCTAAACTTGGAGCAGGCCCAGTAACAACAATACACTGCTTTCAATTGTATTGTGCTGCTGTTGATTTCTCCCAAGACTACGTTGGCCCATGTCCAAGCTATCTCCTCTGTGAGTTGAAACTGTAGGATTTAAGATTCGGCTCCAATTAAAAGCAAATACATTTCAAATATCTAAGGCTTAAATGACTTTATATTTTAATCGAGCCATAAATCCACCACGAACCTGATCAATAACCAAATTGCTTCCATTAACTGCAAGGTAGGAAGTCTGGCGTGCTTCAGAACATTCATCGTGGAGGGAGTGATTAGACTTCAAAAGCCAAGCACACACAATGTGCCGGAGTATTCAGCAGGTCAGGCAGCATCTGTGCAGGGAAAGGACAGGCAATGTTTCACGTCAGGACCCACCTTGAGGCGATAACTCAGGAGAGCTTTTTCAACGGATAAAATTCTTGCACATTTTTGACTCAGTTGATGGTCTGACAAGTAAGTAAGTAAGTTTATTGGCCAAGTATTCACATACAAGGAATTTGCCTTGGTGCTCCGCCCACAAGTAACAACATGACTTACAGTGACAGTTACGAATGACTCAGCAAACACTAAACATTAATAATAATAAAACATTAATGATAAAACACCATTGATCAAGCATGTGAACCAACAAAATACCAGATCAAAGGGAGGCTACAGATTTTTGGCTGTTGAGTAGAGCAACTTCTCGTGGATAAAAACTGTGTTTATGTCTGGCTGTGGCAGCTTTGACAGTCCGGAGTCGCCTTCCAGAGGGAAGTGATTCAAAGAGTTTGTTGGCCAGGGTGAGAGGGGTCAGAGATGATCTTGCCCGCTCGCTTCCTGGCCCTTGCAGTGTACAGTTCATCAATGGAGGGAAGGTTGCAGCCAATAACCTTCTCTGCTGATCGGACGATTCGCTGCAGCCTCCAGGTGTCGTGCTTGGTGGCTGAGCCAAACCAGACCATGATGGAGAAGGTGAGAACAGACTCTACGATGGCCATGTAGAATTGGACCATCATTGCCTGTGGCAGGTTGTGCTTCCTCAGCTGCGAATCAATGGGTCCAAATCAGCCCGAAAAAGGGCCCCGATCCAAAACGTCACCTAACCATCTTCTCCAGAGATGCTGCCTGGCCCGCTGAGTTACTCCACCACTTTGTGCCTTTTTTTTCTGCAAACCAGCCTCTGCAGTTCTTTGTTTCCACGAATGAATCTGAACAGTGGATTCTGAACACCGTGACTGAACGGCACGTCACGGTGGCGCAGCGGTAGAGTCGTTGCCTTACAGCAAAATGCAGAGCTGGAGACCCGGGTTCGATCCCGACTACGGGCGCTGTCTGTGCGGAGTTCGTGTGTTCTCCCCGTGGCCTGTGTGGGTTTTCTCCGAGATCTTCGGTTTCCTCCCACATTTCAAAGACGTGCAGGTTTGTAGGTTAATTGGCTTGGAATAAATGTAAAAATTGTCCAGTATAAAATTGTCCAACTTCCAGTATAGTCCTTGATTAAAGTCCCTTCGGAAGATACAAGGTAGAAGTCTAGTTCAATTCAAGGTAGGTTTTGGTAGTTAAATCAATGTCACAGTCATACACCATGGAAACAGGCCCTTCGGCCCATCTCGTCCATACCAACCCAAGATGCCCCATCTCACCTAGTGCCAATTGCCCACATTTGGCCCATGTCCTTCCAAACCATTCCTGTCCATGTACCTGTCCAAGTGTCTTTTATCCCTGTGTTGCCAAGCTGGGAAGGGGGAAATACCTCAGTCTGAAGAAGGGTCTCGACCCGAAACGTTGCCTATTTCCTTCGCTCCATAGATGCTGCCTCACCCGCTGAGTTTCTCCAGCATTTTTGTCCACCTTCGATTTTTCCAGCATCTGCAGTTCTTTCTTAAACATACCTCTCCGATGCAGCGTTTCAATGGCAGCGGATAACACACTGGACAGCCCAAGTTTGTATTCTTAAAATGTCATCTGTCGTGACATGGGACTTTGAGTCAGAAACTAGAACCAGGAAATGTTGTTTTGAAGAATGTCAGCTATTGCTTTCGAGAAATGTTATCCCAGAGTTTCTGTGCTCACCATAAATCAGTCTTCTGTCTTCTCAAATATAGATTATATTCCTGCAGAAACCACAGTTAGTTTAGTTTAGTTTGGAGATACGGCGCGGAAACAGGCCCTTCGGCCCACCGGGTCCCCGCCGACCAGCGATCCCCGCACATTAACACTATCCTACACCCACTAGGGACAATTTTTTAAACATTCATACCAAGCCAATTAACCTACAAACCTGTACGTCTTTGGAGTGTGGGAGGAAACCGAAGATCTCGGAGAAAACCCTCGCAGGTCACGGGAAGAAGGTACAAACTCCGAATGGCCTACTCCTGCACCTATTTTCTATGTATCTATGTATCTATAAGACCCGGAGCGGGTCCTTACATCGCCCGGCGCGGCTTTAACGGTCGCGGGACATGCCAATGCCCGCCGTGGGCTCCAACATTGAGACATTACGACCTGGAGTGGGGCCGTACATCGCCCCGCGCGGCCTTAACGGCCGTGGGAATTAACATCGCCCGCCTGGGGCTTTAACATCGGGAGAAAAATGGTACACAAGGGAGAGAAAAGACTTTGCCTTCCATCACAGTGAGGAGCAGATTCACTGTGATGGATGCTTGTGTGAATTGAATTGTTTGTGTGTCGTGTAGGAATTGTTCTGGCTGTGGAAACGGAGTTTTGTTTGAGCCTCTCTGAGGTTCAAATGACAATGAATAAATATTGTATTGTATATTATAAGATTAGAAGTTGATCAGCCAGAGCTGAACACACCTCTCGGCATCTGCACACAATGGTGTCTGTCTTGCCGCTTCTTGTGTGCGGTGGTGGAAAGATTGGTGGAGACAGGGCCGCGAGGTGAACGCTCTTTCCTTGACCCCGTTGTGGGCTGAACGACCTGCTCCTGTGCTGCACTGTTCTACAGTCATACAGCGTGGAAACAGGCCCTTCGGCCCAACCTGCCCATGCCGACCGAGCTGTCCCATCTACACTAGCCCCACCTGCCTATATCCCTCTAAACCTGTCCTATACATGTAGACAAAAGTGCTGGAGAAACTCAGCGGGTGCGGCAGTATCTATGGAGCGAAGGAAATAGGCAACGTTTCGGACTGGTGTAGGGTGTGTGGGGGGGGGAGGGTGGGAAGAAGAAAGGAGGAGCCAGAGGGCTGAGGGAGAGCTGAGAAAGGGAGGAGACAGCAAGGGCTACCGGAAATTGGAGAAGTCAATGTTCATCCCACTAGGGTGCAGACTCCGCAAGCGAAATATGAGGTGCTGCTCCTCCAATTTATGGTGGTCCTCACTCTGGCCATGGAGGAGGCCCAGGACAGAAAGGTCGTATTCGGAATGGGAGGGGGAGTTGAAGTGCTGAGCCACCAGGAGATCAGGTTGGTTATTGCGGACCGAGCGGAGGTGTTCGGCGAAACGATCGCCAAGCCTACGCTTGGTCTCACCGATGTAGATCAGCTGACACCTAGAGCAGCGGATGCAATAGATGAGGTTGGAGGAGGTGCAGGTGAACCTCTGCCGCACCTGGAACGACTGCTTTGGGTCCTTGAATGGAGTCGAGGGGGGGAGGTAAAGCGACAAGTGTAGCATCTCTTGCGGTTGCCAGGGAAAGTGCCCGGGGAGGGGGTAGTACGGGTGGGAAGGGAAGAATTGACCAGGGACCTATACATGTACCTGTCCAAATGTCTTTTAAATGTTGTTATCGCATCTGCCTCAACTACCTCCTCTGGCTGCTCATTCCATACGCCAACCACCCTCTGTGTGAAATGTTCTATGTTCAGCATTTAGTTTAGTTTAATTTAGTTTAGACATACAGCACAGAAACAGGCCCTTCAGCCCACCGGGTCCGTGCCGACCAGCGATCCCCGCACATTAACACTATTCTACACCCACTAGGAACAATTTTTACATTTTGCCAATCCAATCAACGTACAAACCTGTACGTCTTTGGAGTTAAAATTGACATTTCTGCCTTTGTGCCATTATTTTCACGCAGGGAGCAATGCACTCATATTGATATTCTGTGATATATTTTAATCAACAACACTTTGTTTATCTTGTGGGGGGGAAGGAACTGCAGATGCTGTTGCACACAGGAGACAGACAGAAAACGCTGGAGTAACTCAGCGGGACAGGCAGCATCTCTGGAGAGAAGGAACGGGCGACGCTTCGGGTCGAGGCCCTTCTTCAGGCTGAGCAAATGTCTGAGGAAGACATCTTCAGTCTGAAGAAGGGTCTCGACCAGAAACGTCACCCAGTCCTTCTCTCCAGAGATGCTGCCTGTCCCGCTGAGTTACTCCAGCGTTTTCTGTCTATCTTCTTTGTTGATCTTCCTTGACATGGTTCCTGCGACTCTATTTACCTGACACAAACATCACGATCATTGAAAGTGCTATTGCCACTGATAACAATACTCTCCGAGCAGTGGCTTTTATTTCCTAACATTCTTCTTTTATTGCCAGATTTGTCTTCTATTGTCATTCAACTTAGCATTCACTCTGGCTTTTGAAATGTCAAGTGAGTCAGTAGTTGGAATGGTGAGCACAAGTAGGCTACTCAGAGGCTCTGGAGGCCTTCAGAAATCAATGGACGTTTCTAAGGCAGAGATAGATAAATTCTTGATTAGTACGGGTGTCAGAGGCTGTGGGGAGAAGGCAGGAGAATGGGGTTAGGAGAGAGAGATAGATCAGCCATGATTGAATGGCAGAGTTGACTCAATGGGCCGAATGGCCTATTTTGCTCCCCTTGTCTTATGATCTTATAAACATATCCAAGATGGGCCAAATGGCCTAATTCTGCTGCTAGAATTTATGAACTTATTTTTCGGCGATTGTCCCCAAGTAAATGAATGAATGAATGGATACATATATTGGCCAAGTTTGTTCACATACAAGGACTTTGCCTTGGTGCTCCACTCGCAGGTAACAGCACGACATACAGTAACAATTAGTAGTAGGCCCCCTTGCATCCTAGTTTGCAGGTGATGTGTGGTCGGATGCAAGCCCGGGCGATGTCGTATGGAGGACAGGCTGTTGCCCATGCAGCACGTCCCCCCCCTCTCCACACATCGCTGATCGATCCAAAGGAACAGTAGGGCCGTTACAGTTTGGCACCAGCGCCGTCGCAGGAGCTGCCAGAGCCAGGTCGTAGACAACGACAAACTGCCTTAGGGGCTCCGACTGCGGGTTTTGTTGAGGTTTACCCCTGGAGCCTTTTCCATGACTGGATATGGCCACAAGGCAGTGGAGGTTTTAAATCAGAGTTTTCCCTCTCCTAGATGGACTGCCTTCCCAGGCTGACGAGCCCCATCTGCCCGAGACTCGTGGGGGCGGGAGCGTCTACCTTCCCGTGCAGGTCTACAGCACCTGCCCACTGCCCTGAATTATGAATGACACATAAAACATTAAACATTAACAACAATAAAAAAATATGCATAGAACATAGAACAATATAGCACAGGAACAGGCCCTTCAGCCCACAATGTCCGTACCGAACATGATGCCAAGTTAAACTGATCTCATCTACCTGCACTAGAATAAGGAGTAAGCCATTTAGAACGGAGACGAGGAAACACTTTTTCTCACAGAGAGTGGTGAGTCTGTGGAATTCTCTGCCTCAGAGGGCAGTGGAGGCCGGTTCTCTGGATGCTTTCAAGAGAGAGCTAGATAGGGCTCTTAAAAATAGCGGAGTCAGGGGATATGGGGGGAAGGCAGGAACGGGGTACTGATTGGGGATGATCAGCCGTGATCACATTGAATGGCGGGTGCTGGCTCGAAGGGCCGAATGGCCTACTCCTGCACCTATTGTCTATTGTCTATTGTCTATTGTCACCCGGTGGAAACCCACGCAGTCACGGGGAGAACGTGCAAACTCCACACAGACAGCGCCCGAGGCCAGGATCAAAGCTGGGTTTCTGTCGCTGTGAATCAGAGGCTGTGCCACTGTGCCGTCCCGACTCATGGCAGGTTTTGCAGAGTATGTTTAAAAATAAATGGCCAGCTATCGTAATGTAGATAGACTCATAGGACTGGACTGTTTCAAAGACCTCGAATCTCAAGAGTGCTGACTTGAAACGTCACCTACCCATGTCCTCCACAGATGCTGCCTGACCCGCTGAGTTACTCCAGCACTCTGTGAAACGTCACCTATCCATGTTGCCCACAGATGCTGCCTGACCCGCTGAGTTACTCCAGCACTCTGTGAAACGTTACCTATCCATGTTCTCCACAGATGCTGCCTGACCCGCTGAATTACCCCAGCACTCTGTGAAACGTCACCTATCCATGTTCTCCACAGATGCTGCCTGACCCGCTGAGTTACTCTGGCACAGTGTACTTCTGTGCTTTGTAAGCTATACGAAACCACACTATAAATGATAAGGTAGACCAAAATGCTGGAGAAACTCAGCGGGTGCGGCAGCATCTATGGAGCGAAGGAAATAGGCAACGTTTCGGCCCGAAACCCTTCCGGGTTTCGGCCCCAAACGTTGCCTATTTCCTTCAGGGTTTCGGCTCGAAAGGTTGCCCATTTCCTTCGCTCCACAGATGCTGCCTGACCCGCTGAGTTACTCCAGCACTCTGTGAAACGTCACCTATCCATGTTCTCCACAGATGCTGCCTGACCCGCTGAGTTACTCCAGCACTCTGTGAAACATCACCTATCCATGTTCTCCACAGATGCTGCCTGACCCGCTGAGTTACTCCAGTAGTTGCAGAGCTTGTTTAACAATGAATGGCCAGGTATCATAATGTAGTTAGACGCATAAGACTAGACTGTTTCAAAGAACTCCAATCTCAAGAGTGCCGACTCGAGACGTCACCTATCCATGTTCTCCAGAGATGCTGCCTGACCCGCTGAGTTACTCCAGCACTCTGTGAAACATCACCTATCCATGTTCTCCACAGATGCTGCCTGACCCGCTGAGTTACTCAATCGTTTCGTTAACACGGTCAGCCCTTTGGGCATAAGCTGCTCCTTGCAGTCATAATGCACCAAGGATATTTGTCGGGGACATCCCAAGAATAAAATTGTTTCAGCGGATGCAACTTTAACTACATCTTGGACATCAGGGGGTGTTGATTTTTCTAATTTCAACTAACCCTTGCATCCCCCTCCTCCCCCACCCTAGTCAAGTCAAGAGTGTTTTATTGTCATGTGTCCCAGATAGGACAATGACATTCTTACTTGCTGCAGCACAACACAATATGGAAACATAGTACATAATGGGAGAAGAAAAAAAGTCCAGTGTGTGTGTATATACACATGCACACATACTCAATAAATAAACAAATATCGTGCAATAATAATAATCGTCTGTTGTAGTTCAGAGCTTATTTGCTGTTGTGTTTAATAGCCTGATGGCTGTGGGGAAGTAGCTGTTCCTGAACCTGGACGTTACAGTTTTCAGGCTCCTGTACCTTCTTCCCCAAGGCAGTGGTGAGATGAGTGTGTGGCCAGGATGGTGTGTGGGTCTCTGATGATGCTGGCTGCCTTTTTGAGGCAGCGACTTACAGTAAGTCAGCGGGACAGGCAGCTTCTGCTGAAAAGGAATGGGTGACATTTCGGGTCGAAACCCTTCTTCAGTCCTGCTGAGTTATTCCAGCATTTGGTTGCCTTTCTTCGAAGCTGTTATCAGGCGACTGAACCATCCTACCACCAACTAGAGAGCCGTCCTGAGCTATCTACCCATCTCATTGGAGATCCTCGGACTATGTTTGATCGGACCTTACTGGACTTGCACAAAACGCTGGTCACGTTATTCCCTTCATCGTGTATCTGTACTCCGTGATCATGTATTGCCTTCCCACTGACTGGTTAGCACGTCAAAATAATTTTCACTGAGGAAGAGTCTCGACCCAAAACGCCACCCATTGCTTCTCTCCAGAGATGCTGCCTGTTCCGCTGAGTAAAGCAGCATCTGCAGTTCCTTCCTGCACAAAATCTTACACAAAACTGAGTGCTGCATTGTCAAACATGCATACAATGGGACATGATATTAAGCTGAGTCCCTCTCCATCATTTAGCTGTGTGTTGCCAATTCTGAATGATGATATCCCAGTGTTCTGCTCAATGGGACCAAAGAGTTCATCCCTCCACAGACAAAATAAATTATCCTATATAACATTATCAGTGTATAAAATCATGAGAGGAATAGATCGGGTAGATGCACAGAATCGCTAGCCCAGAGTAGGGGAATCGAGGACCAGAGGACATAGGTTCAAGATGAAGGGGAAAAGATTTAATAGGAATCTGAGGGGTCACTTTTTCACACAAAGGGTGGTGGGTGTATGGAACAAGCTGCCAGAGGAGGTAGTTGAGGCAACGTATAAGAAACATTTGGACAGGTACATGGATAGGACAGGTTTAAAAACATAGAAACATAGAAAATAGGTGCAGGAGTAGGCCATTCGGCCCGTCGAGCCTGCACCGCCATTCAATATGATCATGGCTGATCATCCAACTCAGTATCCCATACCTGCCTTCTCTCCATACCCCCTGATCCCTTGAGCCACAAGGGCCACATCTAACTCCCTCTTAAATATAGCCAATGAACTGGCCTCAACTACCTTCTGTGGCAGAGAGTTCCAGAGATTCACCACTCTCTGTGTGAAATTTGGAGGGATATGGACCAAACGCAGGCAGGTGGGACTAGTTTAGCTGGGACGTGTTGGCCGGTATGGGCAAGCTGGGCTGAAGGGCCTGTTTCCACGCTGTATCATTCTATGACTCTATCACCCTGTGATTTAAGATCTGGTTATGAAAAGATCTGTAGCTTCAAGAACAAAATTAATTGCATTGTAAAAGTTGTTCAGATACTGCGTAGAATGTGAGATGACCTGAAAAAGAGTTCTGGTATATATTCCTGCAAACTTGAAGTAATATGACTGTAATAAAACATCAGATAGACACCATATGTAAAACCTATTTTATTGATAATTTCGTAGCTATGCGCTCCAGGCTGTCAAATTTTTTATCCTTGTAGTTTTTACAAGGATGTGTCTGAGTTGTATTATCTTTCGTGGCAAAACTATCTGAATTTATCGAACCAGGTTAAAAGGTCTTTTAAATAAAATTTGTTTTAAAATAGCGGAGTCAGGGGATATGGGGAGAAGGCAGGAATTGGGGATGATCAGCCATGATCACATTGAATGGCAGTGCTGGCTCGAAGGGCTGAATGGCCTACTCCTGCACCTATTGTCTATTGTCTATTGTTTTGAGATGAAGTTCGCAGGATATGGCATTCTCCGGTGTATTTTGGAAGTATCTACTGGTGGTGGCTGCATTTAAACAAAGGGGCGGCACGGTGGCGCAGCGGTGGAGTTGCTGCCTCACAGCGCCAGAGACCCCGGTTCGATCCTGACCACGGGTGCTGTCTGTACGGGGTTTGTACGTTCTCCCCGTGACCTGCGTGGGTTTTCTCCGAGATCTCCTCTTAAAAATAGCTGAGTCAGGGGATATGGGGAGAAGGCAGGAACGGGGTACTGATTGGGGATGATCGGCCATGATCACATTGAATGGCGGTGCTGGCTCGAAGGGCCAAATGGCCTGCTCCTGCACCTGTGTATTCCTGTCTCTCCCTGTGTCCTCCCACACTCCAAAGACATACAGGTTTGTAGGTTAAAATGCTGGAGAAATGGAGCGAAGGAAATAGGCAACGTTTCGGGTCGAAACGTCGCCTATTTCCTTCGCTCCATAGATGCTGCCTCACCCGCTGAGTTTCTCCAGCATTTTTGTCTACTTGGTTTTTTCAGCATCTGCAGTTCCTTCTGAAACAGGTTTGTAGGTTAATTGCCTCTGGTTAAAATTGTAAATTGTTTATAGTGTGTAGGATAGTGCTTGTATACGGGGGGGGTCGCTGGTCGGCGCGGATTCGGTGGGCCGAAGGGCCTGTTTCCGCGCTGTATCTCTAAACTAAATTAAGCATCAACCCTACTCCAGACAGACAGGTGACTCAATCTAACTTATTGCACATAATTACATTTCCCACCGCTTCCAATTAAACTGAACTAGAAAATAACCCCGGTTCGATCCTGACTACGGGCGCTGTCTGTGTGGAGTTTGCACGTTCTCCCTGTGACCTGCGTGGGTTTTCTCCGGGTGCTCCGGTTTCCTCCCGCACTCCGAAGACGTGCACGTTGATTGGCTTCAGTAAAGTTGTAGATGAGTGCGTGCAGGATAGAGCGGGGATCGCTGGCCGGCGCGGACTCGGTGGGCCGAAGGTCCCGTTTCCGTGTTGTATCTTCCAACTAATTGAATCAACATTCCAGCTAATAAATTCATGAAAAGCATCACAGCTGGCATCTGTCAGAAGCTGCCTCCTCTTTGACAAACACGCTGCTTCAGATGACTCAAGTTGTACCACCCTCCGCATGCAGCCAATGTGATCGAAAGATGTCTCAGAATGCAAAATGCATTGATGTGGAAAAATGTCATTTTCGGGCCTATGGAAACGTTGATTGCGTTTTATTTCTCAGTCTGCTGTTTATTATCACGGCATCATGTACTCCAGTTGACAGATACAAGTGACTGTAATCTGGCTCCGACACATTTTCCGTGACAATGGTTGATAAGTGAAGCCTAGTCCTGCAATTCGACTCGACAAACCTGTTTTGGCAAAGCTTGCTCAAAAGCAAAATAGTCAATAAGAGAATAACATACCTGAAAAAAATAGACGTAACGGGCCTGTCCCACTTGGCGATTTTTTTGGCGACTGCCGGCGTCATATCCGGGTCGCCAAAAGATTTTCATTGGCGACAAAAAAAGTGTTGCGATATTTGAAAAACCACCGCGCGTCAATACGTCATCACGCCTCATCAGACGTCATCACGCCGCGTATTTTTCGGTGACCTGATACGTCAGTCAATGATGCCGGCAGTCGCCAAAAAAAATCGCCAAGTGGGACAGGCCCTTAAGACATCCCTTTATCATGTGTCTGTAAACCGTGGACGGCTCGATCGCAATCATGTATTGTCTTTCTGCTGACTGCTTAGCATGAAACAAAAGTTTTCACTGGACCTCGGTACAAGTGACAATAAACTCAACTGATCTAAACTGAACTAGTTCAAGATTCAAGAGAGTTTATTGTCATGTGTCCCCGATAGGACAATGAAATTCTTGCTTTGCTTCAGCACAACAGAACATAGTAGGCATTGACTACAAAACAGATCAGTGTGTCCATATACCATTATATAAATATATACACACATGAATAAATAAACTGATCAAGTGCAAATAACAGATAATGGGCTATTAATGTTCAGAGTTTTGTCCGAGCCAAGTTTAATAGCCTGATGGCTGTGGGGAAGTAGCTATTCCTGAACCTGGTCGTTGCAGTCTTCAGGCTCCTGTACCTTCTACCTGAAGGTAGCGGGGAGATGAGTGTGTGGCCAGGATGGTGTGGGTCCTTGATGATACTGCCAGCCTTTTGAGGCAGCGACTGCGATAGATCCCCTCGATGGAAGGGAGGTCAGAGCCGATGATGGACTGGGCCAGTGTTTACTACTTTTTGTAGACTTTTCCTCTCCAGGGCACTCAAGTTGCCGAACCAAGCCACGATGCAACCGGTCAGCATGCTCTCTACTGTGCACCTGTAGAAGTTAGAGAGAGTCCTCCTTGAAAAAACCGATTCTCCGTAGTCTTCTCAGGAAGTAGAGGCGCTGATGTGCTTTCTTAATAATGGCATCAGTGTTCTCGGACAGGAAAGATCTTCAGAGATGTGCACGCCCAGGAATTTGAAGCTCTGAATCTGAAACTAATCAGTCACGGTGGCGCAGCAGTAGAGTTGCTGCCTTACAGCGAATGCAGCGCCGGAGACCCGGGTTCGATCCCGACTACGGGTGCTGTCTGTACGGAGTTTGTACGTTCTCCCCGTGGACCTGCGTGGGTTTTCTCCGAGATCTTCGGTTTCCTCCACACTCCAAAGACGTACAGGTATGTAGGTTAATTGGCTTGGTATAAATGTAAAAATAAAATGTCCCTAGTGGGTGTAGGATGGTGTTAATGTGCGGGGGATCGCTGGTCGGCGCGGACCCGGTGGGCCGTGGGGCCTGTATCCGTGCTATTTCTCTAACTAAACCAAAACTAACTAACCTAGGCTAACCTAACCTAACCTAAACTATTCTAAACTAAACTAATCTATCCTAGACTTATCGAAACTAAACTATAAGGTAGACCAAAAATGCTGGAGAAACTCAGCGGGTGAGGCAGCATCTATGGAGCATCTGAAGAAGTGTTTCGTCCCGAAACGTCGCCTATTCCTTCTCTCCATAGATGCTGCCTCACCCGCTGAGTTTCTCCAGCATTTTTGGTCTACCTCTGATTTTTCCAGCATCTGCAGTTCTTTCTTAAACTAAACGATACTCATTCACAGCCCAATTCATTCATTAGGCATGTTCACTGTGCTAACTAATTACTGCATGCATTAGATACATAGAACATAGAACATAGAAAATAGGTGCAGGATTAGGGCATTCGGCCCTTCGAGCCTGCACCGCCATTCAATATGATCATGGCTGATCATCCAACTCAGTATCCTGTACCTGCCTTCTCTCCATACCCCTGATCCCATTAGCCACAAGGGCCCACATCTAACTCCCTCTTAAAATATAGCCAATGAACTGGCCTCAACTACCCTTCTGTGGCAGAGAGTTCCATAGATTCACCACTCTCTGTGTGAAAAGTTTTTCCTCATCTCGGTCTTAAAGGATTTCCCCTTATCCTTAAGCTGTGACCCCTTGTCCTGGACTTCCCCAACATCGGGAACAATCTTCCTGCATCTAGCCTGTCCAACCCCATAAGAATTTTTATACGTTTCTCATGTGGAACAAGAGATCATGACACCCATTTGGGTGGACTATTAGATGAAAATGGAGACATGAGGAACTGGAGGAGTTGATATGTTGAACAAAAACACAAGTGCTGGAGGAACTCTGCGGGTCAGGCAGCATCTGTGTGGAGGAAAGGACATAGAGTTGTGAGTCTGTGGAATTCTCTGCCTCAGAGGGCAGTGGAGGCCGGTTGTCTGGATACTTTCAAGAGAGAGCTAGATAGGGCTCTTAAAGATAGTGGAGTCAGGGATTATGGGGAGAAAGGCAGGAACGGGGTACTGATTGGGGATGATCAGCCATGATCACATTGAATGACAGTGCTGGCTCGAAGGGCCGAATGGCCTACTCCTGCACCTATTGTCTATTGTTTATTGAAAGGTTTAGTGGGATATGGGGGCACATGTGGGCAGATGGGACTACCGTAGATGGGGCATCTTGGTCAGCTTGGACCAGTTGGATGGCAATGGCCCGTTCCGCGGCGGTGTGACTCCGTGACTCTCTCCAGTCTATCTGCTGACATCCTCACCAAAATGAATTGCCGTGGGCAAACTTGGAAACCATTTTGGAACTTCCGTCAACCTGTAAACACTCAACAAAACATATATCAGTGGATCTGAAAATTGTCCCCTTTACGAACTTGCAAACAAAAAGTAATTTGGGTGTTGACTTTTCATTCAAGTGAAGACTGCCTCAAACTAATTTGCATCCATTACTGAGATCTGTACACTCAAGCTGTTGTGATATGTAGTCAACTTACAAAGCAGATGGGTGAGTCCAGAACCAGGGCCACAGTTTAAGAATAAGGGGTAAGCCATTTAGAACGGAGACGAAGAAACACTTTTTCACACAGAGAGTTGTCACTGTGGAGGCCGGTTCTCTGGATGCTTTCAAGAGAGAGCTAGATAGGGCTCTTAAAGATAGCGCAGTCAGGGGATATGGGGGAAGGCAGGAACGGGGCACTGATTGGGGATGATCAGCCATGATCACATTGAATGGCGGTGCTGGCTCGAAAGGGCCGAATGGCCTACTCCTTCACCTATTGTCTATTGTCTGTTGTCTATTGACAGAGGATGTTTAGGGCCAGGATCGCTCTTCACACCTTGAATGACTTTCTCTAGGATCTGGGAGATGGACAAAATTCAAGTCGGAAGAAGGGTCTCGACCCGAAACGTCACCATTCCTTCCCTCTGGAGATGCGGCCTGGCCCGTAGACTTACTCCGGCATTTTGTGTCTACCTTCGGGGCAAACCAACATTTGCAGTTCTTTCCTACACAAAGACATAAAATGCTGGAGCAACTCAGCGGGCCAGGCAGTATTCCTGGTGAAGATGGGTAGGTGACTTTTTGGGTCGGGACCCTTCTCCTCCCGACCCGGAATGTTACCCATCCATGTCGTCCAGGCTGGCTGCCTGCCCGCTGAGTTACTCCCAGGCATCTTGTATCATTCCTTAGTAAAACCCCAGGCTGGGCAACGAGTCTATTCCTTGGAGCTCAGGAGGATGTGGGGGTGATCTTATTGAGGGTGTACAAAATCATGAGAGGAATTGATTGGG
>JAXLNO010001875.1:0-60067 GCA_038087875.1 Malacoraja senta | reverse complement strand
GATTATCCACTTTGGTGGCAAATACAGGAAGGCAGATTACTATCTGAATGGTGTCATTGGGAAAAGGGGAATTACAACGAGATCTGGGGGATCCTTGTTCATCAGTCACTGAAAGTAAGCATGCAGGTATAGCAGGCAGTGAAGAAAGCGAATGGCATGTTGACCTTCATAACAAGAGGTGTTGAGTATAGGAGCAAAGTGGTCCTTCGGTAGTTGTACTGGGCCCTAGTAAGATCACACCTGGAGTATTGTGTGCAGTTTTGGTCTCCAAATTTGAGGAAGGACATTCTTGCTATTGAGGGAGTGCAGCATAGGTTCACAAGGTTAATTCCCAGGATGGCGGGACTGCCTTATGTTGATAGAATGGAGCGGCTGGACATGTACAGTGGCTTGCAAAAGTATTCATACCCCGTGAACTTTTCCACATTTTGTCACGTTACAACCACAAACGTAAATGTATTTTATTGGGATTTTACGTGATAGACCAACACAAAGTGGCGCATAATTGTGAAGTGGAAGGAAAATGATACATGGTTTTCAAATTTTTTTACAAATAAAAAACTGAAAAGTGTCATGTGCAAAAGTATTCAGCCCCCCTTTACTCTGATACCCCTAAATAAAAACCAGTGCAACCAATTGCCTTCTGAAGTCACCTAATTAGTAAATAGAGTCCACTTGTGTGTAATCTAATCTCAGTATAAATACAGCTGTTCTGTGAAGGCCTCAGAGGTTTGTTAGAGAACATTAGTGAACAAACAGCATCATGAAGCTCAAGGAACACACCAGACAGGTCAGGGATAAAGTTGTGGAGAAGTTTAAAGCAGGGTTAGGTTATAAACAAATATCCCAAGCTTTGAACATCTCACGGAGCACTGTTCAATCCATCATCCGAAAATGGAAAGAGTATGGCACAACTGCAAACCTACCAAGACATCGCCGTCCACCTAAACTGACAGGCCGGGCAAGGAGAGCATTGATCAGAGAAGCAGCCAAGAGGCCCATGGTAACTCTGGAGGAGCTGCAGAGATCCACAGCTCAGGTGGGAGAATCTGTCCACAGGACAACTATTAGTCGTGCACTCCACAAATCGGGCCTTTATGGAAGAGTGGCAAAAAGAAAGCCATTGTTGAAAAAAAGCCATAAGAAGTCCCGTTTGCAGTTTGACACAAGCCATGTGGGGGACACAGCAAACATGTGGAGGAAGGTGCTCTGGTCAGATGAGACCAAAATTGAAGTTTTTGGCCTAAATGCAAAACGCTATGTGTGGTGGAAACCTAACACTGCACATCACCCTGAACACACCATCCCCACTGTGAAACATGGTGGTGGCAGCATCATGCTGTGGGGATGCTTTTCTTCAGCAGGGACAGGGAAGCTGGTCAGAGTTGATGGGAAGATGGATGGAGACAAATACAGGGCAATCTTGGAAGAAAACCTGTTAGAGTCTGCAAAAGACTTGAGACTGGGGCGGAGGTTCACCTTCCAGCAGGACAACGACCCTAAACATACAGCCAGAGCTACAATGGAATGGTTTAGATCAAAGCATATTCATGTGTTAGAATGGCTCAGTCAAAGTCCAGACCTAAATCCAATTGAGAATCTCTGGCAAGACTTGAAAATTGCTGTTCACAGACGCTCTCCGTCCAATCTGACTGAGCTTGAGCTATTTTGCAAAGAAGAATGAGCAAAAATTTCAGTCTCTAGATGTGCAAAGCTGGTAGAGACATACCCCAAAAGACTTGCAGCTGTAATTGCAGCGAAAGGTGGTTCTACAAAGTATTGACTCAGGGGGGCTGAATACTTTTGCACGCGACACTTTTCAGTTTTTTATTTGTAAAAAAATGTGAAAACCATGTATCATTTTCCTTCCACTTCACAATTATGCACCACTTTGTGTTGGTCTATCACATAAAATCCCAATAAAATACATTTACGTTTGTGGTTGTAACGTGACAAAATGTGGAAAAGTTCAAAGGGTATGAAAACTTTTGCAAGCCACTGTATACTCGGGTATTTAGGATGAGGGGGGATCTTATTGATACATATAAGATTATTAAGGGTTTGGACATGCTAGAGGCAGGAAACATGTTCCCGATGTTGGGGGAGTCCTGAACCAGAATGAATCAGAATCAGAATGCCGTTTATTGTCATTTAAACATAAGTTCAAACGAAATTACTTTTCTGCAGTCATAACAACAAAAAAACCAAAACACACAATTAACACAATTCCACACAAACATCCATCACAGTGAATCCCCAAACACCTCCTCACTGTCATGGAAGGCAAAAGTCTTATCTCTTCCCTGTTCTCTGTTCTTATTCTTCTCCTGCAGTTAAGCAGTCAAACTGCTGCATCAAGCTGATTGAGGCTCTTAATGTTAGATGTTAGAGCCCCCGGCGGGCAATGGTAAGTCCTGCGGCCATTTAAGCCGCTCCGGGCGATGTAAGGCCTCGCTCTGGGTCGATTTAAACCCCTCGATTCGGGCGGGGAAGTTTGCCGTTGCGGGAGTTCCGAAAAGCGGTCTCCCACCACGGCCCTGCAGCCGTAGCCTCCTAAGCTCTGAAGTCGAGTCGCAGCCGCGCGCCATTACAGCGCTCCGCTCTCCGAAGTCGGCCAGCTCCACGATGGTGAGTCCGCAGGCTCTGCGACTGGAGCCCCAGGTCAATTCCAGTTGGAGGCCGCCGGCTCCACAAAGTTAGGCCCAATGACAACGGAGACTCGACAAGGAAAAAGTCGGGTCCCCGTACAGGGAAGAGATTAAAAAGTTTCCCCCACCCCCCCCCCCCTGCCCCCCACATATACACAGTTAAAAATAATATAAAAACTAAAACCAAGACATCCACTTAACAGGACAAAAAGAAAAAAAAGACAGACGGACTGCAGCGCCGCCATCTCCAGAGGCCACAGTTTAAGAATAAGGGGTAAGCCATGTAGAACGGAGATGAGGAAAAACTTTTTCACAGAGGGTTGTGAATCTGTGGAATTCTCTGCCTCAGAAGGCAGTGGAGGCCAATTCTCTGGATGCTTTCAAGAGAGAGTTAGATAGAGCTCTTAAAGATCGCGAAGTCAGGGGATATGGGGAGAAGGCAGGAACGGGGTACTGATTGTGGATGATCAGCCATGATCACAGTGAATGGCGGTGTTGTCTCAAAGGGCCGAATAGCCTACTCCTGCACCTGTTGTCTGTTGTCTATTGTCTATTAACAGTAGCGTTCTTTGCAGGGACGTGCGGTCAGGGGAGACAGGGGAGGCAGAGTCTCACCTGTCATACTCCCAATGAAAGTTGCTGTTAAGAAAAGTAAAGAAAAATAATAATAAAATAAAATAAATATGAAGATTTTTCCACTGATATGTGTTAGAAATGTAATTTTTATATGAATCTAATCATTTTTTATAGTCAAAATCACAAAATACAGGGAGAGATCAGAGGTGAGGCAGCGATGAGTTGTGCCTCCCCTCTGATTGCGCAACCCCTCAGAAACTGCATGGAGCGCGGGCAATATGCGTGAGTCATAGAAACATAGAAAATAGGTGTAAGAGTAGGCCATTCGGCCCTTCGAGCCTGCACCGCCATTCAATATGATCATGGCTGATCATCCAACTCCGCCATGTCTGTTACTATCTCTATGTATGTCACCAAAATAATGTTTGTAAACCCCTTCATTACATGTCCTTACCTTTCATAGTCCAGGTAACGTATTTCACATATAAAGATATTAAATTTGTCCTCGCTGGTCTCATCATAAAACTGCAATGTAAAAGCTCCAGGGGAGGCAGCGGTCACATCTGCCTCACAAGGGGGCGTGTCTTGAGCCCAGTGGAGGAAGAGCGAGCTCAGCCCACGTAATTGACGCTACCTCGCTCTCCCTCCACGTTAGCTAGCTTCAGCAGCGGCGGCGCAGTACTGCATTCCACCGCTGGCGGCGCTGACTTTCCAGCCGCGGGCGGCATTGACCCGTTGACCTTAACATCGTGGGGGTCGCCAGCGTTGAATCTTGGCCCAGCTCGGCCTATGGACTTGGGAAGCGTATGGAAGTGGCTGATTCGGAGGCTCTGGGCAGTAGCGGCGACTGCAGAGGCCTCAATAGGCCCCGACCACGGGTGAACAGAGGAAGAGGGCTGAACTTTCAAAGTTCAGTCCTCTTCCTCTGTTCACCCGTGGTCAGGGCCTGTTCAATTTTGGTGCCTTCACTCACAGTGGGAAACGTTGATTCCACTGTGGGGGGATGTTTTTTATGTTTAATGTTAAATTCTAAAGTGTTGTGTTTATCTTTTTTGTGTGCTGCATTGATCAGGCTAAATTATGTTAATAATATAAGAAATATATTAAATGGATTTCTGGGCTAGATTAGAAACATAGAAACAAAGAAAATAGGTGCAGGAGGGGGCCATTCAGCCCTTCGAGCCAGCACCGCCATTCATTGTGATCATGGCTGATCGTCCCCAATCAATAACTTGTATGTATGTGTTGTAAGGAATGCTGATATGAAATATGAAACATACGGTTGCCTATCCAATAGTCATTGTGCAACCTGCCAATTGGATGGTGAATTTAAGATACCTCTATCGGGTTCATATGTGTGTAAATCTGACTGTTAATAGCCAGTGCCTCCCCAGCCATTGACCTCACCACACGTCACTGGTTCTTTGGTAATTTCACTTCAAATCATGGTGTCTCTGGACATCCTTTGACCAAAGTCCAAAATTGATATATGTATGTATGTCTGCAAATTATCTCAATGTACCTTCACAGTCCGAGGCGTCGAACAATTTAACTGAATCTCATTGTTTCCAGATTTATGTCTCAAAGTATACTACAGGAATAATATGCATGTGTCAAAAGGAAAAGGTATGGAGCTGCATAGACACAACAATAGAAAGCAAGTTAACAGAAGTTACCATCAGATTTTACAGACCACACCTTGAGTTATGTGCCTTGAAACTGACTCACAAGGCAAATACTCAAATGTCGGAAGAGCTGCAGGAAATATCACCAAAACTCATTTCCTGTCTTGATCTCTGAATTATAAGGAAGGATTGGAGTGACTTGGTTTTTGTCCTTCTAAGGAAACATAGGCGAGTTGATCCTGTGGAGATGCAGTATTAACTTTACACACTGTGTGCAAAAGGAAAATCTTGAAATATTTTACCTTGAATTGAAGTACTGCAGATCTTAGCAGCTTCAAATAAGTTTTAAAAAGTTAGAGACGGAAAAGTTAGAGTTCTTCTGCAGACAAAGAGCAATTTGTCTATGGATTGGGCCTCCAGATGAAATGGAGGTGAAAGCCCTGCAATCTTACAAGAATTATTTTAATACTGTATAAAAAGTTGTTCAGGGATATTGTGGATGAATGATTAAGAAGGGTGAAATAATATTTATCATCTATAACTAACTCGATCATCTCACTGTGAGATTCATTATTGAGTAATGCCCCAAACATTCAATGAAATATGCATTCCTGGAACTAATATTGCTTCTGGTACAAACAGAATCTTGTCATATTTCTGGGTATCAGAACCAGGTGTGATCAGAAATATATTCAGCTGAAAGTTATCTTTGACAGTAATAACATTTAGTTTCTGAATTATCAGTGTATTATTTACTTACTATGTAATTACATGGAGCTTTGTAATTTTTTTCATTTCTCAAGTACCAAAAAAATAACTGTTGATGGATGGGCTCACTTTATAAATGACACGAGCTGAACATCATGGCTTACTTACGTTATTCTTATGCATGTAGTCTGTTTAAGATACTGCCAGGTACATTATGTGTATTTCATTAATGTAATTATTCTATATTAAAGGATGTGCCTACACTATCCAACATGTCAACATGTTGCAGATGTTAAAGGAGATGTGCCGAGCAAGTTTTTATTTTAAACCGGGTTTGTGCATGGAACATAGATACATACATAGAAAATAGGTGCAGGAGTAGGCCATTCGGCCCTTTGAGCCTGCACCGCCATTCAATATGATCATGGCTGATCATCCAACTCAGTATCCCGTACATGCCTTCTCTCCATACCCCCTGATCCCTTTAGCCACAAGGGCCACATCTAACTCCCTCTTAAATACAGCCAATGAACTGGCCTCAACTACCCTCTGTGGCAGAGAGTTCCAGAGACTCACCACTCTCTGTGTGAAAAAGTTTTTCCTCATCTCGGTCTTAAAGGATTTTCCCCTTATCTTTAAGCTGTGACCCCTTGTCCTGGACTTCCCCAACATCGGGAACAATCTTCCTGCATCTAGCCTGTCCAACCCCATAAGAATTTTGTACGTTTCTATAAGATCCCCTCTCAATCTCCTAAATTCCAGCTAGTATAAGCCAAGTCTATCCAGTCTTTCTTCATATGAAAGTCCTGACATCCTAGGCATCATTCTGGTGAACCTTCTCTGCACTCCCTCTATGGCTACAATGTCCTTCCTCAGATTTGGAGACCAAAACTGTACGCAATACTCCAGGTGTGGTCTCACCAAGACCCTGTGGCAAGAACGTTCTGGCAAGGTTGGTGCGGCAGGCATACGGTGTTTAAAATGCTTTTAAATAAGCACAAGGATATGCAGGGAATGGAGGGATAGGAATCACATGCAGGCAGATGAGATTTGTTTATATTGGCATCATGTTTGGCACAGACATTATGGGTTGAACAGTCTGTTTCTGTGCTGTCCTTTTCTGTGTTCTATAATCAATCGGCATAGCAGTGCATATGTTTGAAATCTATATTGAGCTATGTCTTCAACAACCCAAAATGCTAGTCACAGAGTCATAGAGTGATTCAGTGTGGAAACAGGCCCTTCGACCAAACTCGCCCACACCGGACAACAATATCTCAGCTACATTAGTCCCACTTGGCTGCTCGTCTCTGGACTTTCTAAACGTAGTCCTCAAAAATAATTGCCAAACTGATGCAAGCTATGATTATAAAACAACTTTATTTCACAGCAAGTGAGTAAAAAAATAAGGAAGTCATGATGCAGCTTTACAGGGCTTTGCTAATGCCGTAAATGGAGCATTACGTGCAGTTCTGGTCACCCTATTACAGGAAGGATGTGGAGGATTTGGAAAGAGTGCAGAGGAGTTTTACCAGATGATGCTTAGATTAGAGGGTATTAGCTACAGGAAGAGTGGTTGGACAGACTTGGGTTATTTTCTCTGAATTGCCTGAGGTTGCGGGGGGGGGGGGGGAATTGATAGAAGTATATAAAATTATGAGAGGCACAGGGAGGCAAATACTGGAGGTTATAGCTTGAAGGTGAGAGGGAGACATGTGGGGCAAGTTGTTTGGTACTCAGAGGGTGGTGAGTGCCTGGAATGCATTGCTGGGGATGGTGATGGAGGCAGATAGGATAGTGGCATTTAAGAGGCTTTTGGAGAAGCACGTGGTTAAGCAATGAATGGAGGGATATCGATTATATGCAGGCAGATAGGGATGGATCTTGGCATCATGTTCGGGAGAGACATTATAGGCCAAGGGGCCTGTTCCTTTGCTCTATATTCTATAAAAGGTTAGATTCATTTATGCTAAGGATTTTTCTTCAGTTTATAATATACATATATTTTGTGTGCTAACCTTCCGCAATTGGCAAACAGTAGGACACTTAAAAAAAAAAAATGCTTGTCAGTGAATTTTTCTGTCCCTGTGTATTTTTTGTCTTCAATCCAAAGAAGAGACGAGCGAGCCAATGCCCAGCACTGTGGAACCAGGACTTCCAACACTATGTGTGTGAAGTGCTTATTCATTATGGGAGAGGCTAACAAAAAACATATTTGTTTTATTTTAAGGGAAGAAAATTGAACACTTTTTAGCATTTATAACCACTTCCTAATCTCCTAATCTAAGCGTGTTCTTATAAAAATGTGACTGCATTTTCTTAAAGCCCAACACTTAAATGAAACTAAAGAAAGAAAAACCTGAAAATGCTTATGTCTGGAAATTAGAAATATAAGTTGTCAGCATTTCATGTCTAAGACGGTTATATTTCTTCCCGAATTTCTTATGGGAAAGTAGTCTTTACAAAAAAATCCTTTAGCATAATGGTCGTGTTATAATAATAACTAATAGGGGAGCAGAGAGAAATATTACACATAGTAATCTAATTGAAGCTTTCAGCAACAACATTACCTGCAGGTGTGTAACTTTCCATTGTATTGCAAAGTTTGCCTCCCTGAAACCATACCATCTCTGTTTTCCTAGTGTTCATATAGTTGTTTTTTTATAGGTAGATTTGGACTCTGTTTTGTATTTGCACTGCAACTAGTGCAGCTGTTGACTGCCAGAACAGTTTGCGTTGACAAGTCAAGTCATTCACACCACAATATTAAACAAGTGCTAATGTCATTACCGCAGAGTAGTTCACTAAATCACTTGTAGTTGATTAGCTGTGTCCCGTGGCTAGTTTGTAACCTCGTGAGGTGAAACCTCACAACTGTTCATCATTGGTGCTGTTTACAGAAAGGTGCCTAATTTGTCACAATTAACACCAAGGTCGCAAAGTTCAAGGGGGCAATCTCACATCTGGGATAAAATTAACCAGTTTAACAGTTTCTGGAAATTATGATGCATTACATTGCGGAAGGAATTCTATTCGTTCCACAAAAAGCTGCATCCATCAATGCTAGAGGATGCTTTTAAGCTCATATTCAACACGGCCCCTTTTGTCCAGCTATGATGTTGATTTCCAAATAGATCACCATAATTTTGACTTCTCCCCCTTTTTCCAAGTTCCGCTCCAACCTTGACGAGAGACTCTTTTAAAACCTGGCACTGGATAGGCTACAGGACATACTCACTGCCACTGAAAACACTATCTATCCCCCTGACTATGCGCCAGCTATAACCACTACATCCCTGATCCGTCTGTAACTTGAATTCTCCTCTGTACCATAGTGCTATGGCCAGTCTCAATAAAACCTAGGAATTGTAGAATATGTATTGTGTGTCCAGTGTCGTTACTGGAAAATCATTACTTCTGCCAGTTCCTCATATTGCACACTGGTATTCATCACATAAAATAAAATAAATGGGGTAAAATGCTCTCTTGTTCTGGTAATTCATCTGACAAGTATGCAGTTCAGCAAACAAGAACATTAGGCCAGTGTTCCTGATTGAATCCTGGTCCACTTGAATTAATCAGTGTTGCTAGGGCATTACAATTGCTTTTACACCTGTACTACAGAGCAGCAAAAATAAACCAGGACTCACAGTAAAAATTGGTACACAGATATCCCCTGCTGAAGCACAAACGTGGTAACTATTACATAATATAAGAACAATCTGCTTCACCACTTTGATCTCATCCCACCAAGACAAAAAATTAAACTGCCTTTCCAATATAATTTCAACATTCACTTGAATAGTTGGGCAGGTTGAACATCTCATCCAGGAAGTGACATCAACTGTGTAGCACTTCTTCAATGCTGCACTTGTTTCTCAGCTCGAGATATCCTTGTTGCACATTGATTCATCAATGACATCTAGATGAGCAGACTGACGTTTAATTAATGAAGGCTAATTGATGGATCTTAATGGCTCATTAATAAATACATTGAGATCAATTACGGACTGGGGTTAAAATTTAAAAAGTTATAAGGGCCGAATGGCCGAATGGCCTACTCCTGCACCTATTTTCTATGTATCTATGTATCTATAATTTAACTAAGACAAAAAGACTTCTGTGGCAAAGTGTTGCAACTTCACACAAACAGACCTTGAAAAAAGAAGTAAAAGTCATCCCCCATATGCACTTAAACACAATAAAAGTATTTTTCACCACCTCAATGGTTTTGGATTAATTGAAAAAACATATGAGTATGAAACATTTCTGCCAGGACTATAAACCTTTCAGTCCGGGTTTTAATGAGGGAAGAGATGTGGGCAAATGATCAACACACGAACAGGAAATGGGTCAATTGGTAAAAGCTCTCAATAGGCAATGTTCCTTCACTTCTTCAGATGTTTATATTTAATTCCAAATTCTCCAAGTAAGACGAGAGCCAGATTCAACAGTTAAGTGAATTTACAGCACTGCTTTTGGAGCAGGATGAGTAAGACCATTTCAGCAAGACTTGGCACTTTCCCTGATTCCTGATTTTCTTTTAATTATTTTTATTTGTTCATATGATGGGAACTTCTGCAAGCAAGTCCACATTTATTGTCCATTCCAAATTGCCCATAAAATGAATTATTTGACAGGTTACAATCATCAGACAGCAATTTAAGAGTCAAATAGTTTGGAAATAATGGCCAGACAAGATGAGGATGGCTTAGACTCTCAGAAAGATTTAAGTGAATCTGGAGAATTTTTACAGTACATTAGTCAGTAATTTCACAGTCATTACTATTAGAATTTGCCTTTTAATTAAAATGTAATTTAATTGCTTTAATTGAAAATTCTCATCTTTCCTAGTGGTATATAAACTATGCTTCTGGAAACCAGTTTGGTAACTGAATCACTGGGTTGTTGGATCCCTATTTACTGTTAATAACTTCCTCCATCATCAAACATCACACATGCATGACTATGCATCCATCTGGGCATCTCCTTCCCTACCCACTCTCTGATCCCTAGCAGCAGCCTCAGAGCTCAGATTTTCTACTACACCCTTTCCCAACTCACCCCACTTCCAATGAGCAGCTGTTCAGAAATGGGAAATGACAGGGAAAAGTTTGAAATATACTCTGCAATTAATTCCTGCAGCGTGTCCAAGAAGAGTGTTATTCTGGGGTTCCAACCAGGGCTACTCCACCAGCTTGACTCCCAATTACCTCTCTATAAACACCACAGGCAGTTTAGTTTAGAGATACAGTGCGGAAACAGGTCCTTCGGTCCACCAAGTTCGCATCGACCAGCGATCCCAGCACGTTAACAATCCTACACACACGAGGGACAATTTTCAATTATACCACGGCAATTAACCTAATACCCTGCATGTCTTTGGCTGTGGGATTAAACCGAAGATGTCAGAGATAACCCATGCGATCACGGGGAGAACGTACCAACTCCGTACAGACATCACCTGTAGTCAGGATTGAACCCGTGTCTCTGGCACTATAAGGCAGCGACTCTACCTCTGCACCACTGTGCCAGCAGTATATCCATATAAAACACCAGGGGCTTTACATAAGGACAGAATAACAGTGAAAGTTTTCTTTGCATTGGAGGATAAGATAAATTTTCAAAAGCTGTAATATTAACTTGATTGAAATGTAGTTTGTACTTTTTCTAAGCAAAACCTTTCTCCTAAGTCTTAATGATAATGATAATTTTATTTTTCTGGGTAATTTATGATGAAACACTTCTTTAAAGAGTCATGCCACTCTTGAAATACATTTGTATTTATTATCCTGCTCCAGTGATTACAGAAGACATAAATGCTGGTGAGTTTTAATGTAATACTGTTCCATTTCAGACAATGAATGATTAGTGATCATTTGTTATGGTCCCAAGCTTGAATTGCTATACCCGCTTTCTGCTGTTGTCAGCTAAAACACAACTCATTTAGTGGGCAGTGTTGGCATTAAGATATGAAAGCACAGATGTATCCTAACTTCAGACATCTCCCCCTCTTTTTTAATGCATTATTGTGATAAACCATTTTAACTTTTGTTACTGGTTTTAGCTGCCTAATTGGTGTATCTGATATATGTTAGTTTCAACAAAATTTGGGGAAATGTAAAAATAAAATGAGAAAAGAGGAATGCAAAGGAATGTAAATATTAGTTTATTTTTTGGAGAACAGTTCTAATGAGGAAAAACACAGGTCAACACTTAGCAAAATATTACATTTGGATTCCCATCCATATCACTGACATGTATCGTGAATAGCTGGGTCCTAAGCAATTATCCTTGTGGTAGCCCATTAGTTATCACATATCACCCTGAAAAGATCCATTTATTCCCTCTCTGTTTCATGTTTTCCAATCAATTTTCAATCCATGCCACAATACACAATAGATAATAGTCAATAGATGCAGGAGGAGGCCATTCGGCCCTTTGAGCCAGCACCGCCATTCAATGTGAGCATGGGTGATCATCCGCAATCAGTACCCCATTCCTGCCTTCTCCCCATATCCCCTGACTCCGTTATCTTTAAAAGCCCTATCCAGCTCTCTCTTGAAAGTATCCAGAGAACCGGCCTCCACCGCCCTCTGAGGCAAAGAATTCCACAGACTCACAACTCTCTGTGTGAAAAAGTGTTTCCTCATCTTCGTTCTAAATGGCTTACCCCTTTGGCCCAATCTCAAGTGGGACTTCATTAAATTTCTTCTGAACATCCAAATGTATCACATCCACTGGTTCTCTCATTTCTATTTAATCAGTTACATCCTCAAAAGAAACTCTGCTGGGTTTGTCATACTTGAATTTTACTTAGGAGTCACGTTTGTGACTACGTGAAGAAGACCCGTCAGGGCGCATGCGCGTCATTACGTCGGTTGCATTGGCGCACGGACAGCGGGAGGACAGAGCTCCTCTCGTGGTAAGTACTTTTAGAGTATTTTTAAAGCGTTTTAAAGCTCCAGCTAAGGGACAAACTTAGTTGGAGTAAAACAGTTTCCTTTACTGTGGTGCTGTGCTCTGTGTTTTGTCACAGGCAGCACCATGGTGAAGACGAGCAGTGGAGGACAGAGCTCTTCCTGTAGTAAGTACTTTTAAAGTACTTTTATAGTTTAAAGCTCCAGCGAATCTTAGCTGGAGGGAAAGTTCTTTTTGTGGTGCTCTGTTTTTTATTACAGGCAGCACCATGATGAAGACAACCAGGGGGAGGGCAGCCGCAGGTAAAGCATAGGAGAGCCGCGGGAATGCGGTCTATCAGCGGCTGCCTCGTACCCCCGCACAGTCGCCGACTGGGAGCGGGGCGACTTCAGACAGTGCTAAAAAGCACCAAAGCCAACACCTGTCGGGCGTAAGGCACGGGGAAGTCTGGGAGGCCCTCGGATTCAACTGAGTCGGGCCACAACGAGCCTGTACGGGGCTGGAGACGTTGTAAAACGGTTCTCCCAAATGGAGCACCTCATCCAGCGGTTGCTCCAGAAACGCACACTCCGCGGAGTTGTGTGGGCGGTAGGCTGCAGAAAGGCCACGCCGGCAGCACCTGGTAGAGTGCTCACCAATTACCTTAGCTCTGTTTTATACAAAGGTATAAATGTGTTATTCAAAGGTTTTGAATGGGTTTCAATCCAAATTGTGATTTGCACATTCAACATGTTCTTGGGAGAACTATTAAGTTTCATTAACAGAACAGATGGATGTTCAGACTGCGCTTGCAAGCTTATGTGATAACGGTGTAGTGGTTCACCAACCCCATCAATTTGTGTCTAATATTTTCCCATGCCAAAAAAAGATGGGGGATATAGTATAGATATTGTAAGATGGAATTGTCACTGCTAAGCAACTGGGTCAAGAGGATGCTATATGGTGACTATAGACCTTAAAGATGCGCATTATTCAATGTCTGTTTATTTGCAGGATAAGGATATTTGAAATTCACCTGGATGGATCAACTATGGCAACAAAATTGTTAAAATCTATAATAGGCATGCTGAGAGGCCAGGGTCAGGTGCTTATGGCTTATCTCGATGATATCTTGATTACAGGGGTATCCAAGAGAACAGCTGAAGTAACAGGTGATGGTTGTTAAATCCAATTTTCAAAGATTGGGCATTATACATCCAAAGGAATCCAAATTAACACCTGACTATTTGGGTCACAATTGATTCAATTAAGTGACTCTGCCCAGGGAAAAAGGGTAATAATAATAATAATAATACATTTTATTTATATAGCGCTTTTCAGGACTCAAAGTCGCTTTACATTGAGAGTCAAGAATAAACAAAACAAAATAGAGCAGTAAGACAGAGATGCAAAGGGGAGGGGAACATGGGACTAAGGGTATGCAGAGGTGAAGAGATGGGTCTTGAGGCGGGACTGGAAGATGGTGAGGGACTCAAAATTTCGGATCAATTGTGGGAGGGAATTCCAGAGCCTGGGAGCTGCCCTGGAGAAGGCTCTGCCTCCAAAAGTGCAGAGGTTTGATTTCGGAGTGGAGAGGAGACCAGCTGATGTGGATCTGAGGGATCGTGAGGGTTGGTAGGGGGAGAGGAGGTCAGTGAGATAAGGGGGAGCCAAGTGGTTGAGGGCTTTGTAGGTGAGGACCTGGATTTTGTAGATGATCCGGTGGGAAATGGGAAGCCAGTGGAGTTCTTTGAGAACTGGGGTGATGTGGTGCCAGGATTTGGTGTGGGTAATGAGTCGGGCGGCTGCATTCTGGACCAGTTGGAGTTGGTTGATGTTGTTGGAATTGATGCCAAAGAGAAGAGAGTTACAGTAGTCCAGTCAGGAGGAGATGAAGGCATGGATGAGTCTTTCAGCAGCGGGGGGTGTGAGAGAGGGTCTGATTTTGGCAATGTTGCGGAGGTGAAAAAATGATGTTTTGACAACATGGCGGATGTGAGGCTCAAGGGAGAGGGTTGAGTCAAAGGGTAGAGCTAATTGACAGGTGTATCAAGCTAATGGAGGCATTAAGGATACATTCGGGTCATTATAATAGACCTATGCAGTTATCAGTAAAGGCTATTTCTGATTTGCAATGGTAGATTCACCATGTGTCCAGAAGTTATACAAGGTAATGCTTGACCAGCCTTCCATGATTTTGCAGACGAATGTCAGTGCACTCGGGTGGGGTGTCACGGATACGAGTTTCAGCTGTGGAGGCAGATGGACTGAGCAAGAGGTATCGCTTCTGCAGACAAGGGCAATTAACTATTAAGAGGCTTATTACTCTAACAAATGTAATCTGCATGTTCAGTTTCAGATTGACAATACTACGCAAGTGGCATATATATTAATCACATCGGTGGAATCAAGTCGGCATTTTGTGACAGATTGGCTAATCACATTTGGGCCTGGTGCATTGAAAAAGATATTTCAGCTATTTATCTACCAGGTAGATTCTACATAGTAGCAGACGCCAAGCCACGAAAGTTCCATGACAACATAGATTGGAAGTTGAACCAGGAGGTGTTCAATAATATAGTACTTATATATGAATGCCAGATATTGATTTGTTTTGCATCAAGGTTCAACCATCAGCAGCCTAAATAGGTTTCATGGGAACCAGACCAGGTGGCAGTTGCAATTGATACTTTGACGTTACATTGGGGTGGTATGTTTTATATATTTTCCTACCATTTTGCCTAATAGGTCAAAGTCTGCATGAAATCAAGCACGATGCCGCTTGTAACACCTAATTGGCCGAATCAAGCATGGTTCCCTTTGATGTTACAGTTAGGGATCCAACCTCTTTTTGGTGGTTCCGAAGCGTAGGAATTGACTGGAGCATCCGCTAACACGGGAAAGTCATCTGTTATGTGATGGTATTAACTTGTTAATTTGCAGGTTTTAAGAAGGCCATACCTGGAGCAAGGAATGTCTGGGCGAACGGTGGACATGCTCACTGTAGCCTGGAGAAAGAGTACTCAAAAGGGACTCTACGATGATGAGGGGCTCAGTTATAGCACCATTAATGCAGCTTTAAGTGCTTTGTCATCGTATAGTTTTGATGGGGTCAGGAAAGATCCTATTGAGTTTCATCATATCATAGCTGGATTGATGAAAGAAATTTCAACTCGAAAGCTCCTAAACCCAGGTATATGGCGATCTGGGATGTAAGTGTGTTCCTCAAGATGCTTCGACAGTAGGTTCCTGTCATGTCTCTGAATTTGCCAAACTAATCATCAAAGTGGTTATGCTCTTGGCATTGGTTCAGCATAGCAAGTGCAGATTTGCAAAAACTTCTGTTAGGATGTAAGTTGCTGAAGAGAATGTTATGTTATATAATTGCGTCCTGTTTAAGCAGAGCAGGCCAGGTGTCACAGGTTTGTTAATATTGTGTTTCAGCATAACCTACTGGTCCATGTTTATGTGTAATGGCACATTTAATTTCATTATATTGAAGCTATAAAGACCTTAAGAAATATGGAAACAGCATTGTTTATCAGTTACATGAAGCCACACAGGAGAGTGTTAGTGCAGACTATCTCAAGGTGGTTTAAAGCAAATGTTGATTAAGGCAGGTATTAACACTGAAGTGTATATATCCTTTTTCCACTAGTGCAGCAGCAACGTCGTCGACTAGGGCGATGGATGTTCACAGTGGCCATATTTTTATAGGTGCCGGGTGGTCAAATGAATTTTTTTTTTTTTAATTACCATCGGCCGATCGCCGATCGGAGAGAGGCTGTTTCCAAATTCAGGATTAAGTCCTGTTTAGTTTCCCCTGGGATAGAGGGGTTACTGGTTGTTTTGATTATTCAAATCAATTGTTACTGCATGATATTCACATTTCATGTTTAACGCATTATTGATTGTTTCTCATCGGAAGTCAATCAATGCAGTGAGAAGCCGGGATTTCGATCTGCGGCATAAAATCACAGAGCTTTGAAAGCTTCACGTAGTCACAAACATGACTCCGAAGTAAAATAGTAAGATTAAACGAGAACTTACCAAGTTTGAAGTTTGATCTTTATTTTATGAGGAGTTACGTTGGTGACTACGTGCCCGCCACGCCCAACCCTCTCTCATAAAAAAGGTCATATGGTAGTTCTCATGTTGCTCATCTTAATATGTTTCTTCAAATATTGTGTTATCTGTGATTTCATACCGCTGCTTTGAAGATTGAAGCGCATGCGCCCTGACGGGTCTTCTTCACGTAATCACCAACGTAACTCCTCATAAAATAAAGATCAAACTTCAAACTTGGTAAGTTCTCGTTTAATCTTACTATTCTCTATTATAAATCCTTGTGAAGTTCATCTAATCCTTTTGATATTTTCTTACTATCCCGTTATCACATTCTTCAAGGTTTCAAGGTAAGTTTATTGTCACATGTACCAATTAAGTTACAGTGAAATTTGAGTTGCCATACAGCCATACTAAGTGAAAAGCAACCAGACACAACCACATAAAAGTTAACATAAACATCCATTACAGTGGATTCCACATTCCTCACTGTGATGGAAAGCAATAAAGTTCAATCTTCTTCCTCTTGTTCTCCCGCGGTCGGAGCAGTCGAACCATCCGCAGTCGGCGTGATCAAAGCCCCCGCAGCTGATGATCGATGCCCCTTTGTCGGAGTGATCAAAACTCCCCCGTCGGGGCGGTTGAAACTCTCTCCGCAGCTTGGAGCTCCCGAGTCGGCCTCTTCTTACCAGAGACCGCGGGCTTCATGATTTTAAAGTCCACAAGCCCCGCAGTTGGAGCTTTGATCCCCGACAAAGTGATCGCAAGCTCCGCGATCTTAAAGTCCCGCAGACTCCCGCAGCTTGGAGTGCTGGGTCGGTCTCCAGGAAAGGTCGCCAACTCCACAATGGTAGTCTGCATTGGGGACGGAGATGCGATATGGAAAAAAATTCAATCACCGTCGAGGTAAGAGATTGAAAAAAAAGTTTTCCCCAATCCCCCCCCCACATAAAACAACCCAAGGAACACTAAATACTTTTTAACACATACTAAAAATAACAAAAAGAAGAAAGGACAGACAAACTGTTGGCGAGGCAGCCACTGCTTGTGGCGCCACCTGGTGTTTACTCTTTATCCAAACTCCAGCATTTTCACTGTCACTAATAATAGGCTAACTGTTCTGGTGTTCCATGTTTTCTCTCTCCTTTTATGAAATAATCATGTTACATTTGTCATCCTCCAATCTGCAGGAATTAATCTGAAATCTGTAGAATTTTGGTAGATGCCAACCTATATATCCACCACTACCATGAGAATATCTAAGTTTACTAGGATGCAGATAATCAGTCCCTGAGGATTTATGTTCTTTCAGTTTGATTAATTTCACCATGACTATTACTTCTAATAATACTAACACTAATAATTTATTCCTTTTCTTTACACTCATGGTTCCCCAATATTTTCCTGCATTTTTTTGTGTATTTTTCTCTGAAGCAGAAATATTTGTTTAATTGTTCTGTCATTTTGTTCACCATTATAAATTCTTATAAATTCTTCTGGTTCAGACTTGTATCTTCCTTCCACTATTTGCCCAAAACTTTGAAACTGTGTTAATCAACTTGTTACATTTTATTTGTTTCTATTCATTTGGTTCAAGATTGCATTATTACAATTTACTTCACAATATTATAAAATTATGCATGCTATCAAGACATCTTTCTTGTGATTTTGTACGTCGATCTTCTGAGTGAAGTGCAGAGATCAAAGCCAGAATTCCAGGATTTCTTCCAGTTGATCAAATTATGAAAGCACCCTTCGGTGGCCTTAAAGGCCTGTCTCACGAGAATGCGGTCATTGGCGGCGAAACGGGAAGAATCTGCCGCCATAGACCGCGCACTCGTGAGAACGCACAATTCCGGGGCCGTGCGGCGGTGCTAAAATAAAACCTACACTGTTGAAAACTATATTCTTACCGCACAACCTCCACCAGTGATGCACGAGTGCGGCACGGCCGCCCGCACGGGCCGCCGCCAGTGTGGCTCGAGCGCCGTGCGTCAAACTTCCACTGCCACAGCCTCCGCCAGTGAGGCACGTGTGCGGCACGGCCGCAGGCACAGCCACCGCTACAGCGCCGCGATCAGGACGGCCGCCGCCACAGCCGCCGCTCGTGAGTCACGTGCGGCGGGCCGACGTCATCGCAGTCGGTCCCGCCCTTTTTTTTACTTACCGCAAGCATGTGGGACCAGCCGTATTTGAATCACTCGGCCCCCGCGCAGCATCCGTGCGGCGCTCCCGTGGATAGGCTCGGCGCTCTCGCCGTTGCTGTGCGGTCCACTCTATAGGCGAAGCCGCGCTTCACCGCCGATGACCGTAAACACGTAAGACAGAGCCTTTAGCCCCTTCCCTCGCATCTTTAGGAGAAAAATAAAAGTATTTTATCTGGAACCAGGTGTCGCTTTATGGGGCAGGCAGGAAATAAGCAAGCTGCAGTGCCCTAATAGCAGTTCCCAACCTTGGAGTTGTAACCTAACTTGGGGGACACAAGGAAAGAATTGGGTTTGAAACTATGCTTAACCCAATGTTGGATTAGTTGGATTTTTTTTCTCCCTTGGCGATGTGGCTTATCTATTAATAGCATAACAGTATATGTCCATTCAATAAGTTTTACATTGATCAATTTAGTGGCAGAAGGACCAAAAACATACATTATAACAAATATTTATGACATCTTGCCTGCATCATATTGGGGGTGACAAATATATTTCCAGTTTGAATAGGGTCATTCTAAGGGAAAGGGTCAGAAGAACTATCATTAAAGTTGGAAGAAAGATGAGGAATCTCATCTACTGTGGTCTTAAGAAAAGTGATTGCGTAAACCCTGAGGTCCCTTGAGCTTACTTCGTAAAAAATTGGGACTGATCCATCATCTCATCCCCATTTCTTGTTCCGTTGCCATTTTGTTTTGTTCCGTTACTGGTACATGTGACAATTAAACACTCTTGAGTCTTGGCTCTCTTTTGACATCCCTCTGTTTCCATTGTGTCCAAAAATCTAATGGTCTCAGTAAATCCTTCACAGTCCTCCTCACAAACATCAGGGAACTGGTATTTAAATTGGGAAATGGATAGGAACAAGCTGCAGATGCTGATTTAAACCAAAAATAGACATAAAAAGCTGGAGTAACTCAGCAGGACAGGCAGCATCTCTGGAGAGAAGAAATGGGTGATGTTTTGAGTCGAGACCCTTCTTCATTGAAATTGGTAAAGGTGCCCCACAGACTAATCAAGCAACGCAGAACACAGAGTCATACCTTACCCGCGATGTGCCAGACTCTTCCATTGCAAACCCTCAGTATTTCTTACCCCTCAAAGGTAATGATACAGTAATATACAGGCAGGATGGAGTAACCATGGGAATCTTGACTATTGAGGCCCCGATCCCCTGCAAACCCATGGTTACGGGTCAAATGTGAGCTAGGAAATGTCCCTGTTCAAACCATATCATACTCCCTCAGCTAATGAATCAAGGAAAATAGTTATAAATCAATCATCCTAGTCCCATAACATCGCAGCAGAAGTTCCTCGAGGTGGTATCCTACATCCAACCATCTCTTAACCATCTCCAGCTGCACCATAATTAGTTCAGAGTTCTGAATATTCACCATTTAACCTCAGTTCTACTTATCGCACCTTGGCAATTGAAGCAGCTCATGCCTACTTGCAGCAAATTCGAAACAATGTTGAAAGTGGCAAGTAATGTTTTCAAGATAGAAGTACCAAGCAATAGCCATCACTAACAAGAGAGGATTTATTGACCATCCCTTGATAGACTGTAGCATTACTATCATTGTTGTCCAACATCAATGGCCTCGCTGGCCGATAATCCCTAAACACTCAACCAGAACAACCACAAGAGCAGGTTAGAAACTGGGTATCCTGTACACCTCATCTTCTCACTCTACCAAAGCCTGTCCACTATCTGTAGGAGCTTGAAGGTACACAAAAATGCTGGAGAAACTCAGCGGGTGCAGCAGCATCTATGGAGCAAAGGAAACAGGCAACTTTTCGAGCCGAAACCCTTCTTCAGACTGTAGGAGCTTGGTGGAATACTCTTCACTTGCCTGGAAAAGTAAAGCACTAGCAGCCCTCGAGAAGCATGACAACATCCAAGACAAAACAACCACTTGATTGGGACATCATCAATCACTCTAAATACACCGTCCCTCCACAACTAGTACACAGTGGCTGCTCTGTGTACACTCTACACAGCTAGGCACTCTGGCAGTATTTCCCAAACTCATAAACACCCCTACTAAGAAGAAAAAGGGCAATATATTTGTGTGAATACTACCTCACCTCATCCTGATTTTGAAATATGTAAGCAGTCTTTATCATTACAAGTTCAAAATCTCAGAATTCCAGAAGGACTGAAGTAATTCAAGAAGGCAGCTCAGCACCATTTTCTCAAGATCATTTAAGATGTGCAATAAATGCTGGCCTTGGCAATGACACTCAGAAGCCACAATTGAATGGAAACAAAGAATGCAACAGAATGCCACAGATTTCTAGGAACAAACGTTCTTCTCCTCTGACTTGTTTTGCTGATCCCTTTTGCTGATAATATTATCCCTGGTCCAATTTCAATTGGCTTCATGGCAAAAAATACCTCCAGGAATTCCCTGATTCATGCAGTTTGACAAAATATGACGCCATATCGTTTGTTTAACTCGTACCATTTACTATAACTGTGCCAGAGTTGTCACCTTGATTCCTTCTTTCAATCAGACCTTTATTACTGTACAAAGAATTGTCCAAAGTTTGTGTAAGGTCACATGTTGCATTTAATACTCCATGGTCCTTCTAACCCATGTGATGAGCTATGTCGAGTTAGAATGTAATTACCCAGAAAGAATAATGGCTTCTAAATTAGATGCTAACAATGCCCAGCTTTGCCAAAAAATATTATTTGATATTAATGGGCCATGAAATACTTTCTAATTACTGCATAATTTTAGAAAATTGCAAACAGACATCTTAGAGACCAGCTTATATGTTTCATAATTGTTTTTGCAATAAAATGTAAGGTGCAGTCTAACAAATTGCTGTGATAATATATTCCGATTCTCAAGCTAAAGTTAGAAGGTTAAAGTGAGCAATCACATTAACCAAAAGTGCAATTATGGCATGTTTTCATTACTTTGAACTTTATAAGCCTGAATTATCATAGTTAGTTGAGTAAAGTTAAAGAATTATCAAGTGCAGTCTGTGAATGTTTGTGCTTCTCAACCATTCAGTGAGCACTTATTTTGAATGCAGTCAATGCATTCACTGAACCTTGTAAATTCACAGATTACATGTATGAAAACATACTCTATTGCTAATTACACCTGAACAATCACGGTATGTTAGATTATGCGTGAATTACATTTTGAACAGCATTGTGAACCATAAAGTGCCTCATTATAATTTCCGGAACAAGAAAAATTGCTGAACACTCTAAGGGCCTTGTTGTACCACAGGTACATATTTGAAAACAGTGACAGTTAACTGTCAAGGAGTTCTTTTAGGCCCTGGTTATTTAATCAACACAATTAACTGCATTTACTCACACATGTGTTAGTTAAATTCTCAAACTTCACAAAGAGCCATGAGGGCAAACTTTCTTTAGAGCATTAATTTTCTGAAATTGAGTTGAAAAGCCCTCTGCAAGTTTAATACATTACTTGAGACTTTCATTCATTTTGCTTCATTTCTGTAATAATTATGTTGCATGGAAACCTCCCAAAATGTTTTTCCATGTGATTTGATTCCATCTTCAGAGCAAGCATTCTAGGGTCATATTTTAATAATAACTAATGTAGCAGATTCTCTAACGTCTATTTATCAATTCCAGGACAAATTAAATGCCATGTAGTCTTTACCTGCTGTTCAAATTGATTTATATGCTACTAAAACCCATTTGCACTAGTTCAAATGCAAAATCTGCCATGAACCAGCATAATCATGAAACTATTTGAAACATATTATTTTATTGTATGGCTCTTGAAAAATAGTTCTCAAAATTATCATAGAGTGGTAATTTGGTATGGTTTGAAGATGAAATTGTCGCCAAAATGAAACATTTAAAATAATCGGGCCAATCCACATTTCATTATACTAAAATGAACTATTTAAAAAATCTTCTAGTTAGAGTTGAGTGCAGAAGACATTTCATTCATAAATTTATGGGAAAAAGTTAAACGTTTTCAAAATATGTACAAATTAATTATTTTGCACCCAAAAGATCTAGCTTAATTTTAGGAGGCATCTCAAAATCCTGCCACTCTGTGATGATTAATTCATGCTGTGCTTTGTGGGAGGTAGCAGCTTCTAATGCAGTGGTTTCAAAAGTAGTGGAAAAGATTATGATAACTTGATTCGTATGGAACATAATTTGCAGCCAAGGTTATATAATTTTCTCTGCTATTTACACCAATATTGGGACACTTGGGTTGAAAACCAGTACAAGCTAGTGATTAGTCCAAGTCATCTTACGGTTAGTTCTATGCTAAAGAAAATATAATTAGACCTTAGGCAGCATGTCATTGCCTACAAGTAACCGGTTACAATTACTGTTAGTCAAATTTTAACTGGATAAATGAAAATAAGATGCTAGGAATATTAAATAACTATTCTTACTGAATGCAAGCTTCTGTATATTTTGTTTTTGCCAGTACAATGTCTCTAGGCAGCAAAGCAGTAATTCAGTTGACTATTGGCAATGCTTTGCAGTAGCGAGACAAAAAACATCATGAGTACTCTTTCCATGAGATAGTTTACTTATATTCAAAATTTGTGATTTTATTTTATTTTTATTTATTTTCGTACAGATAAAGTATCAAATTACACGGAAGGTTAAAGGAAACAAGCCGACAAAATTTAATTTTAAATAGATATTTTAAGAAAGCAAGCAATCTGGGCGTATGTACTCCCGAACATTGACCATTGATACTTTCTAAGCATTATTATTGATTTTATCAAGACAATTATTATTTTTGATAAAAATGCTTCATTTGGGAAAGAAAAGGTGCTTGAAATAGAATTGCACTGCACTTGGAATGACCTTGAATTACTCTGAAATTGCCAACTGAGGAATGTTTTACACTGCAGAAAACTCCCTTGAATTACACTATCACTTTCTCAATGATTGGCACCGAAAACCTTTTTATGCTTTAGAATATCGACATATAACCCACAAAAGCCATATCTGCATAAAGTGCAGATGGTAGGTGTGGTTTTGTGAATATGACTATAACTCAATTTCACACAGCTTTAGACACGAGTAATTCACATTAAAATAAGCCTGAACAAGGCAAAGAGAATCATAACCATCTGAGAAAGCAAAAATGAACAAAAAGGAAATGCAGTATCACGGCTTTGGCTCCATTATGGTTAGTTCAGTCTGGAGTGAAAGAAAGATTGGTGAAAAATATGTGCTTCATCTCCTCTTTACACCCACCACTGGGGTTGTAAATATTTAATGAAAAGCTGTCAATCACTCTAAACTATGTGTGCAATGTTTTCCAAATTTAATGATATAGCTGGTGAAAATCCAGAGAGAAATAATATATACCAACCTTGGTGAGATTTCTCTCAGATCGCAGGATTTATGCCAAAGATCAGTAGTTCAGTAGTCTCTTTTCTTCCGTTTATGGATTTTCAACAGACCATCATTGCAACTTTCCAATTTATGCTTTGTATTTTCCAGTTTTGGAGATTCTCATTTCTATTCTGCAGTTCCGTGCTCTAGATTAATGTGTCGATGAGAATGTTGGAAGGAAGAATGCTAAACTTGGCCAGAGAATAAAGAAAGCAAAAAGAAAAAGAAGAATTACTACTACAAAATGTTCATCAGATCAGACAGCATGCTTGGAGATAGACTGATGACTTCTCATGAGAATTGATGAAATATAAAAACATATTCCAGTGTGGATATAAAGAAATCTTATCTTACAGGTATATCAAGTTGTTACATTCAATGTTAAATAGCATCTCCCTGTGTTGTTCTTCTGAAATTAATTAACACAGTGTACCGGCTTCCTGTAAGTTGTTCCAAAGTATGTTATGAATGAGCCTCAAGGAAAAAAGTTGAATGCAGACAAGTCCTGACATTTCTTTATCTGGAAAATGTATTTCTCTTTACTTAATATTGTTTGAAAGGGGAATAATTAATATCACCCTTGCAACCATACCACATATTTTGTTATAGATTATCTTTTTGAAGGAGTTATGTAATGTCATTAATCTTATCCCCCACATTGTCGAGAACACCACCCTTCCTTGAACTCTCCTATTAGTAATGGGACCACTTTGCACTAAACAATCCTGAAAAATACTGTTGTTATGTGGCTTTTGATAGTTTCTGGGAGGTCGCTGATGCATGACTAACATAACACTGAGGCATTATTCCCATTCAAACTAATGAGACCACAATTAGTCAGCTGAGTGGGCAGCAGAAAATAGTCAGCATCGATAAAATCTGGGCTACGTTAAGTGCTCACAATGCAGGCAGTGCCAAAGGTTACCTAAAGCCACTTTCTGATTATTGAAGAAGAATAAGAAAATTAATTATATCCAGGGCTAGTGGCAGGGTGTGTGCATTGCATGCAGTCTATGAAGCCCTCGGGCAGAATTGGGGCCCACTAGCATTAAATTAATATAACGTCAAGGATATTACACACTGTCTTTGTTTATTAGTGGGATATAGTCTTTGTCCCACAGGACAGCGCAGTGGCATAGCAGTGGAGCTGCTGCCTTACAGCGCCAGAGATCCAGCTTCGATCCCGACTATCTGTAAGGCGTTTGTAAATTATCCATGTGACTGCATGAGTTTTCTCTGGGTGCTCCGGTTTCCTTCCACTCTCCAATGATTCACAGGTTTGTAGGATAATTAGCTTTGGTTAAATTGTCCCTAGTGTGTAGGATAGTGTTAGTGTAGGAGGTGATCGCTGGTTGGCACAGGGCTCGGTGGACTGAAGGGCCTGTTTTCACGCTGAATCTCTAAAGTCGAAAGTGTTTGACAGGCTTTCATTTGCTTTTACATTCAACACATTAGCATAATACCATTTGTATCAACACATATCCTCACACTGTATAAGCACCAGTATATGTAACATTACATTCCTCCTCAGTTCTTTGCCCTTGAACGTAGTGTGAAGGTTATCAGACAGTTTGACATTGTTCAATGGTTCTTCATGTGCAACTGTAGACAATGGATGTTGGACAAGTGGTTTTCCTGATTGGATAAAGTTCTGTTCAAGCTCTTTTCTATTATTATCCCTTATTGATGTGGATCTCTCCATTGGTTCTGAAGATAAGTCTGCTCTCTCAGGAATTTTCTTAGCAATGAGATGAGAAACTGTTCAGGTAATGAAGATAACACTCCAGAACCAAGGTCTCAGTAGCTGCAGTATGCAGTAACAAACTCATCAGGAAGGCTGGCTCCATTCTGGGAGTGGAGTTGGATTCTTAGGGAGGTGGTCTTGGAGGGGAGGATGCTCTTCAAACTGTGGAGCATCCTGGACAATACAGCTCACCCCCTCCATGACACACTGGTCAACCTGTTCCAACAGACTGGTTCCACCAAGATGCAGGACAGAGCGCCACAGGAGATCCTTCTTCCTTGTGGCTATCAAACTTTGCAACTCCTCCCCCTTCTGTCGTGTGGTAGACGGAGACTGAGACTGACCCCCCCCCCACCTCCTCAATCTTTGCACGTCCCCAAACCCTTGCCACTCAATACTTTATTTTCATGTTTCATGTATTTTGTGTTTTTATGACTGTTTGGCAAATTAATTTTCCTCCTGGGATAAATAAAGTTCAATTGTATCATATTGTATCATATGCAAATGACACTTTCAAAAGGCTTCTCTAAGTGTTGGAAGGAATGTACCACTTCATAAGCTATTCATCCACCTGCCTTGTCAAGCAACATAGATTCTTCCCATCTGTAACAGTATCTACAGTGGCTTCATTGGCCTCATTAGTGCCTCAGACACCATGAAACTGGAGAGGATGTGAGTCATTGTCACCTTGAGGGATCATTATAGAAAGCCATTGGTAAATTAGAAATGGGAAGAGGTCCAATCCTTTTCTTGAAATACTGTTCTCCTGAGAGTAAAGGGCCTGTCCCACCAGCATGCGATTGCATGCGTCTAGCGCGACCAAACGTGGTCGCTTGAGGTGTACGGCCGCGCGGTGCCGGACCCACTTCGAAACCGCGGAGGCGTATGGAGTTGTTGGGGGCTGGCCAGCGAATAAGAATCAGAAAAGGAAGCACAGGCCTTATGCAAAGTTATAATGAGATGCCTGTACATCATGCTGTTGCCACAATGACTCAGAATGACTCTGATTTACACCAATAGGAGTTATAGTAACATTCTGCAGAGGAACTGACACAAGGCAACTGAACACATCATATTCCAATTTTATTAAAAGTTAATCTTGAGTTTTTAATCTGTGCTTTGAGGTTTTGACTGCCGATTATTCTCTGACGACCAAAAATAAGTGGTTATTCAATTTTTTCAACTGGGGTTGAGCTCTGAGCTAAGAATAAATTGACAAAAATGAAAACAAATAAAACAAAAATAATTTTGATTTATACAACATCTTTCATGACCTCTATGTTTTAACATCAATTCTATACTTTTGAAATATAATAATGCAATAAATCCAAATGCAAATTTCTGCACAACAAGATTCCACACTGTGGAACGAGATAATGACCAGAGTTTACTTTGGTTGAGTTGATTGGTTTTGAGAAAGCTCTTCTTCAATGTTATGGGACAACATGTAGAAACAAAGAACTGCAGATACTGGTTTACACAAAGGGACACAAAATGCTGGAGTAACTCAACGGGTCAGGCAGTATCCCTGGAGAACATAGTAAGGTGACGTTTAGAGTAAAGACCCTTCTTCAGACTGATTGTAGGGGAGGATAAGAAAGCTGAAAAAGGGGAGAGGCGGGACAAAACGTGGCGGGTAATAGGTTAATATAAGGAAGGAGGAGGGGAGGGTGTGCATTGGCAGATGGTTGGAACAAAAGCCAGTGATAATAGACAACAGACAATAGGTGCAGGAGTAGGACATCCGGCCCTTCAAGCCAGCACCGCCATTCAATGTTATCTTGGCTGATCATCCCCAATCAGTCCCCTGTTCATGCCTTCTCCCCATATCCCTTGACTCCGCTATCTTTAAGAGCCCTATCTAGCTATCTCTTGAAAGTATCCAGAGAACCGGCCTCAACCGCCCTCCGAGGCAGAGAATTCCACGGACTCACTACTCTCTGTGTGAAAAAGTGTTTCCTCATCTCCGTTCTAAATGGCTTACCCCTTATTCTTAAACTGTGGCCCCTGGTTCTGGACTCCCCCAACATCGGGAACATGTTTCCTGCCTCTAGTGTGTCCAAACCCGTAATAATCTTATATGTTTCAATAAGATCCCCTCTTATCCTTCTAAACTCCAGAGTATACAAGCCCAGCCGCTCATTTCTCTCAGCATATGACAGTCCCGCCATTCCGGGAATTAACCTTGTAAACCTACGCTGCACTCCCTCAATAGCAAGTATGTCCTTCCTCAAATTAGGGGACCAAAACTGTACACAATACTCCAGGTGTGGTCTCACTAGGGCCCTGTATAACTGCAGAAGGACCTCTTTGCTCCTATACTTAACTCCTCTTGTTATGAAGGCCAACATGCCATTAGCTTTCTTCACTGCCTGCTGTATCTGCATGCTTACTTTCATTGACTAATGAATAAGGAACCCCAGATCCCGTTGTACTTCCCCTTTTCCTAACTTAACACCATTCAGATGATAATCTGCCTTCCTGTTTTTGCTACCAAAGTGGATAACCTCACATTTATCCACATTAAACTGTATCTACTATGCATCTGCACACTCACCCAACCTGTCCAAGTCACGGTACATTCTCATAGCATCCTCCTCACAGTTCACACTGCCACCCAGCTTTGCATCATCTGCAAATTTGCTAATGTTACTTGAATCCCTTCATCTAAATCATTGATGTATATTGTAAATAGCTGCGGTCCCAGCACCAAGCCTTGCAGTACCCCACTAGTCACTGCCTTCCATTCTGAAAGGGACCCATTAATCCATACTCTTTATTTCCTGTCTGCCAACCAATTTTCTATGTTAGCACTCTACCCTCAATACCATGTGCCCTAATTTTGCCCACTAATCTCCTATGTAGGACCTTATCAAATGCTTTCTGAAAGTCCAAGTACACTACATCCACTGGCTCTCCCTTGTCCATTTTCTTAGTTACATCCTCAAAAAATTCCCCAGAAGATTAGTCAAGCACGATTTCCCTTTCGTAAATCCATGCTGACTCGGACCGATCCTGTTACTGCTATCCAAATGTGCCACTAGTTCATCTTTTATGATTGACTCCAGCATCTTCCCCACCACCGAAGTCAGGCTAACTGTTCTATAATTCCATGTTTTTTCTCTCCCACCTTTCTTAAAAGGTGGGATAACATTAGCTACCCTCCAATCCACAGGAACTGATCCTGAATCTAGAGAACATTGGAAAATTATCACCAATGCGTCCACAATTTCTAGAGCCACTTCCTTAAGTACCCTGGGATGCAGACCATCAGGCCCTAGGAAAGGAAGGATGGTGTGAGACAGGTTTGAAGAGCTGCTGTTTTGTAAAGCCAGAGGGAGGAAAGTAGCGGTGTTTGGGGAGAGAGAAGGGGCATTGTGTGGAGGAGAGATTAGGTGGGTCCAGATGGGGCACAGAGGTGGGAAGGGTGGGGGGGATAGGGGGGGGGGGTTGCTGGGGAGAAAGGGGTAGGGTAAGTGAGGGCTTATCTAAAATTGGGGAATTCAATGTTCAATTACCCAAGTGGAATATTAGATTCTGTTCCTCCAGTTTGCATGTGGCCTTAGTCTGGCAATGGAGGAGGCCTAGGACAGAAAGGTCAGTGTGGGAATGGGAAGAAGAGTTTAAATGATTAGCAACCAAGAGATCCATCAGGCCTTGGCGGACTGAACCCAGGGCCAGTATGTCCACCTGAGAAAGTCTTGGCTTTATATCTCATTGAAGGATCTGACACCAGCATTCCCTTAGTGTTGCAGTTTAATTTCAATGTAGAGTACAGGAAGAATTTGAGTTTCTTTTCCTACTCATTATACCAGAGTAAGTAGCTAACAACACAAACTTTTTTAAATTTGGCAACAGAATGTGACAGATCCTAGTAGCTTCTGAGATGAAGAAGCTATTTTATAAAGTGCTGAACAATGTTGGCTCCAGCTATTACAAAGAACAAGTCATCCTACACCAAACAACGTGATTCTGGACCTTCTGAAGATCTCCTGCAGGGAGAAAAGAGGCCTCCTGAAACTGGTTAAATGCATTATTTGTGCTAGGAGACAGGAAGAACCCACAGTTTGAAGATTCCACATACGAGTTACAAAACTCCATGAATGGTTTACAAGCGAACAAGGCTTTGAGATAAAATATGTTCTCAGCAAAATGGGTAAATATGGAGCAAGCAAGCCAGGTGAAAGTAGAGGAGTAGGACTGGGAGCAATTTATTGGGCTGGATGTTGGAAGTCAAACCAGGACAGGACTTTCATAGTGAGTGGTAGGGCTCTGGGGAGTGTTGAAGAACAGAATTACCCAGATGTACAACAACATCATTCCGTGAAACTGGCATCACTAGTAGACAGGATGGTAAGAAGACCTTTGGCACACTGCCTTCCTCAGTAAGCACATTGAGTCTAGAAGTTGAGGTGTTATGTTTCAGTTGTATAAGCTGCTAGTTCAGTATCACTTGGAGTATTGGGTTCAGTGTTGTTCGCCCTGTTATAGGAAACATGACATTAGGCTTGAAAGAGTGCACAAAAACTGTACAAGGATTTGTCAGAATCGAGGGACTGAATTAAAGAAAGAGCTGGACAAGCTAGGACTTTATTCCTTGAGGTCTCGGAATAATCTTACAGAGGTATATAAAATTATGAGAGGCACAGATTAGCAATGTTACAAAATTTTGAGATTTAAAAAATCAAGTCTGCAATTTATCCCATCAGATAAAGCATAAAAAGAAGTTTAATTTTACACCTAATTCACTTTCATATCTTCAATATTAAAAAAGGTTATGGCCATTTTCATACTCGGAAATTAGCACCTTATTCCCTATTGCTTTTCCATTGACTTAACATAAAAGCTGTGATCGAGGACAGTCAAAAGCCAATAACTTTCTTAAAAATTAAGAGAACTGAATGAAATTTTCAGTTATTATAGATTGAAGCATTCTGAAACAAATATAAAACATCTTACTTGGAATGACCTGAAATTAAAGCATATAATTAGTTAATTACCTAAATGTAGCTAATTACAAAATTGACCGTTGTGACGGAAATAGTAATAAACACCCAGATTGCCTTGAAAATTCAAAAATGTGATATACTCAAGATCAGAACTTTAATATTATTGTATTATATGCTGTAAGTCCGTAACGGATAGGTAAATAAATTACAATTTCTAACAATAGACCAAGTCTTTATGGAGAAGATCAGTTGCTAGCTGGTACATTGGCATATCATAATCAGTAGCATCATCATACTCCTCAAATTGTAACCAATAAGCAACTCTGTACACCTTGTTTTTCCTCAACTTTTCAATTTTGGCATTGTAAACTACAAGTTTTTGCTCTTCAAACCACTACTTTGCCTTTCTGCCCACTACTTTCCCATTAAGAATGTCCTGTAGATTACATTTCTTAAGAAAAGGATAATTTTTTTTAAATAGCCTAAATATCCAAATAACAAACTAATCCCATTCACACAAGAATTCACAGTATAACATAATTTTTAAATCTCACTGTCATGAATTTATATGCCAGATGGAAGGAATTTAATGTTTAATTCCCATAAATTAATTTAGAAACATCCACTCAATATAATCAAAATTTTTATTTTTTTGCACAATACATGGGACTAAAACTGATATTTAGTATAAAAATATTGACTATGGATAGACAATAACACAAAATATAGACGATTTAGATGCTCTTATGACATGATTGTCCAAAAGAAAGAGCATTTAAATCATCTTGCGAGTGGGTTTTTCAGGAACGCGATCGATTGGAACGTTGCATTTGCAGTGAATTTGAAGCCCATATCGGCAGGAAAAACACTGATGGTTCGTATGGGGCCCAAATCACATTTTCGCAAAGTAAAGTTAAATTAAAGCCATGCCAAGAAGCACGTTTATATGTAAAATAGATGACTTACCCTTTGTTTTGACCCGTTCTTGCGATCCGTCACGTTGTAGGCATTGAGGGCATTAGAAGTCGCTTTTTATTTTAATCTAATTATTATATTGTCTCGCAATTAAAACATTTTAAAAATCGGGAACGGAAGTCCGATCGATTATTCTTCAGCAGCTAACAGCCCGTGGAAATCCCTCTCCGACAGGCACTAGAAAACTGGATTTTAATCCCGCCCCCTCCCCTCAAAGGCGCCAGTCGCGCACACGGCCAGTGGCAGAACTGCAGCGCCGCTGAAGGTATGTTTTGTAACATTGCTACACAGATAGGGTGAATGAACACTGTCTTCTTCCCACATTTGTTTCTTGGTATGTTTTATGTGGGGGGTGGGGGGGTGGATTCAGGGGAAATTTTTTTCAGTCACTTACCTCAACGGAGGTGCGATTTTTCTCCGTGTCGCATCTCCGTCCTCCCCTGCGGCCTACAACGTGGAATGGAGCGGCCTTTCCCGGAGTCCGGCTCGGAGATTGAAGCCGCGGGTGCGGCGCGGACTTACCATCGTGGAGCCTGGGATCTTTTGCCAAGGATCGCCAGTATTGGAGCTCCGACCACGGAGCCTCTGGACTTTAACACCGTGAAGCAGCGGTCTCCGGTAAGAAGTAGCCGACTCGGGAGCTCCATGCCGCGGAGTGTTCCGATCCGTCCTGACACCAGAGTTTTGATCATCCTGACGAGACGGCTTGAACATCGGACCGTCGGCAGCAGCACTGTGGAGGGCTCAAGGCCCTGACCACAGGTGAACAAAGGAGGAAGATGACTGAACCATATTGCCTTGCATCACAGTGAGGAATGTTGATTCCACTGTGGAGGATTTTTATGTTAAACTTTTTATGTGCTGTGTGGATTTTTGCTTTTTTACTTAGTACGGCTGTATGGTAACTCAAATTTCACTGTACCTTAATTGGTACATGTGACAATTAAATTGAATCTTGAAAATTAAGAGTTAGAGGCCGTAGGTTTAAGCTTAGAGGGAAACGATTTAATAAGAACCTGAGGGATAGGTTTTTCACACAAAAAATAGTGGATTTAAGGAACAAGCTGACAAAAGAAGTGGTTGAGGCAGGTACAATAACAATATTTAAAAGACATTTGGGCAGGTACATGGATAAGAAAGATTTTGAGAGAGATATGGGTCAAATGTGGGCAAATAGGAGTTGCTTAGATGGCCATTTGTTTGGTTTGAAAAAGCAGGGCCAAATGGCCTGTCTCATGCTGTATGACTTCATGAGTCTAAAATGGTTTGCAGAATGTGGGCAGAGTAATTGTATCTGGCTCCAGAAGAAGCCTTAGAAGTTGAAATGCTGTAGCAGAATTGAATCGAAGCATGGGAGAGTGGCACTGGACTATAATTATGCCAGATGAACTATGTAACCACATGAGGGTGAAGCCAGATGTAGTAGGGAGCCATGGGGAAGCAAACACACTGGAAAGCAGGAAGGTAGAAGGAGGCATAAATCAGCAGGGGGTTTGGTGAAAACAAAACTTGAGGCAACGTAATAGAAAATCATATGGACTGGAGCCAAAGGTCTATTTAGTCAACAAACCTGGAGGCAAAGTGTCTAATGATGCAAATTGAGGAATAGAAAATAAGTAATGATATACATCTAAATATTCCTGAGGCAAAAGGAGTCCACATCCAGAGAATTTGAAATAAAATATAAAAGGAAGTGTGGGTCAAGGAGAAACAGCTTGGAGATTAAGCACAGCAGAAAGTGGAATAGTTTGCGGGGCAAGGCAGAGGCTGAGGTGCGAGCAAGGAATTGGGTTCCTGGGTGTGAGATAAGCCAGTGCGGAGGAGTAGTCAGAATGTGTGCCTGCAGGAAATGCACAAAAAGTAACAACACAGGTCAGCAGAGACTGCGGTGGGTGTGTGGGCAAGGAAATTAGAAGCAGAAGCTCAATGGCCTCCTCAGTTTGATGGAGATTTGAAAGTAGCTGATAACAAGACATGTAGTCGGAATGCTCAGCAATTTAATTGACGGAAACATGGTAAAAAGATGGAGTAATGGGGCGAATAAATTACTGGGGGTAGGAAAATATTCTGTTTAAATGCAACCCTGGTAAAGCTAATCAACAGGAAATTGAAAAGGTGTGACAGTCACCAGTTGTGATGGAGTTGGGTAATTAAGAACATGCCTAAAAAGTTAACCCTTCAATGTGCTATTTGGTTGTGCGTGTGCATTGACCTCGGCCTGTCACGTTCATTCCAAAGAAGGAATGTCGGGCAGAATACATTGCACTAATGCTCCTGGACATGATGTTTTGTGCTACAAACCAAGATTAAATCATTGTCCTGCACCTGGTGATGGAAGAATTGTCAATGGTATTTTCAAACCTAATATTAGCGTCAAGAAACAGTACAGAAACAAGCCCTTTGACCCACTATGTTCATGCTGACTGTTATGCTTACCTATACTAGTCCCATTTACCTGAAGGCTTGGCATTGCAAGTGCTTGCCCAGATGCTTCTTGAAAATGTTGTGAGGATTTCTGCCTCCACCACCTACTCAGGCAGCTCAATGCAAATTCCACTCTCTGTGTGAAAAAAATCCCTGTCAGATCCTCTCCAACCCTACCTCTTACTTTATACACGTGCCTTCTTACTTTAGACACCTCCACTATGGAAACATGATTTTAACTATCTACACTATCTATCCCATCCTAATGTTGTAGGGATGAGGTCATCTCTCAGCATCTTCCACCCAGGGAAAACAGACCTAACCAATTCAATCTCTCCTTATAACTGAAATGCTTCAGTCCAAGCAATTTTCCGGTGAATCTTTGCACCCTCTCCATCACTATTATTTTGAGATCAAATTAATGATCAACGTTGACATAAATGTCTGATTAAATATATCTTAGCAACAACGGTAATTTTTTTAGACGAAATGTAAAAGTCTTGCATAATCAGATTTCATGTTAAATCAAAAGAAAATTTACCGTAAGGTAAGTGTTTTCACTCACGAAAGCATCAACTGTTATCCTTAAATGGCAAACTGAGATTCTAAGCTGTGCTGAACTAACTCATCTCAAATAAGATCCAGCAAAGATTTAATTAGCAGCTTGCATTTTCAAATTTCAAGTCATGAATCATTTGCGAAAATAAAGACACATGAAGTAGAAAATGTTCTCAGCTTCAGAAAGATTAATTGAAAAAATGGCCCTGAAGCGAAAATGTTCAAATCTGGATAAAATTTAATGGTGACAAAGAGAAACAAAAAAGGTCGGAGTAATCTGCTGGCATGGTTCTTTGGCAGGCTTTAGCGCCACGGCACCGCCTAAGGGACAACGATTTATGGCCATGATTGCCACAAGTGGTACACAAGAAAGTTGAAAGCAAGTTGGAATTATAATGATCGTTTCCATTGTTTGCCAGCTTACATCTCAAAGCTACCAATTATTCATTGATTGCTCCTAATGACAGCTAAAATGGTAGTTCGCCTTTTTTTTTTTTGAATAGAATGATACATAAGGACTTAAGAGAGAACAAAGTATGTAATCCATTCAGCATTAGTTCAAGTTCAAGTTTAAGTTCAAGTTCACATTTATTGTCACATGCACCAATTAAGGTACAATGATATTTTAGTTACCATGCAGGCATACAATTAAAATAACACAATACACAATAGAATTTAACATAAACATCCACCACAGTGATCACTGTGATGGAAGACAATAAAGTTCCTCCTTTTTGTTCACCCATGTTTGGAGCCTTGACCCTCCGTAGTCGCCGCTACGGACGGCCCGATGTACAGGCCCTCTCATCGGGATGATCGACGCTCTGACGTCGGGATGGATGAAACACACTCGGCTTGGAGTGCCCGAATCAGCCACTTTCTTACCGGAGACCTCAGCTTCTCGATGTTATAGGCCGCAGACAGGCCAGCGGTCGGAGCTCTTATCTAGTTATCCCCGGCAAGGGATCCCTGCCTCCGGGATGGTAAAGTCCACTCCACGCCTGCTGCTAGAAACTCTGCAGACCACCGGCTTCACGATGTTAAGGTCAGCAGGCCTGCGGTCGGAGGCTTTCTTCTGGCTCCGAGATGGAAGTCTGCGCCGCGACTGCTGCTGAAGCTCTGGGCCGTCTCCGGGAAAGGCCGTACCAATCCAAGTTGTTGGGCCGCAAGGGAGGCGATAATGCGACCAGGAGAAAAGTCGCATCTCCATCGAGGTAAGTGACTGGAAATGGTCATATAACGGAAGCAATATAATGACCGTCTGCACTTTACCCATCTCCCTTGATTTATTTGTTATCAAATAATCTATTTATTTCTGACGAATACTCTCACTGGCTAAACATCTACTTCCCACTAGGACTGAGAAATCAAAAAGATTAACAAGTCTTTAAAATAAGTAAAATAAGTAATTTCTCCTTGCCTCAAACACAAATCTGAAACTAAACTGCTACTTCAAGACATCCCAACTGAGATAAACATCCTCACAACATTAACTGTGTAAAGGAGCTTAAATAATTTTGTTTCACTTAGATCACCTCCCTGGATATGGGGAAATTTAAACCCACTCTGCTCAATCTCTTCCACTCCATCCCATGAACTAGTCTAGTGAACCTTTGTTCCATTTTTTCTATGGCTTTTTGATGCAAAGAATCTATATCTGTACACAGTACTCCAAGTGTAATCTTACCATGAATCAAGAGTAAGAGTTTTGTCAAATGTTTTTTCTCTAATAAAGAATAACATCTCATTTTGATTTCCTAATTGCATCCAGAACTTGAACATTAACTTCCTGTGTTCTGTGAACAAGAACCCCTTGAGTCTTCAGAATGTCAACATCTTTCAGCCTCTCAACATACAAAGTAAAATTATGCTTATTTTAAGTTTTCCTAACAAAAGGGATAACAAACATATTTCTGCATAGTATTTTGGCACAATGATCTAACTTTCAGTATAATGCCCTTTTCACTCTTTCTACATCCTTCTTCCCATTTGCTTTCACATCTTGCACTGTTGCATTACCAAATACTGAAATCATCTTAAGTGTGCCCATTGATTCAGCTTGAAATGCAATGCTTCATTACTGCAATGATGAAAATAATTCTAAATATTCAGGAAAGTGAACAGAAAGTCTGGAACTCTCTTTAAACTTCCCCTTTATCGAGAAGTCATAAGGTCATAAGGGATAGGAGTAGAATTAGGCCATTCGGCCCATCAAGTCTGCTCCGACATTCAATCATGGCTGATACAGTATATCTCTCCCTCCTTACCCTATTCTCCTGCCCTCCCCATAATCTCTGACACCTGTACTAATCACGAATCTATCTATCTCTGCCTTAAAAATATCCACTGACTTGGTCTCCACAGCCTTCTGTGACAAAGAATTCTGCAGATTCACCACCCTCCGACTAGTCCTCGTCAATTGAGGATATTTTCTTTCTCTGCTGGCAATATGACAGGGTATATAGTGACTAATAGCGGGAAACCAGTCCACCGGGTGGCGCCAGCAAATGGCCGTCTTGCCAACAGTCTCTGTCCTTTCCTCTGTTTTTGTTATTTTAAGTACGTGTTAAAGAGTATGTTTTAGTGTTCCTTCATTTATTTTATGTGGGGGGGGGGGGGTGGGGGGTGGGGGTGCTGGAGGAAACGTTTTTCAATCTCTTCCCTCGACAGAGATGCAATTTTTTTCCATATCGTGTCTCCGTCCCTGCTGCGGCCTAACATTGTGGAGGGGTGCAGGCTTTCCTGGAGACCGACCCGGCGCTTCAAATCCGGGCACGGAGCAGACTTACCATCGTGGAGCTTGCGATCCCTTTGCGGGGATCAACTGTGGAGAGCTTCAACCGCGGGCCTGTGGACTTTAACATTGTGGAGCCCGCGGTCCCTGGTTAGAGACCGATTCGGGAATTCTAAGTCGCAGAGAGTTTCAACCGTCCCGAAGTGGGAATGTCAATCACCCTTCGGATCGCCGGCTGCGGGAGCTTTGATCGCACCGACTGCGGATGGTTCCACAGCCCTGACCGTGGGAGAATAAAAAGGGAGAAGAATGGGCTTTATTTCTTTCCATCACAGTGAGGAATGTGGGGTGCCGCTGTGGTGGATGTTTATGTTAACTTTTATTTTATGTGGTTGTGTGTCTTGTTGCTTTTCACTTAGTATGGCTGTATGGTAACTCAAATTTCACTGTACCTTAATTGGTACCTGTGACAATAAACTGACCTTGAAACCTTGAAGTTAGCAGCAAGTGGAGCATTTGATTTTGTTCATCTGAATTGGCAATCCATTGTTGACAGAAAATATTAGAAATACTCAGATGGTCAGGCCACAACTGTGGAAAGAGAAATAAACTTAACATTTTAAGTTGAAGACCTTTCATCAGAAGGCTCACTGTGTTTCCTTTCCGTATATATGCCACCAAACCTGCAGAGTGTATATCTGCATTCTCTGTTTTCATTTCATATTTCAAACCATAATTGCAACAAACCAAACGAGGTGGGAGATTGCAACCTTCATGTGATCCACCCTGTTTTGACTAATGCAATCAACCCGACGAGCACAAACATATAGATCAAATAGAACAAGTTGACCTCCAACTTTAGGCTGTGCACACCATACCCAAGAAGAAGAAGAAGACAAACCTAACATAAAATTGGTTCAATTTTATAGAAGATCTGGAATTAAAATTTCATACTTTTACCATTTACAGACAGTATTTTATTTCCATATGTGTACTAATATATTTTAAAATAACACCTACAACTTATGATGTGCGATTGTCCTTAAAACAAATTGAGCATGAGGAGTGCAGCATGAAATGCATTGCTGAACTCACCTGATGGAGCATCTGTTATTTTATTTTTGAGTCATTTAAAGGATCGGTGCCTATCTTTATAAAAAGGATTCAGCTGTTAACTGTTGCATATTTTTAAATTATACAACTAATTTTTCAAAACTAATTTAAAATTAAACTTAATTGATCATCAATATTTGCTTGTCTGGAAGCCACTAGGTTCAATTTTATGTTAATCCAAATTATATTGGACCTGACCTTCAATGATGTTGGAATGGTGTTGGAAACATCATTAATTTCTCAATTCTTCCACGTCCCACACACATCCTAGGATAAAATAATGATCTGGAATCAATGGTATACCTGAAATAGGATTTTACTTCGGAGTCACGTGAGTGACTACGTGAAGAACCCGCTCAGTGCGCAGGCGCGGCATTACGCCAGCAGTGCAACAGCGGCGGCAGCTGGAGGAAGGCTCTCCGGCTGCAGTTTCAAAAACGGACCGTTGGGTAAGTATACTGAACTAGTCTAACGGAGAAGGAGAGTGTGGGTGTTCTTAGAAAATAAGTACATTGAAGAAAAGACTCTCCAAAAGAACTGCCCCCAGCTCAACTCCACCAGAGGAGCGTTCAATCTCAGGGGGGCAGCAACAGGCGGCAGGAACGCTCATAGAGCGCTCTGCTGTCCCCGAGACCGAGCCAAGCCCAGTCCCGCTAAATGCTTGAACAGCGGACAGGGAGTAAATCCATTAGGAAAAGTAACCGGCCGGTAATTTCCGATTCGTCGGATGGGGACAGGTCTCCACCTAAACGGAGGAGAGACAGCCGCCAGAGCTTACAACAGCTCTTGGAGCAGATGCTCCAGCGAGGATACGCAGAAAGAGCGTTCTCACGGAGGTAGGTCAGGCACCTCCTCCACGGTGTCTTGTGCACTGCCCTCTGCTCCCTCATTACTGGAGGCTAGCATTGGTGACCAGGGTTGGGCTGGTCTGGAACAGGGGCTGGCGGACGAGTTCGGCAGTATGCAAGGGGTGCAGGAGCAGGAAGAGCTGCTGGGTGTCGTGGACCGCTATGTAGCAACCGCACGTGCTGGAAGACCGCTGGAACCAAAAATGGCGGCCAGCATCAATCATCTTTCCAATACGCTCTTGCAAGAGAAGGTGCTTCTTGAGGCGATCGAACTTTACACAGCGCCAGAGAACTGTGAGGGCCTCAGAGTGAAGACTGTGAACAGCCAGATCTGGGGGCACGTGGGGTGAAACATTCGTAACCATGAACTAAAGCTACAGCGGATCCTAAGGCTCCTGACGTCGGCCATTACAGCCTTTGCTCGTTCTCTGGAAAGCACGGAGATGGATACCTGCCAGCAGGATGTGCTGGCACTGATGTGCAACACACAATTTGAGATCAATAATCTCCGGCGGGAAAACATAAGATCTGCCCTCAATCCCAAATTTGCTGGGTTGTGCAGAGCCCCAGCTGCAGAGACGGACGCTCTGTTATTTGGGAAAGACCTCAACAAAAAACTGAGGGACATGGAGGAAGCAGCAAAAACTTTCGGCCTCATGAGGGCAGGCCCTGGGACGAGCAAACCAAGAGCTACAATACCCAAGCGGCAGCACCCCATGGCATCCACCAGTCGACGTCCTCAATATGGGACTGGTGAAAGCTCGGGGACCGCATTTTATCCCCAAAGATCTTTTTTAGATCAGGGCCCACAGCGGACCCCATGCAAAATGCGCCACCCCCCAACATCGCCAGCACGTCAGACAAGCAAAGCCTACAAAAACATCAGGAAACAAAAGAAACACCAATAACCATGGAGGTAGGTGGGTCTAGTTCCTGCCAGCATATAGAGAATAAGGGTGCTTTACTAACAGGGGGGAGATTACACTGGTTTAAAGAAGCATGGGTTACTGTCACGTGTGACAAGTATATACTCAACAGCATTAGTGGAGGGGTCATCCAAAATACCAAACATGAACCTTTGAAATTTGTATCAAAAATATTCACTAAAACCAAAAAAGATGGTGGATGTCGCATCATCATTGACTTAACATCACTAAATAAGTTTGTTGAGTATATACATTTCAAAATGGAGACATTTGTTACTGCCAAACAACTGATTTCCAAAGGATACTTCATGGCAAGCATTGATCTTAAAGATGCTTACTATCTAATACCCATACACAAGGATCATTGCAGATACCTAAAATTTATCTGGTTGGGGCAGCTGTGGCAGTACAAAGCATTGCCCAATGGGCTAACTTCAGCCCCAAGATTATTCATCAAAATATTGAAAATAGCCATGGCAATACTAAGAAAACAAAAACATATTGTCATGGCATACCTGGATGATATTCTGATAGTAGGGAAAACTAAGGAATTGGCTGTGGCAGCAGTATCAGCTACAAAACAGCTCCTCAAAACTCTGGGGTTCATCATACATCCAGATAAATCTAAGTTGAAGCCATCCACTATCATGGACTACCTGGGCTTCACAATTAACTCAGTCCATATGACTGTTACCTTGCCAAAGGAAAAAATGGTTGCATTAGCACAATCATGCAACAATTTAATGGTCAACAAACGACCAACTATTCGACAAGTAGCAAGAGTGATTGGGAAAATGGTAGCAGCATTTCCGGCTACACAATTCGGACCTTTGCACTATCAAAATTTACAAAGAGCAAAGGTACAGGCACTAAAACGACATACAGGTCACTATGATCGTGTCATGAAATTACCCACTGAAGCAATATCAGAGCTACAGTGGTGGGCAGAAAATGTTTGGCATAGTTTCAGCTCTATCATCATCACTAACCCTACTTTAGTTCTTCAAACAGATGCCAGTGCTCAAGGCTGGGGAGCAACTAACTCCATATCCAGCACAGGTGGTAGATGGACTAGAGTCATCATTACTACTGACACTGGGCATTAACTATCTAGAGATGTTGGGCGCCTTTTATGGGTTAAAAGCATATGTATCTAATATGCAGCACTTGCATGTTCGGTTACAGATTGATAATACTACGGTGGTGGCTTATATTAACCATATGGGCGGCATAAAATCATTATCATGCGACAAATTGGTCAACGTGATTTGGCTATGGTGTGTCGAAAGACATATTTAGCTATCAGCTACTTAGCTACCAGGTAAGTTAAACACAGTGGCAGACACCAGGTCACGCAAATTCAATGATAACATCGATGGATGTTAAACCCTAAAGTATTTGCTAAAGTTATTAAGCAGTATGGAACGCCAGATATCGATGTATTTGCATCAAGACAAAATCACCAGTTACCTATGTATGTCGCTTGGGAACCAGACCCAGAGGCAGCAGCGATAGATGCCCACGCTGGATTGGGGAAATGTCTTCTATGCTTTCCCTCCCTTCTGCCTCATCAGTCGGGTACTTCGCAAAATACAGATGGACTCTGCTTCTGGAATTTTGATGGTGCCCGACTGGCCTACACAGCCATGGTTCCCGGTTCTACATGACATGGTGGTTGAGTCACCAATGGTCTTTCCCAGTGATCCAGGATTATTAACTCACCCAGTATCAGGCATAAGCCATCCATGCCATGAGAAAATTAAACTCCTGGGTTGCAGGTTTTGAATAGACCTTACCTGGAACTGGGATTGTCCGAACGAACCATCACCACCATGTCGGCATCCCTTTGAACATCCACCAAGAGGCAGTACTTAATCAGCATAAGAAAATGGGAGAAGTACTGCCAGGAATGCAACAGCCACAGCCACCAACGTACTGGAATTCCTGGCCCATCTACACCATGATGAAGGGATCAGTTACAGTGCCATCAACACAGCGCGAAGTGCTCTTTCTGCTTATCTCAAACCAGCAGGACAACAGGCAATGGGATCCCATCCACTGGTGGTAATACTGATGAAGGGCATTTATAATATCAAGCCCCTAAACCCAGGTATACCCATATTTGGGATATCAGTGTGGTCCTGACATACCTCAGGGAATGGCCACCAGCCAGATCCCTCAGCCTCGAACAATCTACACTAAAGACGCTCATGTTGATGGCACTCGTATCCGCTCAGAGGGTCCAGTCACTACACAGGTTAAGGCTGGACAACATGGTGACCACCCCAGATCAGATCACATTCATCATACAGGGTCTGGTGAAGCAAAGCAGGCCAGGAACAGCTAATCCACTGGTGGTATTCCGGGCCTACCCACAAGAGCCATGGTTGTGTGTCGTGACCCATCTACAACATTATATAGACACAACCCACAATATCAGAGGGAGTGAAAAAGCCTTATGGGTCAGCCACAAGAAACCTCATGGCCGGGTAACGAGCCAAACCATTTCAAGATGGCTCAAACAGGTACTGAAGGCTGCCGGAATAGATACTAATACATTTAAATCTCATTCCACTAGGGCAGCATCTACATCAACGGCCGACAGAATGGACGTACCGGTTGACCATATTCTGAATACAGCAGGATGGTCGAGGGAAACGACATTCTGAACCTTTTATAATAAGCCGTTGATGAAACCTGATTTATTTGCAGAGAAAATATTACAAGCTGCAAATATTTAATTTAAGCCCGGGGGAGCTATTTAATTTTGTTATTGTTAATAAATACCTTTTTTGTTTCTTGAGAAACAGATTCATTGGTTGATTACGATAACACTTCCTCCCTCAAGAACTTCGGCAGTGAGTGAAATAAAACTGTTACACGGTTTGAATTCACAGAGCTTTGAAATCTTCACGTAGTCACTCACGTGACTCCGAAGTAAAATAGTAAGATTAAACGAGAACTTACCAGTTTGAAGTTTGATCTGTATTTTATGAGGAGTTACGATGAGGGATTACGTGCCCTCTGCTCCCACCCTCATTATATGGATCAAACTAATAAATTGATGTCTCCTTTTCTTTACTATGTTTACTTCAAATACCTGTGTCTATCTGTGATTCCACACCGCTGCTTGGAAGTATGCCGCGCCTGCGCACTGAGCGGGTTCTTCACGTAATCCCTCATCGTAACTCCTCATAAAATACAGATCAAACTTCAAACTGGTAAGTTCTCGTTTAATCTTACTATTTTAGTTCTCAAATTGTGTAGTTGCCAGTGAGAGTTCTATATGAGATATGTTATTCTAAGGTGGGTGAATTGTGATTGGAGAGGGATGCAAAATAGATGCAGGGAATTACTTTTAACATGTGATGCCCACCTGATGATGAACACCTAACACAGTGGTATCACTAGACGTTCCAAATCAATTTGTATCATTTTCCCCACTAACCTTTCCTGTAACTTATTTTTTAATGTTCTCATTAACTCCTCCCAAACTCGGTCACTCACCATTACATCAGGAGTAACTTACAGCCATGAATTAATGTACCAATCCACACATATTTAGAAAAAGGGAGGAAATAGAATAACTAAAGAGGATTCGCACATTCAGAGAGAAAATATGCAGATTCTCTACAAACACCATCCAAAATCAGGATCGAACCCAAGCCATTTGCTCTATAAGGCAACATCTCTACCATCTGCACCATTATGCCATATTGAAGTACATTAACAGATTTTTGGGTCTTTAAATTTGTTGTATTCTGGAAATACTCAGCAGGTCAGATGGCATTAGCGCCTCGACCACTGACCCCTCCCACGCCTCGACCATCAAATATACAAGACACCTTATCTCCAAAGAGTTTAATTGTTGGATCAAAGATTAATTGAATGTAGTCTTCGGTCTGCAACTCCCCCAAAAAGAAACAAATGAGGAATCTCCCATTAAGGGAAATTTGGAGGAGTTTGTCTCATTCAGTTAGGGCCTGCTTTCTTGCCCACACTCTTTCATGACATGCCTCAGTTTCCCAGCACCAATCAAGCTAGGTGGTCTTAATTGGATTTCACACTCAACTTAATTCTCAATCTAGTTAATTTAATAATAAGAACATATGTTACACAATTGGTATTCTGGCCTGTACCTCTAACCATGCTAGTCAAGATTGTGCACTCAAATCTCTGAAGTGGGGCTTGGATCAGAATTATGTGACCCAAAACAGTACCTACCAGCAATGACCCAAGATTAATACTGAACTAAATTAACAGCCGCTGCATTTACCTACTATTAGTCAGCAAGGGACACTGATTTTCTTTCCTTCAAGAATTACCCTCTCTTGTTATGACCCCTCCCCAGTCAAAATGGTGGTGTGTGGAACAGTAATGAAGAACGTGTAGTATGTTCTGTCCCTTTAGTTATGTCATCTCATTCCTGTCTAAAGTGAGAATATCTAAATGAACCAAAATATTGTCAGTTAATTTCCTACTCAGATGTTGCATGACACACTGAGTTTCTCCAGCCGTTTGTTTTATACTCAAGATTCCAACATCTGCAGTTTCTTTTTCCCCCATAGTTATTTATCTATTTAATTAGATATCTTTGTCATATCCATAGCTATTTATTTATTTAATTATATTTCATTGTCATATCCATGTCCAGCAGCTGTGGCGGGGCCTGAATGCAATCATCTCCGACAAGGCGAAATCAGGAGGTAGCTCGAATGTCGGCGAAACATCACTCCCTGACAAGCTCAATGCGTTTTACGCACGCTTTGATAGGGAGAACACTGATGTACCTTCTCGAGCCCCCATTCGCTGTGATGGTATTTCAGTCACAGTCACAGAGGCTGACGTCAGAAAATCCTTCAGAGGGGTGAACCCTCGAAAAGTGCCTGGACCTGATGGTATACCAGGTCGTGTTCTAAAAACCTGTGCGGACCAACTGGCTGGAGTTTTTACGGACATTTTCAACCTCTCACTTCTGAGGTCTGAGGTTCCCACCTGCTTTAAAAGGGCATCAATTATACCGGTGCCCAAGAAGAGCAAGGTGACGTGCCTCAATGACTATCGACCAGTGGCACTAATGTCGGTGGTGATGAAGTGCTTTGAGAGGTTGATCATGGCGCAAATCAACTCCTACCTCGACAAAAACCTGGACCCACTGCAGTTCGCCTACCGCCACACCAGATCAACGGTGGATGCGATCTCGCTGGACCTCCACTCCGCTCTGGACCACTTGGACAACAAAAACGCATATGTCAGGCTGTTATTCATTAATTACAGCTCGGCATTTAATACAATCATCCCCTCCAAGCTGGTTACCAAACTCACAGAACTGGGTTTCTGCGCATCCCTCTGCAATTGGATCCTCGACTTCCTCATTCACAGACCACAGACTGTTCGTATTGGTGGAAATGTGTCAGCCTCGATAACAATCAGCACGGGAGCACCTCAAGGCTGCGTGCTCAGCCCCCTGCTATACTCACTCTATGCTCATGACTGTGTAGCCGGTCATAGTGCGAACTCCATCATCAAGTTCGCTGATGACACCACTGTTGTGAGACGTATCACTGATGGGAACGAGTCAGGGTATAGAAGAGAGATCGACCGACTGACCAAATGGTGCCAGCACAATAACCTGGCCCTTAACATCAGCAAAACCAAGGAACTGATTGTGGACTTTGGAAAGGGTAGGATGGGGACCCACAGTCCCGTTTATATCAACGCGTCGAAGGTGGAAAAGGCCAAGAGCTTCAAATTCCTGTGCGTGCACATCTCTGAAGATCTCTCCTGGTCCGAGAACACTAATGCAATTATACAGTAAGCACATCAGCGCCTCTCCTTCCAGAGAAGATTACGGAGAGTCGGTATGTCAAGGAGGACTCTCTCTAACTTCTACAGGTGCACAGTAGAGAGCATGCTGACCGGTTGCATCGTGGCTTGGTTCGGCAACTTGAGCGCCCAGGAGCGGAAAAGACTACAACAAGTTGTAAACACTGCCCAGTCCATCATCGGCTCTGACCTCCCTACCATCGAGGGGATCTATCGCAGTCGCTGCCTCAAAAAGGCTGGCAGCATCATCAAGGACCCACACCATCCTGGCCACACACTCATCTCCCCGCTACCTTCAGGTAGAAGGTACAGGAGCCTGAAATCTGCAACATCCAGGTTCAGGAATAGCTACTTCCCCACACCCATCACACCATTAAACTCAACTCAAACGAAACTGTGAACATTAATAGACCATTATCTGTTTATTTATTCATGTGTGTATATATTTATATAATGGTATATGGACATACTGGTCTGTTCTGTCTTCATGCCTACTATATTCTGTTGTGCTGAAGCAAAGCAAGGATTTCATTGTCCTATCTGGGACACATGACAATAAACTGTCTTGAATCTTGAATGATTTAGAGTCATAGTCATAGAGTCATTCAGCACGGAAACAGGCCCTTTGACCCAGCTTGCCCATGCAAAACAAAATGCCCCATCTATGCAAGTTCCACCTGCCCATATCCCACTAAAGCTTTCCTATCCATGTACCAGTCCAAATGTCTTTTAAATGATGTTATAGTTTCTGCCTCAGCTCATTCCATATACCCACCACCCACTGTGTGAAAAAGTTGCACCTCAGATTACATTTTTTTTCCTCTCACCTGAAACTTATGTCCTCTGGTTCTTGATTCTCCTACTCTGGACTAAATATTTCTCACAGTGTCCTTGGATAGATCTGATAAGGCCCGGGAGATTTGAGAACCTTCCTACGTGACAGCACATTCAGCATCTCCTTTAAAGCCCTGTCCCACTGTGCAAGTTCACCCAAGAGCTCTCCCGAGTTTTAAAAAAATCAAACGGCAGGCACTCGTGAAACGTGGTAATTCGTGAAGATTTTTCAACATGTTGAAAAATGTCCACGAGTAAAATATACTCGGGATGGAAAAATTTGATACTTTTTAACTCCTAGTTATACCATAGTAGCTCGTGAGTTTACCATCGTAGCTCGTGAGTTTACCGTAGTAGGACTTGGTGTCCTATATCACTATTCTATGTTCATGATGGAAATAAGAATACTCAGTATATTCATTACCTTTGATTTGTAGTTTTATGTAATCCACCCATAATTTCTGAGTTCCATTTCACAATATCTATCAGACATACAGAATATTGCAAGGTAATATTTTTCCCAAACTCAGTTGTATCTTTCTATCTCAATAAATATCACAAAATATGCCATTGTTTCAGCCACATTATGACAAAATATAGAATGTAGGTTATTTGTAATCAGTCACCCCATCCCAGAAACAACAGTACTTAAAGAAGAACATTTGTTTTACTAATTTACAAGCATGTACCATACATAGTCCGTTGATCCATATCCAGCATAATGTTGTGATAATTGCATAAAAGGTCTAAGAAATTTGGTGTGAAATGATAATCCATCTCAGTACTCATTTAGGCAAGTCCCAAGCTATAGATACTTTTCCCGCACCCCCAATCCCCCTCGCCCGATCTTCATTGAACCTACCATTTGACCAATCTTTTACTCAGCTGCTGTAACGTTTCCTTCTTATCAAAATCTCCGTGTAGCATCTCTGTCCCTATCTTCAAATTCCCACTGAAATAAAATACAACATTTGACTTAAAAATTTTGCAGCAGGATCACGATTAGTCGATTCCCACGCATTTTCAATCATGTTCGATTCAGTGTAATTTTCACACCTGGTTGATGTAGTTGTTTTTTTAAGATACAGTACATTATAATAAATTGTTTCAAGCATACCCGGTACTAAACGCACGAACATTAAGGTAGTTACTGATGTTGCAAACAGTTATAAATGAATATAATTTCAAAGTGAAATAGGAGATTTCCGTGGAAAGAATATTTAACCAGAATATAAGGTGAGGTTGCTGCAAAATGCTCACTTAAAACAATACGCCGTCAACTCATGATTGTTTCTTAGCCCTCTGACAGTTGTTTCAATCTAACCTCGTAGCTCGCTGTTAATCGATTCATAGCTATTAATTTTCATTCCTGATGTGCCTTCTCGAGCCCCCATTCGCTGTGATGGTATTTCAGTCACAGTCACAGAGGCTGACGTCAGAAAATCCTTCAGAGGGGTGAACCCTCGAAAAGTGCCTGGACCTGATGGTATACCAGGTTGTGTTCTAAAAACCTGTGCGGACCAACTGGCTGGAGTTTTTACGGACATTTTCAACCTCTCACTTCTGAGGTCTGAGGTTCCCACCTGCTTTAAAAGGGCATCAATTATACCGGTGCCCAAGAAGAGCAAGGTGACGTGCCTCAATGACTATCGACCAGTGGCACTAATGTCGGTGGTGATGAAGTGCTTTGAGAGGTTGATCATGGCGCAAATCAACTCCTACCTCGACAAAAACCTGGACCCACTGCAGTTCGCCTACCGCCACACCAGATCAACGGTGGATGCGATCTCGCTGGACCTCCACTCCGCTCTGGACCACTTGGACAACAAAAACGCATATGTCAGGCTGTTATTCATTAATTACAGCTCGGCATTTAATACAATCATCCCCTCCAAGCTGGTTACCAAACTCACAGAACTGGGTTTCTGCGCATCCCTCTGCAATTCGATCCGCGACTTCCTCATTCACAGACCACAGACTGTTCGTATTGGTGGAAATGTGTCAGCCTCGATAACAATCAGCACGGGAGCACCTCAAGGCTGCGTGCTCAGCCCCCTGCTATACTCACTCTATGCTCATGACTGTGTAGCCGGTCATAGTGCGAACTCCATCATCAAGTTCGCTGATGACACCACTGTTGTGAGACGTATCACTGATGGGAACGAGTCAGGGTATAGAAGAGAGATCGACCGACTGACCAAATGGTGCCAGCACAATAACCTGGCCCTTAACATCAGCAAAACCAAGGAACTGATTGTGGACTTTGGAATGGGTAGGATGGGGACCCACAGTCCCGTTTATATCAACGCGTCGATGGTGGAAAAGGCCAAGAGCTTCAAATTCCTGTGCGTGCACATCTCTGAAGATCTCTCCTGGTCCGAGAACACTAATGCAATTATACAGAAAGCACAACAGTGCTTCTCCTTCCAGAGAAGATTACGGAGAGTCGGTATGTCAAGGAGGACTCTCTCTAACTTCTACAGGTGCACAGTAGAGAGCATGCTGACCGGTTGCATCGTGGCTTGGTTCGGCAACTTGAGCGCCCAGGAGCGGAAAAGACTACAACAAGTTGTAAACACTGCCCAGTCCATCATCGGCTCTGACCTCCCTACCATCGAGGGGATCTATCGCAGTCGCTGCCTCAAAAAGGCTGGCAGCATCATCAAGGACCCACACCATCCTGGCCACACACTCATCTCCCCGCTACCTTCAGGTAGAAGGTACAGGAGCCTGAAATCTGCAACATCCAGGTTCAGGAATAGCTACTTCCCCACACCCATCACACCATTAAACTCAACTCAAACGAAACTGTGAACATTAATAGACCATTATCTGTTTATTTATTCATGTGTGTATATATTTATATAATGGTATATGGACATACTGGTCTGTTCTGTCTTCATGCCTACTATATTCTGTTGTGCTGAAGCAAAGCAAGGATTTCATTGTCCTATCTGGGACACATGACAATAAACTCTCTTGAATCTTGAATGATTTAGAGTCATAGTCATAGAGTCATTCAGCACGGAAACAGGCCCTTTGACCCAGCTTGCCCATGCAAAACAAAATGCCCCATCTATGCAAGTTCCACCTGCCCATATCCCACTAAAGCTTTCCTATCCATGTACCAGTCCAAATGTCTTTTAAATGATGTTATAGTTTCTGCCTCAGCTCATTCCATATACCCACCACCCACTGTGTGAAAAAGTTGCACCTCAGATTACATTTTTCCCCTCTTACCTTAAACTTATGTCCTCTGGTTCTTGATTCTCCTACTCTGGACTAAATATTTCTCACAGTGTCCTTGGATAGATCTAATAAGGCCCGGGAGATTTGAGAACCTTCCTACGTGACAGCACATTCAGCATCTCCTTTAAAGCCCTGTCCCACTGTGCAAGTTCACCCAAGAGCTCTCCCGAGTTTAAAAAAAATCAAACGGCAGGTACTCGTGAAACGTGGTAATTCGTGAAGATTTTTCAACATGTTGAAAAATGTCCACGAGTAAAATATACTCGGGATGGAAACATTTGATACTTTTTAACTCCTAGTTATACCATAGTAGCTCGTGAGTTTACCATCGTAGCTCGTGAGTTTACCGTAGTAGGACTTGGTGTCCTATATCACTATTCTATGTTCATGATGGAAATAAGAATACTCAGTATATTCATTACCTTTGATTTGTAGTTTTATGTAATCCACCCAGAATTTCTGAGTTCCATTTCACAATATCTATCAGACATACAGAATATTGCAAGGTAATATTTTTCCCAAACTCAGTTGTATCTTTCTATCTCAATAAATATCACAAAATATGCCATTGTTTCAGCCACATTATGACAAAATATAGAATGTAGGTTATTTGTAATCAGTCACCCCATCCCAGAAACAACAGTACTTAAAGAAGAACATTTGTTTTACTAATTTACAAGCATGTACCATACATAGTCCGTTGATCCATATCCAGCATAATGTTGTGATAATTGCATAAAAGGTCTAAGAAATTTGGTGTGAAATGATAATCCATCTCAGTACTCATTTAGGCAAGTCCCAAGCTATAGATACTTTTCCCCCACCCCCAATCCCCCTCGCCCGATCTTCATTGAACCTACCATTTGACCAATCTTTTACTCAGCTGCTGTAACGTTTCCTTCTTATCAAAATCTCCGTGTAGCATCTCTGTCCCTATCTTCAAATTCCCACTGAAATAAAATACAACATTTGACTTAAAAATTTTGCAGCAGGATCACGATTAGTCGATTCCCACGCATTTTCAATCATGTTCGATTCAGTGTAATTTTCACACCTGGTTGATGTAGTTGTTTTTTTAAGATACAGTACATTATAATAAATTGTTTCAAGCATACCCGGTACTAAACGCACGAACATTAAGGTAGTTACTGATGTTGCAAACAGTTATAAATGAATATAATTTCAAAGTGAAATAGGAGATTTCCGTGGAAAGAATATTTAACCAGAATATAAGGTGAGGTTGCTGCAAAATGCTCACTTAAAACAATACGCCGTCAACTCAGGATTGTTTCTTAGCCCTCTGACAGTTGTTTCAATCTAACCTCGTAGCTCGCTGTTAATCGATTCATAGCTATTAATTTTCATTCCTGGTCCGTATCGAACTTCTCCAAATGCAAATGCTTCCAGTTACGCTTCTTGTGTGGTGGTAAGGGGGGGAGGGGGGGAGGGGGGGATGCTAGGATAAAATACCATATATTTGCCTTTATATGGCGACTTAAACGACATCCATCATGTCACAATAACGCAGGTTGTTAATTGCACATCGGTTGAATCACTTGTGAAAGATCCCTCCTTTGTTTAAAGAATATGACAGGTTAAACGACATTTAACATGGTTTCAATGCACCTCGAATACAAGATATTCTCAATATATATTTGCTGGATCCAACCTTTTTAACACGATTAGTATCTTGATTATTATGTTGCTTTCACATTTTCTCAGAAGCTTGAACAAATATTCTGCAAAAGCAAAGAAATGATCTTAGTCAATAACAAGAAATTGCATTTAGATAGTGTCTCCAACCAGTCAAGCTTTCCACGTGGACAGATGGGAGAGTTATAAAACAGTATTTGATAGGAAGGAAATGTTACAGCAGCTAAGTAAAAGATTGGTCAAATGGTAGGTTCAATGAAGATCGGGCGAGGGGGATTGGGGGTAGGGGGAAAGTATCTATAGCTTGGGACTTGCCTAAATGAGTACTGAGATGGATTATCATTCCACACCAAATTTCTTAGACAATAATACCTTTTATGCAATTATCACAACATTATGCTGGATATGGATCAACGGACTATGTATGGTACATGCTTGTAAATTAGTAAAACAAATGTTCTTCTTTAAGTACTGTTGTTTCTGGGATGGGGTGACTGATTACAAATAACCTACATTCTATATTTTGTCATAATGTGGCTGAAACAATGGCATATTTTGTGATATTTATTGAGATAGAAAGATACAACTGAGTTTGGGCAAAATATTACCTTGCAACATTCTGTATCTGATAGATATTGTGAAATGGAACTCAGTAATTATGGGAGGATTACATAAAACTACAATTCAAAGGTAATGAATATACTGAGTATTCTTATTTCCATCATGAACATACAACCAGGTCCAACTACGGTAAACTCACGAGCTACTACGGTAAACTCACGAGCTACTACGGTATAACTAGGAGTTAAAAAGTATCAAATTTTTCCATCCCGAGTATATTTTACTCGTGGACATTTTTCAACATGTTCAAAAATCTTCACGAGTTACCATGTTTTCCGAGTACCTGCCGTTAGCGCTAAGAGACGTCCCAAGCTCCGACATACCCGCCATGTTCATTCTACGTGCTTACCACGAGTTTGATTTTTTTTTAAACTCGGGAGAGCTCTTGGGTGAACTCGCACAGTGGGACAGGGCTTTTACTGTAATACTGCCAGCCCTCAAGGCACTTCCATTGACTGCCACAAATTCACCTGTGGTCCTCATGGTACAATAAGAAATATTCTTTGAGGATGTTGCAGATCCCCTGTGACTCCACACTCAGAGTGACCACTTTGATTCCTGAGGGGCCTTATTTTCTTTCTGGTTACCCTTTATCATTGAAAGTACATAAAATCTCTTTGGATATCTCCATGATTTAACCTAAACTGCACTATTTTTGGCTCAATTCTACTTTATCAAAATGTCTCCTGTTTTGTACATTTTCCCTTGATATCTGTTACATAGCCTGAACATTAATACACCTTCTTTCCTTTCTTATCAACCATTCCTTTGCCTTGCCATCGTGATTTGAACTGGCAACCATTTTCTTGCCGAAGAACAAGTTTGGGCTAACATCAGACAATGCAAACTTTGAAAAATAGAAAACCTTCCACAGGACAAAGATATCGCTGCATGTTAATTGTTAAGCTTAATTTCCATGGTATGAGCAAAGGACAGATCTTAACAAGATTGACAAATAGAATAAAATTAATCAAAGCATCTCCAATCAATCACCCTGCAGCACACAGAAAGTGTGACATGGTAAGATTCAAGCAGATGGAAGTTGTTGGTTTGCAATTGAATTGAAACAACCCTTGGGGGGTGTGCAACATTGACATTCATTCTTAAATTACAATTTAAACCTTTCATTGTGTTTTTATCAAATAATTTCCTTATCCTGTGTACTATCTCAGAGCCTTTAAATTGTTAAATAAATTGTTTGTGAAAGAATGACATTTAAATAGACCAATTCAAGAATACTGTTGGCCAATTTAGAGGGATCCTTAGATTGATTGTTTTCACTCCTATATCTCAGTATTCATCGACTCTGGTCCACCAATAGGTCTTTAGATCAGCTTAGCATAATCCCTTGTACACAACCAAAGTAACATTTTACCATTTCTGTAAGAGCCAAGTCGTACAAATCTTGAATGAGTTTGAACAACAGTAAAAGTGCCTAGACAATAGACAATAGACAATAGACAATAGGTGCAGGAATATACCATTCAGCCTTTCGAGCCAGCACCGCCATTCAATGTGATCATGGCTGATCATCCCCAATCAGAACCCCGTTCCTGCCTTCTCCCCATATCCCCTGACTCAGTTATTTTTAAGAGCCCTATCTAGCTCTCTCTTGAAAGCATCCAGAGAACCCGCCTCCACCGCCCTCTGAGGCAGAGAATTCCACAGACTCACCAGAATTCCACAGACTCTGTGAGAAAAAGTGTTTCCGTTCTAAATGGCTTACTCCTTATTCTTAAATTGTGGCCGCTGGTTCTGGACTCCCCAACATCGGGAACATGTTTCCTGCCTCTAGCGTGTCCAAACCCTTAACAATCTTAAGAATGCCTACCTGGACGTAGGTTGGCAGCGCTGGACATTATTCACGCAAGACCTCAAATATAATTTTGGAGAGCATATTTTCCCCTGCTTTGCCTGAATTGAAAATTACATCCTTGTAAGAGTAATAAATTAGAATAGATCTCCCAATGACAAGCAAACCACCTAAGATCACTGGTTACACAATGTTCTTAGGGAGAATATTGTTTTGCCCACTATGTTCCAATAAAACTATTCTTTTGGCAGATGGTAAGCCCCCAGCTGATTGAAAAGGTGCAGGGTAGTGCTTGATGACAATGTAGTTGCTCCCCCTCCCCACCACTGTGCTTACATGAGTGCCAGAGAGAAGGCTTGAGGGAAGCTGGATTTCCATCAGGCCTGGTGTAGCATTGCTAGCAGTCCTGTATTATAGAAGATGCCTGTAACTGAAAGAAAATGATTGCTCCCATATGACACTGATATGAGGTGCCATTTTCTCATTAAACACACTGGTGACTTAAAGACTGCTATGGATACTGGATCTGAAGATTCAGAGGAAGATCTACCTAGTGAATGCCACCCACCCTCCCCCACACACACGCTAAATCAGGGGCTCAAGTGATTCAGATTCAGGCATTAGAGACAAGGCCTGGACTGTGCTGAGCATCAAGAGCTAGCTGGGACAGGTCACCAGTAAGCCACCTGAACACAGACCCTCCTAGGTCTGGGCACAAGGATCTGTACTAGCCTTCCACAGAGGTTCTTTGGTCCCGTCACAGGCATGATCGACTGCAGATTCTTTGAATTACCATCCCTGGCTTGGCCTCTCTCCCAGAATTCACCCCTGTTAGAGGCAGGCACGCATCCATGAAGTTTAAAGATTCCTAAATGAAGCTGAACTGTGAAAACTTTTACGGATGGACAGGAAGAAAATATGCCCAGCATCCAGCCTTTGATGAGTGGGAAATATCTAAAATTAGCATGTGAACAATTGATTCTTGGGAAAACAAAATGAGATTAAGGAACACATAACTGACAATCCTATTTTATATTTTCTTTTACATCCTTATTTATTTAATATCATTTAATTGATTGACTGCAGTTGAGGTGTCTTTTCTTACGGAGTCAATTATATTCCTGAGATCTTTAGTAATATATCGTGACTTGCTGTGACTCCAAACACAAGAACCATGTATAAACCCAACCATAACAAACTTTACCCACAATCTCTCCCTTATTGTTGGAAAACAATATTGATGCCCCAGCTTAGGGCAGGCTGAAGCTCAGGAGTAGACTGAGTATGTATAGTACTGGAGTCGCTGCAATAGAAGGCAGGAGTGTCAACGGATAGTCAAAGGATACCTGTCTTTGCCTCCAATGCCATTACATTCTCAAATTGTTTTGGCTTATGCTGGAAGTATGATAATAGTGACTGAACATGTCAGTACCTTGTGACATTGGACATTTTGAAGGATATCTGATATGTTGCCCAATGGGTTGAAAATATATGAACCTTCCCATCACTATTGAATTTTGGAGAATAATGATGTGGTGAATGTAAATGTGTTGCTTGTCCAGAAAAGAATGATTTTAATCAGCCCATAGGTCTTAGAGCATTCTTAAGCACTCGGCTTATGTCGGAACTGGAATGAAATTGGTATGGGTGGCATGAAGGACTTCTCACTATATCCAGTTTAAGGGTCACACCAGAACAAGCATTCAGTTCCTCATGCCAACATAAATTCATAGCATAATTTATGGGACATAATCAATAACCTATATCCACTTACCCCTCTGAGGCTTCACAATGCATGAATGTGCCATTTGTCATTTCTGGAGTCTCCAGTCAGCATTGGCTAGGTTGCTGGGCAAGAGCCAGAAACTTCAAGATTCAAGATTCAAGATAGTTTATTGTCATGTGTCCCAGATAGGACAATGAAATTCTTGCTTTGCTTCAGCACAACGGAATATAGTAAGCATAAATACAGAACCGATCAGTGTGTCCATATACCATTGAATATATATATACACACATCAATAAATAAACAGATGTCTTAGTGCATTGGGCTATTAATGTTCAGAGTTTTGTTTGAGTTGAGTTTAATAGCCTGATGGCTGTGGGGAAGTAGCTATTCCTGAACCTGGATGTTGCAGATTTCAGGGTCCTGTACCTTCTACCTGAAGGTAGCGGGGAGATGAATGTGTGGCCAGGATGGTGTGGGTCCTTGATGATGCTGCCAACCTTTTTGAGGCAGCAACTGCGATAGATCCCCTCAATGGAAGGGAGGTCAGAGCCGATGATGGACTGGGCAGTGTTTACAACTTTTTGTAGTCTTTTCCGCTCCTGGGCGCTCAAGTTGCCGAACCAACCCACAATGCAACCCGTGAGCATCCTCCTTGACAGACCGACTCTCCGTAATCTTCTCAGCAAGTAGTGGCGCTGATGTGCTTACTTTATAATTGCATCAGTGTTCTCGGACCAGGAGAGATCTTCAGAGATGTGCACGCCCAGGAATTTGAAGCTCTTGACCCTTTCCACCATCGACGTGTTGATATAAACGGGACTGTGGGTCCCCATCCTACCCCTTCCAAAGTCCACAATCAGTTCCTTGGTTTTGCTGGTGTTGAGAGCCAGGTTATTGTGCTGGCACCATTTGTTCAGTCGGTCGATCTCTCTTCTATACTCTGACTCATCTCCATCAGTGATATGTCCCACAACAGTGGTGTCATCAGCGAACTTGATGATGGAGTTCGCACTATGACCGGCTACGCAGTCATGAGTATAGAGTGAATATAGCAGGGGGCTGAGCACGCAGCCTTGAGGTGCTCCCGTGCTGATTGTTATCGAGGCTGACACATTTCCACCAATACGAACAGACTGTGGTCTGTGAATGAGGAAGTCGAGGATCCAATTGCAGAGGGATGCGCAGAGACCCAGATATGCGAGCTTGGTAACCAGCTTGAAGGGGATGATTGTATTAAATGCCGAGCTGTAATCAATGAATAACAGCCTGACATATGAGTTTTTGTTCTCCAAGTGGTCCAGAGCGGAGTGGAGAGCCAGCGAGATCGCATCCACCGTTGATCTGTTGTGGCGGTAAGCGAACTGCAGTGGGTCCAGGTTTTTGTCGAGGTATGAGTTGATTTGCACCATGATAAGCCTCTCAAAGCATCACCACCAACATTAGTGCCACTGGTCGATAGTCATTGAGGCACGTCACCCTGCTTTTCTTGGGCACCGGTATTATTGATGCCCTTTTAAAGCAGGTGGGAACCTCAGACCTCAGAAGTGAGAAGTTGAAAATGTCCGTAAAAACTCCAGTCAGATGACCCCAAGCTCAAATTCCAGTAAGAAAGGCCTGAGAGTAATTGTCAACAGTCTTATATGAAAATACCCTATTAATTATATTACTTTAAGCAAATGAGAAAAGTAAGGTTGTGGAATTGATATTATCCTTGTTTCCATGAGAGATGATATTGAAATGGTTATTGGGAAACAAAATTAAGGACACAGCCAGAATTTAACCTTGATCGTAGGGAAATGTTTACAAACAATAATACGGGCAGAATTAGCAGTGAGTAGTGAGTTGTACAGATAGACTTGATGGATTTGTTCAAAACAAATCCAATCTAACTAATTTGGCATAACAATTTATGAAGTAACAGGTTTGTTCAAGAAAATGCAATTGATATGGCACATGCTGAATTCCAACTGGAGTCTAATTAAGGTTTTATAATGGAATTTTCATCATTTTAAATCACTAGAATAAAATGGGCAGTGATCGAAAAATAGTTGAATACTTGGAAACAAAGATTGGCAATGAACAGACCAGGGGGTAGATGGGGAACTTTCTTTATATAGATGGATTGGAGAAACTGTTGTTCTTGCTATTCTTAACTATTCTTGCAAAGGGATTAAATAGTTATTCAAAATTATAAAAGCTATAGACAGAGTAGATTGAGTAAAAATGTTTGAAATCATTGAAGGAATAGTAGCGATGCAGCTCAATTGTAGCAATCAAAAGGGAACTAGATAGGTACCTGGAAGAACTTGCAAGATCAGGGAATGTGAGCAGGCGAGTGGAATTAACCTGATTCCATTTATCCAGAAGTGCGATGAACCAGACTGGCTGAATAACCTTCTTCTTTCTGTACGTATTCTGTAATGCTGAGGCTAATCTGCAAACCAGCTATGGATTTGCGCACAAGATCTCCAAAGTTACAATCTGTGTAGCTTCCACAGAGATTTCAATTTGCCCTGCTGCAGTTTCTGTATGAGATCTTATTGGAGCCGTTGCATGCTACAAGATGCACACTCTGCATGCAACCAATAATTAGTGACTGCACAGATCTGGCTAGTGAGCTTCCCCATGCCGTGAGTGAGATTTTCATGTCTTCAAATGACAACTTTAGTCTTCTTTCCTGAACTTCCAGGGGGTAGGGGTGTCAGGGGTTATGTGGAGAAGCCAGGAGAACGGGGTTAGGAGGGAGAGATAGATCAGTCATGATTGAATGGCAGAGTAGACTTGAGGCCGAATGGCCTAATTCTGCTCCTATCACTTATGACCTTATGCCCTGTGCTTTTCAAATCCCTGGAACTGCAAAAACACACAGGCAATGTTAATCGTCAGATATCTGCTCTATTCACAAGCTCCTGCTCACTCTGAACTCTGTGGCATAATCTCAGTTATAATACTCATATCATCTGGGGTTTTAAACAATCAGGATGACATTTGACAAAGGTTATTGGAATGATCTAGGGTTTGTGAGGTGTCCACTTACTTTGGACACTTCACTGGCAAATACTTCAACTTGACTTAAAAAACAATTCAAGTCAAAATGGATTCAGGGATGCAATTCTTCCAATAATCCTCATGTTCTGGTAAACCAAGGGGGTGGTATTTTCACAACACACTATAACCTTATTCAGCATGAATTGGCAGTAGAGAACAAGACATCCCAAAGCTCATCTGTATCCTCACTTTTAGCCTCTCCTTAGTAGTGTCATTGTTACAGATAACCAAGGTGATCCCTTGAAACTACAGGAGTAGTCGTGGATGCAGTTCAATTGTGGAGTTCAAAAGGGAACTAGATAAGTGTCTGAAAAGAATTGCAAGACCAGAGAGAGTGGGCAAAGTAGTCTGAGTAATTCAATTGCATTTATCTAGAGCTGGTATGAACCAGACTATTGTTTGTAACACCTGGATTGCTGGAGAAAGGGCCATAGATTTCATTGGTACCTCAGCCCATATGCTAATCCTGGGGGTGCCTGGAGTACCAAGAGTAAGCACTAGGGGCCATTTAATTGTCCTTTCAACAATAGAACTGATAGCGAGAGTCGATGATTTTGCAAATAAAGGAAGAAACATCTATCCAATTTTCAGAGGAGCTAAAGACTGTACCATTATGAAATCTGGTGGTCATTGGAAAAAATGTAGACACACAATTAGAATTTTGCTCTCAGGCCATACTACATATTCATCCTGTTGATTGGTGCCAAAGATCTCTAAAGCTAAGATAAGTATTGCTTCTTTTGAAGGTCATGCTGGCATGTCAGTAACACTCTTCATCTTACAAGGGGTGTCAGTTGTAAGCAAATGTAAGGTTCATTTCTTTAAGTTTCTGTTCCAAAACACTTTAGGTTCAATAATGTAGTCAGAGTTAGTTTGCTAAATAGCAAAAATCCCACAAGTTGTATATATGTTAGTTCAGAGAT
>JAXLNO010001874.1:52500-60357 GCA_038087875.1 Malacoraja senta | reverse complement strand
GTTTTTTTTATGTACCTTCGATTTTCCAACATCTGCAGTTCCGTCTTAAAGACAGAGAGACTGTTGGCGGGCTATTTTCCCAACGCGCGTTTGCGGGAGGGGATGGGCTGCGGCATCACACTCACCCTAACCACCCCCCAAACTCACACTAACCACCCCAAACACACTCGGGGGGATGGGGTGAGGGGGGGAGAGGAAGACGGGGTGGGGAGTGAAGAGGGGAGAGGAAGACGGGGTGGGGAGAGAAGAGGAGAGGGGGAAGGAGGGTGGAGAGGAAGGGGGGGAGAGGAGAGGGGTGGAGAGAGGAAAGAGAGGATGGGGGAGAGAGATGAAGGGGGGGGGTTGGAGCGGGCGTGCATGTTGAGCCGCGGGCTGTGAAGAGAGAAGGGCAGAGAGAGAGAGAGAGAGACTGGTACACAAAAAAAGCTGGAGAAACACAGCGGGTGCAGCAGCATCTATGGAGCGAAGGAAATAGGCAACGCTTTGGGTCGAAGCCCCTCCTCAGAATGGTTTTCTACCGAAACGTTGCATATTTTCTTTGATCCATAGATGCTGCTGAACCCGCTGATGATATACAGTTTTTTTTTGTGTACCTTCGATTTTCCAGCATCTGCAGTTCCGTCTTAAAGACAGAGAGACTGTTGGCGGGCTGTTTTCCCAACGCGCGTTTGCGGGAGGGGGGGCTGCGGCATCCCACTCACACTAACCACCCCCCAAACTCACACTAACCACCCCCAAACACACTCGGGGGGAGGGGGGAGGGGAGGGAGAGGAAGACGGGGTGGGGAGAGAAGAGGGGAGAGGGAGACGGGGTGGGGAGAGAAGAGGAGAGGGGGAGGGAGGGGAGAGGGGGAAGAGGAAAGGGGAGAGATTGGGGAGGGAGAGGAGATCAGGGTGGGTGAGAGGGAGGGGGAGGAGAGTTTGGAGTGGGAGGAGAGCGGGGAGGGCAGGAAGGGGGGAGAGGGGGGAGGGGATGAGGGGAAGGGGAGAGGAGTAGGGGGAAGAGAGCGAGAGAGGGAGGGGGAGGGAGAGAGGTGGGGGAGGGAGAGGGGAACAGTGGGGAGTGAGGGGCGGAGGGGTAGCGGGGAGTGGTGCAAGAGAGAGGTGAAGGGGGTGGGGGTGGAGATGGCGGAGAAGAGGGGTGGTGGAGGGGGAAGAGAGGGGGTGGGAGGGGAGGGAGGGGGAGAGGAGAGAGGGGGAAGAGTGGGGAGGGAGAGTTGAAGTAGGAGGGGTAGGGACAGTCCATCTGTTTCCCATTCCCTATCACCCCCAATCCTCTTTCTCTATTGCCACAAACGTGACGACACCCTTCGACACAGGCTGCGGGGTGGGGGGGAGGGGCTGGGGCTGTGGCTGCTGTAAAGGCATATGTAAACGGATTCATTCCGATTGGATATCTGTGATCATTGTGCATTGTGACATCACACAACGGAATCATTACTAACATTCTATGGCTGAGCTGTTTTTTTTTAACATTTTGAAATGTTTGGTTTGGGGGGGGGAGAGGTATTTTATTTTAAATAGTGTACATAAACACGACCAAATTTAATCAGGATTGTCTATTCGTAAAGATAAACGTAATCTCTTTAGAAACGGTAAAAAATATTGGCGTTTCCGCATGCTGTGTGGGCCTAGAGCGGTATGAAAGGGGATTTGTGACACGTCAGGCGGATGGCAGACACAAGTCAGGCAGACCAAGGGCAGACCCGTTGGGTCTGGACACCGAACGTGCGTTTGGGGCGGGGGGCTGTGACGTCACACTAACCACCCGTTGGGTCTGTACCTCCAAAGCAGGGTTGCGGGGTGTGAATCTGGCACCCACAAACACACACACTCATCACACCCCTTGATATTATATTAATATTTTAATTTTCTTCTTTTATTCCATCTCCACCCTATCCACTGACGAATAGCCATCACCTCTCAGGTGCGTCTCGAGGGGGGGTGGTGCAGAGAGAGAAAATTTAATGTTAGAAAAAAAAATTGTGAGGTGGGGGAGGAGGAGGGTTGAGAGGAAGGGGGGTGAGGAAGGTGGGGAGAGAGGAGGGTGAGAGAGGAGAGGGGTGGAGAGAGGAAGAAGAGGATGGGGGAGAGAGGTGAAGGGGGTGGGTTGGAGCAGGCGTGCATGAGTTGAGCCGCGGGCTGTGAAGAGAGAAGGGCAGAGAGAGTGAGAGAGGGGAGAGACAGATAGACTGGTACACACAATAAAACTCGAGAAACACTGCGGGTGCAGCAGCATCTATGGAGTGAAGGAAATAGGCAATGCTTTTGGCGGAAACCCATCCTCAGACGGGTTTTTTCACGAAACGTTGTCTATTTCTTTTGATATAGATGCTGCTGCACCCGCTGAGGTTATGAAGCATTTTTTGTGTACCTTTGATTTTCAAGCATCTGCAGTTCTGTCTTAAAGACAGAGACTGTTGGCGGGCTGTTTTCCCAACGCGCGTTTGCGGGAGGGGGGACTGCGGCATCACACTCACACTAACCACCCCCCAAACACAGGCGGGGGAGGGGTGGAGAGGAAGACGTGGTGGGGAGAGAAGAGGGGAGAGGGACACGGGGTGGGGAGAGAAGAGGAGAGGGGGAGGGAGGGGAGAGGGGGAAGAGGAAAGGGGAGAGATTGGGGAGGGAGATGAGATCAGGGTGGGTGAGAGGGAGGGGGAGGAGAGTGGGGAGTGGAAGGAGAGCGGGGAGGGCAGGAAGGGGGGAGAGGGGGGCAGGGGATGAGGGGAAGGGAAGAGGAGTAGGGGGAAGAGAGGGAGAGAGGGAGGGGGAGGGAGAGAGGTGGGGAGGGGGAGGGAGAGGGGAACAGTGGGGAGTGATGGGCAGAGGATTAACGGGGAGTGGTGCAAGAAAGAGGTGAAGGGGGTGGGTGGGAGATGGGGGTGAAGAGGGGTGGTGGAGGGAGAAGAGAGGGTGTGGGAGGGGAGGGAGGGGGAGAGGAGAGAGGGGGGAGGGTGGGGAGGGAGAGTTGAAGTAGGAGGGGTAGGGACAGTCCATCTGTTTCCCATTCCCTATCACCCCCAATCCTCTTTCTCTATTGCCACACACGTGACGACGCCCTTCGACACAGGCTGCGGGTGTGGGGGGAGGGGCTGGTGCTGTTGCTGCTGCAAAGGCATATGTAAATTGGTTCCATTCCGATTGGACATCTGTGACCATTGTGCACTGTGACATCACACAACGGAATATTTACTAACATTCTACGGCTGAGCTGTTTTTTTAAACATTTTGAAATGTTTGGTTTGTGGGGGGGAGAGGTATTTTATTTTAAAAAGCGTACATAAACACGACCAAATTTAATCAGGATCGTCTATTCGTAAAGATAAACGTAACCTCTTTAGAAACGGTAAAAAATATCGGCGTTTCCGCGCGCCGCGCAGGCGCGGGGCGGTATCAAAGGCGGGACAAGTCAAGCAGAACGTTGGACGTACAGACGTACAGACGGACGACAGCCAGAGAGTTTTAAAAGTATACTAGACCAAGTGCAGACCCGTTGGGTCTGGACACCGAACGTGCGTTTGCGGGTGGGGGGGGGGGTGGGTGCTGTGGCGTCACACTAACCACCCCCTTTCCACCAAAGCACGGTTGCGGGGTGGGAATCTGGCACCCACAAACACACACACTCATCACAACCCTTGATATTATCTTAATTTTTTAATTTGCTTCTTTTATCCCATCTCCACCCTATCCACTGACGCATAGCCCTCACCTCTCAGGTGTGTCTAGAGGGGGGGGCAGAGAGAGAAAATTTAATGTTATATATTTTTTTAAATTGAAGAGGGGGAGGAGGAGGGGGGAGAGGAAGGGTGGGAGAGGAGGGGGAGAGAGGATGGGGAGAGAGGAGGGGGTGGAGAGAGGAAGGAGAGGATTGGGGAGAGAAGTGAAGAGGGAGGGTTTGCAGCGTGCATGCATGAATCGAGCAGCGGGCTGTGAAGAGAGAAGGGCAGAGAGAGAGAGAGGACAGACAGAGAGACTGGTACACAAAAAAAAAGCTGGAGAAACTCAGCGGGTGCAGCAGCATCTATGGAGCGAATGAAATCGTCAACGCTATGGGCCGAAGCCCATCTTCAGACGTGTTTTGTCCCGAAACGTTGCCTATTTCCTTAGATCCATAGATTTTGATGCACCCGCTGAGTTTATCCTTTTTTTTGTGTACCTTCGATTTTTCAGCATCTGCAGTTCCTTCTTAAATACAGAGAGCATGTTTGCGGACTGTTTCCCCAACGCGCGTTTGCGGGGTGGGGGGGTGGGGGGGGGTGCGGGATCACACACACTAACCACCCCCCAAACAAATTTGAAGAGGGGGAGGAGGATGGTGGAGAGGAAGGGGGGAGAGGAAGGTGGAGAGAGGAAGGGGGGAGAGGAAGGGGGAGAGAGAGGAGGGTGTGGAGAGAGGAAGGAGAGGATGTGGGAGATAGGTGAAGGGGGGGGTTGAGTGGGTGTTCATGAGTTGAGCTGCGGGCTGTGAAGAGAGAAGGGCAGAGAGAGAGAGAGAGGGGAGAGACAGAGAGACTGGTACACAAAAAAAAGCTGGTGAAACTCAGCGGGTGCAGCAGCATCTATGGAGCGAAGGAAATAGTCAATGTTTGTGGCCGAAACCCATCTTCAGACGTGTTTTGTTATGAAACATTGCCTATTTCCTTCGATCCAAAGATGCTGCTGCACCCGCTGAGTTTATACTTCATTTTTTAGTTTACCTTGCGTTTGGTGTGGGGGTGGGCTGCGGCTGCGGCATCACACTCACACTAACCACCCCCCAAACACACAGACGGGGGGAGTGGGGGAGAGGGAGACGAGGTGGGGAGAGGAGGGGAGGGGGAGAGTGAGGGGCAGAGGGGTAGCAGGGAGTGGTGCAAGAGAGAGGTGAAGGGGGTGGGTGGGAGATAGGGGTGAAGAGGGGTGGTGGAGGGGGAAGAGAGGGTGTGGGAGGGGAGGGAGGGGGAGAGGAGAGAGGGGGAAGAGTGTGGAGGGAGAGTTGAAGTAGGAGGGGTAGGGACAGTCCATCTGTTACCCATTCCCTATCACCCCCAATCCTCTTTCTCTATTGCCACACACGTGACGACGCCCTTCGACACACGCTGCGGGGTTGGGGGGGAGGGGCTGGGGCTGGGGCTGCAGCAAAGGCATATGTAAACGGATTCATTCCGATTTGTCACACGTGTCGCAGGGCGTCGCCACGTGTGTGGGGGTGATAGGGAATGGGGAAATTTCAAAATGTTAAACAAACTGCTCTCAGCAATAGAATGTAAATGAAGGTTCCGTTTTGTGATGTCACAATGCCCAATGCTGCGGGGGTTGGGGGGGAGGGGCCGGGGCTGGGGCCGCCGCAAAGGCATATGTACATGGATCCATTCCGATTGGACATCTGTGACCATTGTGCATTGTGACATCACACAACGGAATCTTTACTAACATTCTACGGCTGAGCTGTTTTTTTTAAACATTTTGAAATGTTTGGTTTGGGGGGAGAGGTATTTTATTTTAAAAAGCGTACATAAACACAACCAAATTTAATCAGGATCGTCTATTCGTAAAGATAAACGTAACCTCTTTAGAAACGGTAAAAAATATCGGTGTTTCCGCGCGCCGCGCGGGCGCGGGGCGGTATCAAAGACGGGACAAGTCAAGCAGAACGTTAGACGTACAGACGTACAGACGGACGACAGCCAGAGAGTTTTATATAATAACTAGACCAAGTGCAGACCCGTTGGGTCTGGACACCGAACGTGCGTTTGCGGGTGTGGGGGGAGGGGGTGCTGTGGCGTCACAGTAACCACCCCCTTTGCTCCAAAGCACGGTTGCGGGGTGGGAATCTGGCAACCACGAACACACACACTCATAACAACCCTTGATATAATCTTAATTTTTTAATTTGCTTCTTTTATCCCATCTCCACCCTATCCACTGACGAATAGCCCTCACCTTTCAGGTGCGCATAGAGGGGGGGAAAGAGAGTGAAAATTTAATGTTAGAATTAAAAAAAATTGAAGAGGGGGAGGAGGAGGGTGGAGAGGAAGGGGGGAGAGGAAGGGGGAGAGAGGAAGGGGTGCGAGGAAGGGGGATAGAGAGGACGGTGTGGAGAGAGTAATGAGAGGATGTTGGAGATAGGTGTAGGGGGGGGGTTTGAGCTGGTGTTCATGAGTTAGGCTGCAGGCTGTGAAGAGAGAAGGGCAGAGAGAGAGAGAGAGGGGAGAGACAGAGAGACTGGTACACACAAAATAGATGGTGAATTTCAGCGGGTGCAGCAGCATCTATGGAGCGAAGGAAATATGCAATGTTTGTGGCCGAAACCCATCTTCAGACGTGTTTTGTTATGAAACATTGCATATTTCCTTCGATCCAAATATGCTGCTGCACCCGCTGAGTTTATACTTCATTTTTTTGTTTACCTTGCGTTTGGGGAGGGGCTGCGGCTGCGGCATCACACTCACACTAACCATCCCCCCAAACACACAGGCGGGGGGAGTGGGGGAGAGGGAGACGGGGTTGGGGAGAGGAGGGGAGGGGGAGAGAAGGAGACGGGGTGGGGAGAGAAGAGGGGCGGGAGGGGAGGGGGACGGAGGGGAGAGGGGGAGGAGGAAAGGGGAGAGATTGGGGAAGGAGAGGAGATCAGGGTGGGTGAGAGGGAGGGTGAGGAGAGTTTGGAGTGGGAGGAGAGCGGGGAGGGCAGGAAGGGGGGAGAGGGGGGGGAGGGGATGAGGGGAAGGGGAGAGGAGTAGGGCGAAGAGAGGGAGAGAGGGAGGGTGGAGGGAGAGAGGTGGGGAGGGAGAGGGGAAGAGTGGGGAGTGCAGACCAAGTGCAGACCCGTTGGGTCCGGACACCGAACGTGCGTTTGGGGCTGGGGGCTGTGACGTCACACTAACCACCCGTTGGGTCTGTACCTCCAAAACAGGGTTGCGGGGTGTGAATCTGGCACGGGTGTGAATCTGGCACCCACAAACACACCACATCTTCACACCCCTTGATATTATATTAATATGTTAAAGACAGAGAGACTGTTGGCGGGCTGTTTTCCCAACGCGCGTTTGGCGGGAGGGGGGTGGGCTGCGGCATCACACTCACACTAACACCCCCCAAACACAGGCGGGGGAGGGTGGAGAGGAGACGTGGTGGGGAGAGAAGAGGGGAGAGGGAGACGGGGTGGGGAGGGAAGAGGAGAGGGGGAGGAGGGGAGAGGGGGGAAGAGGAAAGGGGAGGTGATTGGGGAGGGAGAGAAGATCAGGGTGGGTGAGAGGGAGGGGAGGAGAGTGGGGAGGTGGGAGGAGAGCAGGGAGGGCAGGGGGGGGGAGGGGATGAGGGGAAGGGGAGAGGAGTAGGGGAAAGAGAGGGAGAGAGGGAGGGGGAGGGAGAGGGAACAGTGGGGAGTGAGGGGCAGAGGGTAACGGGGAGTGGTGCAAGAGAGAGGGAAGGGGGTAGGGGGAGATGGGGGTGAAAGGGGGTGGTGGAGGGGGAAGAGAGGGTGTGGGGAGGGGAGGGGTACAGCAGAGAGGGGGAATAGTGTGGAGGGAATTTTGAGTAGGAGGGGTAGGGACAGTCCTCTGTTACCCATTCCCTATCACCCCCAATCCACTTTCTCTATTGCCACACACGTGACGACGCCCTTCGACACAGGCTGCGGGGGTGGGGGGAGGGGCTGGTGCTGTTGCTGCTGCAGGCATATGTAAATTGGTTCATTCCGATTGGACATTTTTGAGCATTGGGCATTGTGACATCACAAAACGGAACCTTCATTAAACATTCTATTGCTGAGAGCTGTTTTTTTACATTTTGAAATTTCCCCATTCCCTATCCCCCCACACACGTGGCGACGCCTTTCGACACAGGCTGTGGGTTGGGGGGGGGGGGCTTGGCTGT
>JAXLNO010001874.1:0-47500 GCA_038087875.1 Malacoraja senta | reverse complement strand
GCCACCGGGAGATCAGGTAAGTTAATGCGAACCAATCGGAGGTGTTGGGCGAAGCGATCGCCAAGCCTACGCTTGATCTCACCGATGTAGAACAGCTGGCATCTAGAGCGGCAGATGCAATAGATGAGGTTGGGGGAGGTGCAGGTGAACCTCTGCCGCACCTGGAAAGACTGCTTGGGTCCTTGAATGTAGTCAAGGGGGGAGGTAAATCGACAAGTGTAGCATTTCCTGCGGTTGCAAGGGAAAGTGCCAGGAGAGGGTGTGGTTTGGGTGGGAAGGGAGGAATTGACCAGGGAGATACAGAGGGAGCGGTCTCTGCGGAAAGCAGACACTGGAGGAGATGGGAAGATGTGGCCAGTGGTGAGCTCCCGTTGGAGGTGGCGAAAATGTCGGAGGATTATTTGTTCTATGTGACGGCTGGTAGGGTGGAAGGTGAGGACAAGGGGGACTCTGCCCTTGTTACGAGTGGGAGTTTGGGGAGTGAAACAGAATTACGGGGTCTAGAATAGACCCTGGTGCGAGCCTCATCTATAGCAGAAGATTGGATACCTCGTTCCCTGAAGAATGAGGACATCTCCGATGCCCTCGTGTGGAACACCTCATCCTGCGTGCAGTTGCGGCGTGGACGGAGGAATTGGGAGTAGGGGATGGAGTCCTTACAGGAAGCAGGGTGGGAAGAAGTGTAGTCCAGATACCCATGTGAGTCAGTGGGTTTATAGAAATATAGAAACATAGAAAATAGGTGCAGGAGGAGGCCATTCGGCCCTTCGAGTCAGCACCGCCATTCATTGTGATCATGGCTGATCGTCCCATAATCAATAACCCATGCCTGCCTTCTCCCCATATCCCTTGACTTCACTAGCCCCTAGAGCTCTATCTAACTCTCTCTTAAATCCATCCAGTGATTCGGCCTCCACTGCCCTCTGTGGCAGGGAATTTCCTAAATTCACAACTCTCTGGGTGAAAAGTGTTTTCTCACCTCAGTCTTAAATGACCCCCCTTTATTCTAAGATTGTGGCCCCTGGTTCTGGACTCGCCCAACATTGGGAACATTTTTCCTGCATCTAGCTTGTCCAGTCCTTTTATAATTTTATATTTTTCTATAAGATTGCCACTCATCCTTCTAAACTCCAGCGAATACAAGCCTAGTCTTTTCAATCTTTCCTCATATGACAGTCCCGCCGTCCCAGGGATCAATCTCGTGAACCTACGTGCACTGCCTCAATCACAAGGATGTCCTTCCTCAAATTAGGAGACCAAAACTGTACACAATACTCCAGATGTGGTCTCACCAGAGCCCTATACAACTGCAGAAGAACATCTTTACTGATTAATGATAAAAAATTACGAAGGTTACATGGGAAAAGTATTTGACATACATTCACAAATGTTCGATTAATGCAAGACATACTAATTCAATTTAAAATTTTACATAGATTATATTACTCAAAAACAAGATTAAATAAATTCTACCCAAATATATCCCCCACTTGCGATAAATGTTTAACCCAAGATGCAACTATAACACACTCTTTTGTTTCCAGTATAAAACTTTATAGATTTTGGAATGATATTTTCGAAATATTCACAAAATTATTTAAGATGAAAATGGAACCTAATAATGAATTGATTATATTTGGGGTAATGGAAGATGGGAATAAATTGAATCCATCTCAAAAATTATTTTTTAATTATGGTTTAATAATAGCAAAAAAATTAATACTTAAATTTTGGAAAAATACACCAATACCAACGCTCAAAATGTGGATTGCAAGTATGTTGGACACCGCACATCTTCAGGAAATGCGATTCCTCCTAATAGATAAATTTGACCAATTCACAACGAATTGGTCTCCATTTGTCGTCTTTTTGGAATCATATGGTGCAACACAATTGTAAGAGCTAACTCGTGACTGGGCGAGGGATGGTCAAGATTATAAATAAGATCTCCTTCTTTTTTTATTTTTCTTCCATTTTCTTCTTTTATTCTCTTTTTCCTATTTTCTATTCTTTAACTTTCTTCTTTCACTTTCTATTTTTCTTTTCCACACACTATATATCTCACATTTTTCTATACCTCATTATCTAATTTCTTTTTCTTTTTCTTCTTTATTATTAAAAAAAATAACAAGCTGTACATAAGATGTATTATGAAAATATAATTGTATACAATTGTACTTACTTCTAATAAAATAAAAATATTTTTAAAAAAGAAGAAAAAAAAGAACATCTTTACTCCTATACTGAAATCCTCTTGTTATGAAGGCCAACATTCCATTAGCTTTCTTCACTGCCTGCTGTACCTGCACGCCAACTTTCACTGACCGGTGTACAAGGACACCCAGGTCTCGCTGTACCTCTCTCTTACTTAACCTAACCCCATTGAGATAATAATCTGCCCCCTTGTTTTTGCCGCCAAAGTGGATAACCTCCCATTTATCTATATTATACTGCATCTGCCACGCATCTGACCACTCACTCAACCTGTCCAGATCCCCCTGCAACCTCCTAACATCCTCGTCACAGTTCACACTGCCACCCAGCTTTGTGTCATCCGCAAACGTGCTAGTGTTGCTCCTAATTGCCTCTTCCAAATCATTAATGTATATGGTAATCAGCTGCGGCCCCAACACCGAGCCTTGCGGTACTCCACTCGCCACTGCTTGCCATTCTGCATAGGACCCATTCACTCCTACTCTTTGCTTCCGGTCTGCCACCCAATTTTCTATCCATGTCAACACCCTACCCCCAATACCATGTGCTCTAATTTTAGTCACCAGTCTCCCGTGCGGGACCTTATCAAAGGATTTCTGAATGTCTAGATACACTACATCCACTGGCACCCCTTCATCCATTTTACTTGTCACATCCTCAAAAAATTCCAGAAGATTAGTCACGCATGATTACCCTTTCATAAATCCACGTTGACTTAGACTAATCATTTTACCGCTATCCAAATGCTCCATTATTACCTCTTTAATAATTGACTCCAGCATTTTTCCCACCACCGAAGTCAGGCTAACTTGTCTGTAATTCCCCGTTTTCTCTCTCGCTCCTTTCTTGAAAAGTGGGATAACATTAGCTATCCTCCAATCCACAGGAACTGATCCTGAATCTATTGAACATTTGAAAATGATCACCAATGCGTCCAATATTTCTAAAGCTACCTCCCCGAGGACCCTGGGATGCAGACCATCAGGCCCAGGTGATTTATCATCCTTCAGTCCCATTAGCCTACCCAATACTATTTATCGCCTAATGAAAATTTATTTCAGTTCCTCTACCCCCTTAGATCCTATGTCCTCCAGTACATCTGGGATATTGTTTGTGTCTTCCTTAGTGAAGACAGATCCGAAGTACCTATTCAACTCTTATGCCATTTCTTTGTTGCCCATAATAATTTCACCCGTGTCTGCCTTCAAGGGACCCACATTTGACTTTGCTACTCTTTTTCCCTTAACGTATCTAAATACGTTTTTATTGTCCTTCTTTATATTCCTGGCCAGCTTCCACTCGTAGTTCATCTTTTCTACCCGTATCGCCCGTTTTGTTTCCTTCTGTTGTCCTATGAAAGTTTCCCATTCCTCTGGCTTCCGGCTACTCTTTGCTATGTTATACATCTTTTCTTTTAGTTTTATACTATGCCTAACTTCTCTTGTCAGCCACGGTTGCCTCCTACTCCCCTTAGAACCTTTCTTCCTTTTTGGAATTAAGTGAACCTGCGTCTCCCGGATTATGCCCAGAAATTCCTGCATTTGCTGTTCCACCGTCATTCCTGCTAGGATCCCTTTCCAGTCTACTTTGGCCAGCTCCCCTCTAATGCCTTCATAGTCCGCTTTGTTCAACTGCTTCACTGCCACTTCCAATTTAACGTTCTCCTTCTCAAATTGCAGGTTAAATCTAATCATATTATGATCACTACCTCCAAGAGGTTCCTTTACCTCGAATTCTCTTATCATATCTGGTTCATTGGACAACACTAAATCCAGAATTGCCTTTCCTCTGATCCGCTCCATTACAAGCTGCTCTAAGAATCCATCTCGGAGGCATTCTACAAACTCTCTTTCTTGGGGTCTGGAACCAACCTGATTTTCCCAGTCTACCTGTTATAACTCCTGCTGCAACTTACACCCTACATCCGGGCTACTATTTGGGGGTCTGTAAATAACACTAATTTGTGTCTTCTTGCTTTTACAATTCCTCAACTCAATCCACAGTGACTCTACCTCGTCAGTCCCTATGTCTTCCCTCGCAAGGGACTGAATTCCATCCCTCACCAGCAGAGCTACCCCTCCCTCCTCTACCCTCCTGCCTGTCCTTTCTATAGGATGTATAACCCTGAATATTAAGTTCCCAGGCCCGATTCTCCTGCAGCCACGTCTCAGTAATCCCCACAATGTCATATCTACCAACCTGTAACTGAGCCTCAAGCTCATCTACTTTACATCTTATACTTCGCGCATTCATATACAATACTTTTAATTCCTTACGCATCTCACCTTTCACATCGATCCCTATTACAATTGGCCATACTCTCCTATCCCTTTGTGAGCTTCCTTTCCCGTTAAGTCTGTGGTCATTAACCATCCCTTTACTCTCTTTCCCTTTAACTCCATCCTCGACTATCCCATTTGATACCCTACCCCCCTAATTCAGTTCAAAACCACCCGTGTGGCAGTGGCAAACCTGCCTACCAGAATCCTGGTCCCCCACCTGTTATGATGCAATACGTCCCTTTTGATACAGTTCCCCCTTACTCCAAAACAGAACACAGTGATCTAAGAATCTAAATCCCTGCCCCTTGCACCAGTACCTCAGCCACACATTCAGGTCCCGTATCTCCCTGTTCCTGCTCTCGCCTGCACGAGGAACTGGAAGCAAGCCGGAGATAACAACCCTGGAGGTCCTGCTTTTCAGCATTTTTCCGAGCTCTCTAAAGTCACGCTGCAGAATATTAATCCCCTTCTTTCCGACATCGTTTTTTGCCGACATGCACTACCACTTCCGGCTGTTCACCTTCGCCCTTGAGGATTTTCTGCACTCTGTCCGTGACATCCTGGATCCTGGCACCAGGAAGGCAGCACACCATCCTCGAATCCCGTCTGTTGCCGCAGAAACCCCTGTCCGTACCTCTCACAATGGAGTCTCCAACTCCAATGGGGTTGCCTGACGTTGGCCTCTGGTTTTGGCTCAACAGCCCTTTTTGCTTCGCAAGCCAGTCCGCCGTTCAGTGTGATAACGTCTTCTGTCCCGACGGCTTCTAAGTGGGCGAACCTGTTCACAAAAGGCACAACACCCGGGGACCTTTGCATTTCCATGTTTCCCTCCCTTTCTCACCGTCACCCACTTTCTCTCTTCCAGTACCTTAGATGTAACAATCTTACTGTAGGACTTGTCGAGGAACGACTCCGTTTTCGGACGAACCTGAGGTCATTCACTTGCTTTTCCAGTTCCCCAACAGGGTCCTTCAGGAGCTGTACCTGGATGCACTTCTCACATTTGTAGCAGCCAGAGGCACCAGCAGTGTCCTTGACCTCCCACATAGTGCAAGCATCACACTGAATCAGCTTGCTTGACATCTATTTCTTTCGTCTCACCCTCTCCAGCGTTTTGCGTAGCCTCCTCTCCTCAGCCTCCTCGCCGAAGACTCGCACTTCCCTCACAAGGACGTTACCTCATTGCCGCTCCCTAAGAGCCAATTGCTTATATTGATTGATAAATTGCCTACTTTACCAATTTACAAACCAAATTCCTCAGTTTTAAACTGTTTTCCCCCTCTGACTCACTTCTAACTCTCCTCCCGCGGGCTAGAGCCAATCAGTGTTTTCTCCTGCTTCTCTTCGTTGCTCCCTTTACACTGGCATCAGCCAATCTTCCCTGTCCCGCCTGCAACTGGTCCAAAACGCCGCAACGAGACTCCTGACGGGCACCCGAAAAAGGGACCACATCACCCCGATCCTGGCCTCTCTCCACTGGCTCCCTCTGCGGTTCCGTATAAACTTCAAGATCCTCCTCCATCTCTACAAAGCCCTCAATGGGCTTGCCCCCACCTACATAAAAATTCTTCTCACCCACCACTCCACCTCCAGGCCCCTCAGATCGGCCGACTTGGGGTTGCTGAATATCCCACTGTCTAGGCATAAGCTCAGGGGCGACCGCGCCTGCGGTTGCAGCCCCTAGACTGTGGAACAGCATCCCCTTTCCCATCAGAACTGCCCCCTCCATCGACTCTTTTAATTCAAGACTAAAAACGTATCTATACTCCCAAGCCGTTCCTGACGTCCTCTGAGTGAGGGCTACATGTATATGTGTATGTAGTTTGTTTTGTTTATGCTATTCTTATAACAAATGTAAAGCACTTTGGCCAACGAGAGTTTTTTTTTAATGTGCTATATAAATAAATGTGACTTGACTTGACTTGCTGTTGCTTCCAAATCCACGGGAGCAACATGGATGTCGGTCAGTAATCTATCACCCGCGACGGAGATAGTGAGGTCAAGAAATGGTAGAGAAATGTCGGAAATGGTCCAGGTGTATTTGAGTGCCGGATGGAAGTTAGTGGTGAAATGGATGAAGTCAGTGAGTTGTGTGTGGGTGCAGGAGGTAGCGCCAATGCAGCCGTCGATGCGGCGGAGGTCGAGTTTGGGGATGGGACCCTGGTACGCCTCGAACAAAGATTGTTCGACTTACCCTACAAAGAGGTTGGCATAGCTAGGGCCCATGCGCGCGCCTTATATTTGGAGGAAATGGGAGGAGTCAAACGAAAAGTTATTAATGGTAAGGACCAGCTCCGCTAGGCGGAGGAGGGTATCAGTAACGGGGATTGGTTGGTTCTGCGGTCGAGGTGGAAACGGAGGGCTTTAAGACCGTCCCGTTGGGGGATGGAGGTGTAGAGTGACTGGACATCCATGGTGAAGATGAAGGAATGTGGGCCAAGAAAACGGAAGTCCTGGAGTAGACGAAGAGCGTATGGGGTTCCTTGAACATAGGTAGGGATGGATTTAACCGGGGGGGATAGGATGGAGTCGAGGTATGTGGAAATACGTTCGGTCGGACACGAACTGGCAGAAACAATGGGTCTGCCAGGACAGTCAGGTTTGTAGATTTTGGGGAGAAGGTAAAATAGGGCCCTGCGGGGTGGGGAAGTGTCTCGACCCGAAACGTTGCATATTTCCTCCGCTCCGTAGATGCTGCCTCACCCGCTGAGTTTCTCCAGCATTTTTGTCGACCCAGAGATTATCAAAGCTATTCTCCAGCCACTACAATTCATTTCACGAGATATCAAGAAATGGCATAGGTGTTTATATACAAAGCAATGTCCAGGGAGCTGAACGTTTCCCATTTGAGTTGAGCGCCTGTTTTCCACAAATAGCTGCTCCGCCAAGCAAGTATATGCAGAACAAAATTGACAAAAACCTGGGATGCTGGAAATTTTGAAAATTATAAGGAAGAACAGCAGTTTGTAATCTGCATAACTCAAGACCTTATACAAAGGGGAAGCATGATGGTAAAATGGGCAATAGAGATAACTTAAGGACGTTAGTGAGGCAGTAAATAAGTTTATCATGGTGTTCAAATTCCACAGCAGAGCCTGTTTAATTCAAAGAGGCATTGAAGGTTGTAAACTGAGCTGAGGATAATAACACTACCGGGGAGTAGTAACTTTTATTGCGTCCATTTGTAATGGCATTCTAAACCGCAGAGAGCATTGGGTTAACGATAACTCTGGAAAAGTATAAGGAAGAACGGCTGCATTGAACGAACACGTTGATCAATGATGTATTATTTCAAAATTATTGAACAAGTACATCGCGTTGCGAGGGTAAAATACGGTGGGTGCTGTGAATCTTTGAGTGTTTCCCAGTGTGTGTACTGTTAAGTCCTTGAATAAACCGACGTGTTTGAGAAACTCACCATAGTTCTACGACATATGTTATTCTTTGTTTGTTCCTAACTGAGCTGGGCTTCACATAACGCCAGATTCAGCGCCCATATAACACGAAATCCCCTGCTACAATCGGCGTAGTAGGCAGCACACAACGTACCACGACAGTTAAAAGTGTAGCTCGATTTCGTGAATGTTTAATTTTACCATCCATAGTGAGGGGAGTCGACCTCATATTGCTCTCCGGCGTCCGTAAGTTGTAGTATCAAAAGAACGAAGTTGAGGAAAAAAGAAAAGATGGTGAATTTGCAGGACAAGATCAGTTAAGGTTGAGGACGTTATGTACAAATGCGGTAATTTAAGACGTGTGACATTGTTAAGATGAGCCGTGTGAGATGACAAGTACTACCCGGCGAATGACGTAAAACATCGGATACTATTGCGATGGAATATCTGAGATGCAGGCACTGGTATGGTATGGTGACTACATATGGAACCTTGTTTCGGGCGAAACCTGATCGTAGTTTAAAACACATAAAGTATCAGAGAAGCATACGCTGTATTGAGATTTGCTACAAATACCCCAAAAAAACATAAAATGGGTGTCCTTGGGTTCCACAGTACAAACTATAGTCCAACATAATAAAAACAACAATCGAAAGAATCATAGAAAACAGATACGTTCCTGAAGCATCGTCAGTTGAGAAAAAGCTTGGTGACAGGGGTAGGAAAACCGTAGATGGGCCCTTCTTTGGAAAGTGAACTAAAATATCACACACATTACCAAATGGCATCACATAAATTAATACATTAAAACATTATTGTAAGAGATTAATCTTATTATTTGATATTTCCTACCTGCAGAACTATAATCCATGTCTGCTAAATATATGAACATTCTAGCTTTTTAAAACTCACAGAGTTTGGAAGGACCATTCTCTGGAAAGTGAACCAAATGTCACACACGTTACCAAATGGCATCACACAAAGTAATACAATAAAAAATTATTGTGAGAGATTAATCTTATTCATTCCTGTTTTCCAACCATCTGAACTATAATGCGTATCTGCTAAAGATATGAACATTCTAGCTTTAAAAAATAAGAGTTTGTAAGATATAACTGACATGAGAAAATGCTTCTGTGTGAGTTCACACATGTGACCAGTCATATTTGACATCTGACCCAAAACAACCATTGTCATTATAACATAAATATTTCACTTGATAAACTTCGAAAAAAAAATAATCATATACACAGGACAATGGCTATGACGAGACTCCGGAATATACACATCCTATGATTATGGACTTTAAAAAATAACTGCAGTGCCAGCAGCTCAGATTCCGACAGTAATCAGAACGATAAAGGGACCAATCACACAGACAGAATGTGAAGAACTATGACAGCCTCAGAGAAACAGATAATTTTAAATGAACTGTTAGTTCAAAAGAAAAATTAGAAGGAATGCAGGCTCATGGGCCTACTAATGGTGACATACTTTTCAGAAAAAAGACCAAAGCACCACTTGCAGTCTGGGGACTTTTGCCAAAGAATGGCAGATACAGGTCGTGGATCATACCACAAGGATAAACTAATGACCGGAAGTTTGAAGTTTTCAAGAAAGCTGTAAAAATAGGCTTGGGATAGTTACACGAAATTAGGCCAACATAACTCTCGTAAAACAGAAATCAAGGAGAAAATTAGAAGACTATGCAGAAACATACTTTGCGGCTTACACTGAACATTTAGGACAGACAAATCATAATTGATGAAAACTAAAAGACTTATTAATGTTAGAAAAATGTTGAGATTCTCTCTCCTGTCAATCACGCCATGGAGGCCACGCCCCTTCCGGTGGGAGGGGGGAGCTATAAACCCGGAATTGTCGGCGTGGGGGGAGGGAGAGGGTCACGACTCTCAATCTGAGCTGGTAATCGACAGAGTACTGAGAATACTGACCTGTGAGTGCCCTTTATGTGTTTTAAACGGTGTCGTTTGCAACTGTGCGGCAATTGCAATGTGTGCCTTTTGCAACTGTATGTCTTTTGCAACTGTGTGCCTTTTGCAACTGTAAAAGAAGATGAAAATGTCTAAAATTGATTGTCCACCCTCTCCCCCTTCTCTCTCTCACAATCTCTCACCTGTTTTCGGCAGAATTTCTAGCAGTTTCTGAGCTACCAGCCTGCCACGTCTGAGTTACTAAGCTGCCAGGCCTGAGTAACTGAGCTGCCAGCCCTAAGAATCCATTCGGCCCGCAATGTCCATACTAGCCCTCTGGAAACGAGTCCCTTTGGCCCACAACACCCATGCTAGCGCTCCAGAACGCACCCCGCCCCCGCACTGGCACTCCACACTGGAATTAGTGGAGAGGTGGAATATTGCGTTGGGGGACAAGCGCTCCCGTGTGAACATGGGACCGAACGGGTCCCACTTAGTGTAGTTACCTATATAATTAAAACTCTAATCTTGACAACATCCGGTTTTCGCTTTATATTCATTTTAGAAAAAACGCTACCGCTTACGGCTGTGTGTTTTGGCGTTCTCACTGCGAGTCCGCCTCCGCTCATCAGGGCCAGAGGATTTTTCACATCGATGAAAAATAAAAGACTTATAATGTTTAAAAACGGTTGAGATTCTCTCTCCTGTCAATCACGCCATGAAGGTCACACCCTTCCGGTGGGAGTGGGAGGTACTATAAAAACAGGAAGTGTGGACGTGGCTCAGTCTTTGTAAGATGGGGACGGAGATGTCGTGAATCAACTAAACACACTGCATGTCTACTGAACTGTGAGTGTGGTTTTTATACGGTTTTATGCTGCTTTTATAGTGCATTTATGGTGGTTTTCCCCTGCTTGAAATGGTATGAAACAGCACTTGAATTTGGTTGCCTTGCACCCTGCTTGAAATGGTATGAAACTGCATTTGAATTTAATGGGCTTGCACCCTGCCTGAAGTAGTAAGAAACTGCATTTGTATTTGGTGGCCTTGCACCCTGCTTGAAGAGGTATGAAGCTGCAATTGAATTTGGTGGCCTTGCACCCTGCTTGAATTGGTTTGAAAATGCACTTTAATTTGATGCCCTTGCACCCTGCTTGAAGTGGTAGGAAACTGCACCTGAATTTGGTGGCCATGCACCCTGCTTGAAGTGGTAGCAATCTGCACTTGAATTTGGTGGCCTTGCACCCTGCTTGAAGTGGTAGGAAACTGCACTTGAATTTGGTGGCCTTGCACCCTGCTTGAAGAGGTAGAAAATTGCACTTGAATTTGGTGGCCGTGCACCCTGCTTCAAGTGGTAGGAAACTGCACTTGAATTTGGTGGCCTTGCCCCCTGCTTGAAGTGGTAGGAAACTGCACTTCAATTTGGTGGCTTTGCATCCTGCTTGAAGTGGTAGGAAACTATACTTGCATTTGGTGGCCTTGCACCCTGCTTGAAGTCGTAGGAAACTGCACCTGGATTTGGTGGCCTTGCACCCTGCTTGAAGTGGTAGGAAACTGCACTTGAATTTGGTGGCCTTGAACCCTGCTTGAAGTGGAAGGAAACTGCACTTGAATTTGTTGGCCTTGCAGCCTGCTTGAAGTGGTAGGAAACTGTACTTGAATTTGGTGGCCTTGCATCCTGCTTGAAGTGGTTGGAAACTGCACTTGAATTTGGTGGCCTTGCACCCTGCTTGAAGTGGTGGGAAACAGCACTTGAATTTGGTAGCCTTGCACCCTGCTTGAAGTGGTAGGAAACTGCACTTGAATTTGGTGGCATTGCACCCTGCTTGAAGTGGTAGGAAAGTGCAATTGAATTTGGTGGCCTTGCACCCTGCTTGAAGTGTTAGGAAACTGCACTTGAATTTTGTGGCCATGCACCCTGCTTGAAATGGTAGGAAACTGCACTTGAAGTTGGTGGCCTTGCACCCTGCTTTAAATGGTAGGAAACTGCACTTGAATTTGGTGGCCTTGCACTCTGCTTGAAATGGTATGAAACTGCACTTGAATTTGGTGGTCTTACACCCTGCTTGAAATGGTACCAAACTGCATTTGAATTTGGTAGCCTTGCACCCTGCTTGAAGTGTTAGGAAACTGCACTTGCATTTGGTGGCCATGCACCATGTTTGAAATGCTTGGAAACTGCACTTGAATTTGGTGGCCTTGCACCCTGCTTGAAATGGTATGAAACTGCACTTGAATTTGGTGGCCATGCACCCTGCTTGAAATGGTAGGAAACTGCACTTGAATTTGGTGGCCTTGCACTCTGCTTGAAATGGAATGAAACTGCACTTGAATTTGGTGGTCTTACACCCTGCTTGAAATGGTACCAAACTGCATTTGAATTTGGTAGCCTTGCACCCTGCTGGAAGTGGTATGAAACTGCACTTGAATTTTCTGTCCTTGCTCCCTGCTTCAAGTGGTATGAAACGGCACTTGAATTTGGTGGCCTTGCACCCTGCTTGAAGTGTTGTGAAAATGCACTTGAATTTGGTAGCCTTGCACCCTGCTTGAAGTGGTAGGGGACTGCACCTGAATTTGGTGGTCTTGCACCATGCTTGAATAGGTAGGAATCAGCACTTGAATTTGGTGGCCTTGCTCCCTGCTTGAAGTGGTAGGAAACTGCACTTGAATTTGGTGGCCTTGCGCCGTGCTGGAAGTGGTAGGAAACTGCACTTGAAGTTGGTGGCCGTGCACCCTGCTTGAAGTGGTAGGAAACTGCACTTGAATTTGGTGGCCTTGCTCCCTGCTTGAAGTGGTAGGAAACTGCACTTGTATTTGGTGGCCTTGCTCCCTGCTTCAAGTGGTAGGAAACTGCACTTGAATTCGGTGGCCTTGCAACCTGCTTGATGAGGTCGGAAACTGCACTTGAATTCGGTGCCCTTGCAACCTGCTTGATGAGGTCGGAAACTGCACTTGAATTTGGTTGCTTTGCACCTTGCTTGAAGTGGTGTGAAACTGCACTTGAATTTGGTGGCCTTGCACCATGCTTGAAGTGTTAGGAAACTGCACTTGCATTTGGTGGCCATGCACCATGTTTGAAATGGTAGGAAACTCACTTGAATTTGGTGGCCTTGCACTCTGCTGGAAATTGTATGAAACTGCACTTGAATTTGGTGGTCTTACACCCTGCTTGAAATGGTACCAAACTGCATTTGAATTTGGTAGCCTTGCACCCTGCTTGAAGTGGTATGAAACTGCACTTGAATTTGGTGGCCTTGAACCCTGCTTGAAGTGTTATGAAAATGCACTTGAATTTGGTAGCATTGCACCCTGCTTGAAGTGATAGGGGACTGCAGCTGAATTTGGTGGCCTTGCACCATGCTTGAATAGGTAGGAATCTGCACTTGAATTTTGTGGCCTTGCACCCTGCTTGAAGTGGTAGGAAACTGCACTTGAATTTGGTGGCCTTGCGCCGTGCTGGAAGTGGTAGGAAACTGCACTTGAATTCGGTGACCTTGCAACCTGCTTGATGAGGTCGGAAACTGCACTTGAATTCGGTGGCCTTGCAACCTGCTTGATGAGGTCGGAAACTGCACTTGAATTTGGTGGCTTTGCACCCTGCTTGAAGTGGTGGGAAACTGCACTTGAATTTGGTGGCCTTGCACCCTGCTTGAAGTGGTAGGAAACTGCAATTGAATTTGGTGGCCTTGCACCATGCTTGAAATGGTATGAAACTGCACTTGAATTTGGTGGGCTTGCACCCTGCTTGAAATGGTACCAAACTGCATTTGAATTTGGTAGCCTTGCACCCTGCAAGAAGTGGTATGAAACTGCACTTGAATTTTCTGTCCTTGCTCCCTGCTTCAAATGGTATGAAACTACACTTGAATTTGATGGCCTTGCACACTGCTTGAAGTGGTATGAAACTGCACTTGAATTTGATGGCCTTGCACAATGCTTCAAGTGGCATGAAACTGCACTTGAATTTGGTGGCCTTGCACTCTGCTTGAAGTGGTATGAAACTTCACTTGAATTTGGTGGCCTTGCACCCTGCTTGAAGTGGTATGAAACTGTACCTGAATTTGGTAGCCATGCACCCTGCTTGAAGAGGTAGGAAACTGCACTAGAATTTGGTGGTCTTGCACCCTGCTTGAAATGGTATGAAACTGCATTTGAATTTGTTGACCTTGTACCCTGCTTGAAATGGAATTTCAAGGAATAGCCGTTACTCAACTGCCAGCCCACCAGCCGTGAGTGAGTGAGCTGCTAGCACACCAGGCTAGAATGACTGAGCTGCCACGCCAAGAATCCACTCGGCCCACAATGTCCATACTACCCCTCTGGAAACCAGGCCCTTTAGCCCACAACACCAATACTAGCGTTCCAGAAACCCCCTCCCCCTCACCCACTGGCCACCAATATTGGTATTGGTGGAGAGGTGGCATATTACGTTGGGGATCAGCCCTCCCGTGTGAGCAAGTGACCCAACGGGTCCCACTTAGTCGAGTATACAGATAGATTTCACTGGACCCTTGGCAAAGTCACAAAATAGGACGTATTGTTTAGTGGCAGTTGATCGCTTTACCCGTTCGGTAGAAGCTTTCACATGTCCGGATTTAACAGCCGGAACCTTGGCACGAATTCCAGCCGAATAAGTAATACCTAGATGGTGGGTTCTCCTCAAGATAGATTATATTAGGGTAAACATTCCACAGGGAAGATGACACATTCCACAGGGAATGTGATGAAATCATTGGACAAAGTCAGAATGGTAAATTCGTCAGACATGATTTACGAAAGGTAAATCATGTCTGACGAATCTTATAGAATTTTTCGAGAATATAACTAGTAGAGTGGATAAGGGAGAACCAGTGGATGTCTTATATCTGGACTTTCAGAAGGCTTTCGACAAGATCCCACATAAGAGATTAGTATACAAACTTAAAGCACACGGTATTGGAGGTTCAGTATTGATGTGGATAGAGAACTGACTGGCAGACAGGAAGCAAAGATTTGGAGTAGGGTCCATTTCAGAATGGCAGGCAGTGACTAGTGGGGTACCGCAAGGCGCAATGCTGGGACCCCAGCTATTTACAATATATATTAATGATTTGGACGAGGGAATTGGATGCAACATCTCCAAGTTTGCGGATGACACGAAGCTGGGGGCAGTGTTAGCTGTGAGGAGGATGCTAGGAGGCTGCAGGGTGACTTGGATAGGCTGGGTGACTTGGATAGGCTGGGTGAGTGGGCAAATGCATGGCAGATGCAGTATAATGTGGATAAATGTGAGGTTATCCACTTTGTTGGCAAAAACAGGAAAGTAGACTATTATCTGAATGGTGGCCCATTAGGAAAAGGGGAGATGCAACGAGACCTGGGTGTCATGGTACGCCAGTCATTGAAAGTAGGCATGCATGTGCAGCAGGCAGTGAAGAAATCGAATGGTATGTTAGCATTCATAGCAAAAGGATTTGAGTATAGGAGCAGGGAGGTTCTACTGCCGTTGTACAGGGTCTTGGTGAGACCACACCTGGAGTATTGCGTACAGTTTTGGTCTCCAAATCTGAGGAAAGACATTCGTGCCATAGAATGAGTACAGAGAAGGTTCATCAGACTGATTCCTGGTATGTCAGGACTTTCTTATGAAGAAAGACTGGATAGACTCGGCTTGTACTCGCTAGAAGTTAGAAGATTGAGGGGGGATCTTATAGAAACTTACAAACTTCTTAAGGGGTTGGACAGGCTAGATGCAGGAAGATTGTTCCCGATGTTGGGGAAGTCATGAACAAGGGGTCACAGTTTAAGGATAAGGGGGAAATCTTTTAGGACCGAGATGAGAAAAACATCTCGCACATTTTTCACACAGAGAGTGGTGAATCTCTGGAATTCTCTGCCACAGAAGGTAGTTCAGGCCAGTTCATTGGCTATATTTAAGAGGGAGTTAGATGTGGCCCTTGTGGCTAAAGGGATCAGGGTGTATGGAGAGAAAGCATGTACAGGATTCTGAATTGGATGATCAGCCATGATCATATTGAATGGCGGTGCAGGTTCGAAGGGCCGAATGTCCTATTCCTGTACCTATTTTATATATTTCTATGTTTCTATGACGAAGGGAGCTTGTATCTTGTTATGCATAAAACCGCGTTTTCACATTCTAGAATGGGGGTGGGGGGAAATGAACAAGACACGAATGAACAATCTGACGGAAAGCTTGACCGAGACTGGACAGGGATGGATTAATATGCACCAGCCATTCTGATGTTCTGAGCAACCCCACATGGAAGAAATGGTTTACCATTGTTTGTGCAGATGACAGGGCGAGTATTGGAGCAACCAAAAGGTGTTACAAACGGAGGAGGAAACGTTTCTAACGGAAGAGATAACGTTTTCAGGTGCATCCGAGAGTTAACAAGAAACATTGTCTGAACTTATGAATGGGGTAATTCATCGGTAAATGATCACAGATTGTGAAAAACTGAAAGCATTGAAGCTAATATGACGAAAGATGAAGGTTAAAATTCTCCCGGAATGGGCCTGTCTCCAGTCCTGATGGGTGAGACCATTATGCGCGCTCAAACGAGACCACATTTAATCATCAGAATCCCTAATTGGAAGAAAAGAAAAATTGTTAGATTGAATAGAAGTATAAATGATAATGGAAATACCATCGACTGTACAATTTTTGCTATACAAATGATCGGACAAATGGTGCAGTGTTAAGGGAAAGATGTTACCTAAGCATTTCGGGATTGTAGTATTGGGGGTTGGCTCCGAAGATCAAAAGGGAAAGAAACAAATGCAGTTTATTATGCTTCGAAGTGGGAACCGAAAACACATTACTGCAATATGTGGCGATCAACATTGATCTTTGGTTAAATGGGTGTTCAACTCACTTGCCTCATACAAACACTGCCGAGAGCCCGAACCATGAATGAGGGTATTGCAGTGGCGTTTGCTCGCAGGTTAGTGATTACCACGAAAGGAGAAGCAATAATCTTGATTCAGATTCAGATTCAAACTTTATTGTCATTGTGCAGTGTACAAGTACAGAGACAACGAAATGCAGTTAGCATCTCACCCAGAAGTGCGAACACGGAATAATGGAACAGTAATATATATATATGTATATACAGTAGCAGTAGTGCAATTTTCCGTCATATGCAGGTTATGTTTAACCTTACGGGGTTGGACATTCTGGAATGTTGTTCCACACCCACAAGGGACTCATTAAAATATTTGTTAAGGGACCAGTTACTGGGAAAAGGGTAAATGTAGAACTCGAAGACGATTTGCAGTAGGCATATCCACAATGAATACTTAGATGTGGCAGCACATAACAAACAATGAAAACAGCTGAGAGACAAGATACTGAGTGGCAGTCATGGGATTTCAAGATGTCGGGACAATCAGCAAGGTTGGGGAAATATATCGCAAGTATTTCCGAAGGATGTTAAAACACTCACTGCATATAATGGTGGAATAAATAAAATGATAGTTAGCGTGCATAACAATTCCAAGGAGAAACATCGAAAACAGGTGTGTCATGTTTTATCCAACTGGTTCTTATCTCTGGTACATAGTCGCATTCTACAAGAAGCCAAAACAAAATCCCCAATTGATCATCGAATCAACTAAAGCAATGAAGTTCGGCCCTGCAACCTGACTGTCACCTGAATGATCGTTGGCTAAAGCTAATGAAGCGGATCAGACCAAGGCGCTCGGGTGTAATGTGTTCCTACATATTCATATTATGTTAGTGAGTTGGTGTTTAATAAAGCAGGGAATGCTGGGTAATAAGTCTCTCTCTCTCGTGATCCAGGCAACCAGTGTGTACGTCTAGTTCTTCATTGAAATATTAGGAAATTGGCGGCGAGGAAGGAGTAGAGTTTGTGAACTAATCCTTTAAATACAGTGCAGGACTGTTTTGCAAAATGCAGTAATGATTAACATTTGAAACAGCAAATACGGAGTTGTTTGCGAGCTGGACACAATAGGCCGCAGATCCTACTATACAGGGGACAATACAGTAGTTTAAAACAGCAGCTGTCCAAATCGTCGAGAGTTTGTCAGGCTATCTGTATGTTGTGTCTACGTGGCAAGATGGGTCCTTGGGATTGTATAGGAGTTTAGACTGAGTTTTGTTTTGTCGAGTTTCTCAAGCTGTATAACCTTTGTACAGCCAAGTTACAGGTGAATTGCTACACTATAACAGACAGGAAATCAAGATTTTTGAACGACCTCCAATCCACCCCTCTCCAATTAACACTTAACACCCACTTACAGCCTGGCTCAAGTCTGCAAAGACTGAGCCCTCGACCACTACCCACCCCTCCTTGCTGCCCAACATCAGTCAGGCCACTTCTCCATCATTAACAATAGAAATTGAGGATGTGGAGAGGCTATTCAGAAGGCAGAATAGCCGAAAATCTTCAGGATCGGGCAATGTTTCCATTCTACCCTCAACCTCTGTGCTGTGCTGTGCTGTTTCCTTTCTACCCTCAACCTCTGGCGCCAGTCTCATCGGCGGTCACTCGAAACAAGTATGTCTGTCCTCTCTCCATAGGGCCGGCTATTTGTGGGTTTGCAGATGTCTGCAGAGGCCGATCAGCGATCCACACACCTTGGTGCAACGTGACCATTGGAGACTGGCGGTGGTTGGTAGTCGTCGAGCCCCCTTCTCTCTCTCCTTACGGTGCTGTGGCTTTGTCTCTGCGACACGGCGTAGTTCCATTTCGTGAAGTGCAGCTCCTTCCTGCACGCATTTCATCCAGGAGCGCTTGTCCACTGCAATATGCTCCCAGTTGCTCGATGTGATGTGGAATTTCTTCAGACTGTTATTGATATTGTCCTTGAAGCGTTTATTTGGCCCGCCGGGGGCTCGCCGACCTTCCTTCAATTGAGGGTACGGGATTTGTTGAGGGAGATGTGGGTTGGACATGCGAAATGCATGGCCAGTCCAACGAATTTGGTGCTGCGTTATTGTGGTGGTGATGCTGGTCATGTTGGCTTCCTCCAAAACGCAAATGTTGGTGCGTTTGTCCTTCCAGCTGATCATCAGAATCTTTCGTAAGGATCTTTGATGGTATTGGTCCAGGGCTCTCAGGTGTACAGACGACATAGACATTTTCAACCAGCGCCTGCAAGCTGTACTGTCCCCGCCTGCTTCAAAGTCTACGCAATTGTCTAAAGGACAAGGATTACTGGACTTAATGATGACAGGCCTATCGCACTGACCTCTATAGTCATAAAGACCCTAGAAAGACACGTACTGGACAAACTGAAAAATATCACGAACCCCATGCTGGACCCTCTGCAGTTTGCATACCGGGCCAATAGATCGGTGAATGGGGCAGTCAACCTAGGCCTGCACTTCATCGTCCAGCACCTAGGCAGCCAGGGGACATATGCATGGATTTTGTTTGTTGATTTTAGCTCTGAATTCAACACCATTCAACTACACTCCAAACTCTCCAAGTTCACTGTGCCTGAAACCGTCTGTCAATGGATCACATACTCCTTGACAGACAGGAAGCAGCATGTAAAGCTGGGGAAGCCCATCTTGGACCCGCAGACCATCAGCATAGAACCATCGCAAGGCTACGTACTCCCTCCTCTCCTTTACTCTCACTACACCAACGACTGCAACTCCGCAGACTCCTTTGTCAAGCTTCTCAAGTTTGCGGACGACATAATTGATGGGGCGGAATCTGCCTCCAGACACGTAGTGACTCAGCTGGTGTCCTGGTACCTTCGTAACAACCTGGAGCTCAATGCTCTTAAGACAGTGGAATTGATTGGAGACTTTAGGAGTACTCTCCCTTCCACCCCCCCCCCCCACTCACCATCAACAACACCACAGTCACATCTGCGGAGTCTTTTAAGTTCCTTGGAACTATCCTCTACATGGACCTGAAATGAGGGGCCACCATCGAATCTCCAGTCAAAAAGGCCCAACAGAGGATGTACTTCCTGCGGCAGCTGATGAAACACAATCTGCTAAGGCAATTATGGTCCAATTCTATACTGCCATCGTAGAGTCTGTCCTCACCTTATGGTCTGTTTTGGCTCAGCCATAAAGCACGACATCCGTAGGCTGCAGCGAATCGTACGATCAGCTGAGAAGGTTGTTGGCTGCAAATTACCCCGCATTAACTAACTGTACACTGCAAGGGCCGGGAAGCGAGCGGGTAAGATCTCTTGGCCGGGCCACAAACTCTTTGAAGCACATCCACCTGGAAGGCGACTCTGGATTGTCAAAGCCGCCACAGCCGGACATAAAAACAGTTTTTTTCCATGAGTAGTATCTCTACTCAATAACCAATAGTCTCTAGCCACATTTTACTCTGGTATTTCACTTCGGAGTCACGTGAGTGACTACGTGAAGAGCCCGTCCAGCACGCATGCGCGACATTAGCGTTCACGCAGAGCAACAGCGAAGAACGGGAGTACAGGCGCTCCGGCTACAAGTTTAAACGGACCATCAGGTAAGTACTTACTCTGAGGTCGTATTCAAGAACCTTTGCTCTGCTTTGTCAATTCCAGGCAAGAAGCTGGGGAAACTGAGCAAAGCACGGCAAGGGAAAAAGACCGCCCCCCGTTCGACTCCAACAGAACGGGAGTGTCCCATCAGTGGGGGGCGAGAGGCGGCACCTGGACCGCACATGCTGCGGCACACCCTCATTGAGACCAGTCGAGCCGAGTACCGCTAGCGCAGCCTGACCAACAGCAGCGGACTGGAGGCAAATCAAGACAAAAAACTGACCGGTCGGTTATTTCTGACTCCAATGAGGAGGACTCTCCGCCTTACAGCGGCAGAGCTAAGCGCCTGAGCCGCATGGAAAGGCTCATGGAGCAAATGCTCCAGCGAGACTTGCTTCGGGAGCTGGAGCAGTCTCGCCAAGGGAACTCAGGCACTCCCACATCAGTGCTCTACAATGCACTGGCCATCGCTTCCCCCTCAGCCGAGGGCAGCGTTGGCGACCAGGGCTGGGCTGGTCAGGAACAGGGGTCATTGGCTGAAGATGTCGGGAGTACGCTTGGGGTACAGGATCAGGAAGAGCTGCTGGGTGTGGTTAATCGCTACGTGGTTACACCACGAGCAGGGCGGCCGTTGCAGCCAAAACTGGCGGCCAGCATTAACCACCTGTCCCTCAAACCCCTATAAGAAGAGAAATCTGGGGGTATGTTGGACAGAGTATCCGGAAACAGGAGCTAAAATTACACGTATCCTCAAGCTCCTGACGACAAGGATAACATCCTATGCTCGTTCCGTGGATGGGGTGGATGACCACCAACCAGCAAGACACTCTGGCTCTGCTGTGCAACAATCAATATGAGATAAACAACCTCCGCAAGGAGAGAATAAGACCTGCCCTCAATCCCAAATATGCAGGACTGTGTACAACACCGGCCTCAGAGCCGCAGATCCTGTTATTTGGAAAGGACTTGACAAGTAAAAGACCTGGAGGAGGAGTCCAAAGCATTTGGCCTCATGGGGGCAGGCCCCGGAACGAGTAGACACACACAACCCAGACGGCAGTACCCCACCGCGTCCACCAGTCGACGTCAAACTTATGGGACTGGTGAAAGCTCGGGGTCCGCATACCATCCCCGAAGGCCTTTTTTAGGCCAGGGCCCAGAGCGGACCCCATGGAAAATGCGCCACCGCCAACCAGCAGTACATCCAGCAGTACAACGACGGATGAAGAAACTGAAGAAAGGAACACTTCCATAATTATGGAGGTAGGTGGGTCTGGTTCCTACCAGCATATAAAAAGTGGGGGAACTGTACTAACAGGGGAGATTACACCTGTTCATTGAAGCATGGAGGTCTGTCACGAATGATAGTTATATACTTAACAGTATTCGTGGATGCAAAATAGAGTTCATTCAAGAAAATATGCCACCAGTTCAGCATGTACCCCAAAGGGTCTTTACCCTCTCAGTCAAAGAAAAACTAGAGGGTCAAGCAGAACTGGTGAGGTTACTTACAAAGGGTATCATTGAAAAATCCAAACATGAACCTTTGGAATTTGTCTCAAATATATTTACCAAAGACAAAAAAGATGGTGTATGTCGCATCATCATTGACTTCACTAAATACCTTTGTTAAGTATGTACATTTCAAAATGGAAACATTTGCAACTGCCAAACAACTGATTTCCAAAGGATACTTTATGGCAGGTATTGATTTAAAAGATGCCTACTATACAGTACCCATTCAAAAGGGTTATCGCAGATACCTGAAATTTACCTGGATGGGGCAACTATGGCAGTTTAAAGCGTTGCCTAAATGGGTTACCATCAGCCCAAGACTATTTACCAATATATTAAACCGGCCTTGGCAACATTGAGAAAACAGAGACATATTGTCATGGCATATCTTGATGATATTCTAATAGTAGGCAAAACCATGGAGTTGGCTAAATCAGCTGTATTAGCTACCAAACTATTGTTTGAAACCCTGGGGTTTGTCATACATCCAGATAAATCTAAGTTGACGCCATCCACAACTATGGACTATCTGGGATTCACGATTAACTCAGTCCACATGTCCGTAACGTTGCCAAAAGGTAAAGCAGTAGAATTGGCACGGACGTATAACAATTTAATGGTTAGCAATCGACCAACCATCCGACAAGTGGCAAGAATAATTTGCAAAATGGTGGCAGCATTTCCAGCTACACAATTTGGACCCTGCACTATCAAAACCTACAAAGGGCAAAAGTACAGGCATTAAAACGACATGCAGGTCACTTTGACCTGACCATGAAATTACCCATTGAAGCTATATGAGAGTTCCAGTGGTGGATAGAGCACATTTGGCATAGTTCCAGCCCTATCATCATCAATAACCCAACATTAACTATACAAACAGATGCCAGTGCTCAAGGTTGGGGAGCAGCTAATACCATATCCAGCACAGGTGGTAGATGGACTAACCTAGAATCATCTTTGCTACAAACACTGGGCATAAATTATTTGGAAATGTTGGGTGCGTTTTATGGTTTAAAAGCATATTCTACAAATATGCATCATTTGCATGTTCGTTACAAATTGATAATACCACGGTGGTGGCCTATGTTAAACCATATGGGCGGAATAAAATCGATATCATGTGACAATTTGGTCAACAAAATCTGGCAAAGGTGTGTCGATAGACATATTTGGCTATCAGCAACTTACCTACCAGGTAAGTTAAATACAGTGGCAGACAACAGGTCACGCAAATTCAATGATAAACACCGAATGGATGTTAAATCCTAGAGCTTTTGCTAAAATTACAAAGCAATATGGCACACCAGATATCGATCTCTTTGCATCCAGACTAAATCATCAGGTACCAATGTATGTCGTTTGGGAACCAGACCTGAGGCAGCAGCGATAGATGCATTTGCGCTTAACTGGGGAAACTATTTATTTTATGCTTTTCCCCCTTCTGCCTCATCAGTAGGGTACTATGCAAAATACAGATGGTCTCTGCTTCAGGTATTTTGATAGTACCAACTGGCCTACACAGCCATGGTTCCCAGTTATCCTCGACATGGTCATCGAAACTCCTATGATCTTTCCCACTAGCCCAGACCTATTGATTCACCCGGTATCAGGCATCAGTCATCCATGCCATGACAAAATTAACCTACTGGGTTGCAGGTTATGAAAAGACCACTGCTGGGCCTGGGATTGTCTGACAGGACCATCAACACGATGACAGCGTCCCACCGTATGTCCACCAGGAAACAATACCTATCGAGCATCAGGAAGTGGGAAAGATACTGCTCGACTACTGGGACAACGTACTCATCTGCAACCATAACCAATGTACTGGAGTTCCTCGCTGGCCACCATAATGAAGGATTGAGCTACAGCGCCATCAATACTGCCAGAAGTGCTCTATCAGCCTATTTAAAACAAGTACCAGGACAACAGGCTATAGGGTCTCACCCGCTGGTGATTAAACTCATGAGGAGTATATTCAACTCTAACCCCCCTAGACCTAGATACACCAGAATCTGGGATGTCAGTGTGGTCCTGACATACCTAAGGGGATGGTCACCAGCCAGTTCTCACCCTGGAACAGCTAACCCTGAAAACGGTCATGCTGATGGCACTAGTCTCAGCACAAAGAGTCCAGTCCCTCTACTTACTGCGACTGGACAACATGGTTATAACACCAGACCGGGTATCATTCACCATTCAGGAGCTGGTAAAGCAGAGCAGGCCAGGAACTTCAGGCCTAGTTATGGATTCCCGGGCATACCCACCTGACCCGCGGTTGTGTGTTATGAGTCACCTACTGACTTACATCAACACAACAAGAGATTCCCGAGGGAGAGAAAAAGCCTTATGGGTCAGCCACAAGCAACCACATGGTCGGGTGTCGAGCCAAACCATCTCAAGGTGGCTAAAGCAGGTACTGGGAGCTGCTGGAGTAGATACTGACGTATATACATCTCACTCCACTAGGGCAGCATCCACATCGGCGGCTAAAAGGATGGACGTAACATTGAACCATGGAGAAAAAGTTACAGACGTTCTACAACAAGCCGCTAGCCGAACCTGTGTTATTTGCAGAAATAATTTTAGAATCTGCAAATATATAATTTAAGCCCGGGGGAGCATTTTTCTTTTGTTATTGTTTAATAAATACCATTATTGTTTACAAACAGATTCATGGTTGATTACGATAACATACTTCCTCCCTTGAAACACTTCGGCAGCGAGTGAAGTATGAACTGTTACACGGTTTGAAATCACAGAGCTTTAAAATCTTCACGTAGTCACTCACGTGACTCCGAAGTAAAATAGTAAGATTAAACGAGAACTTACCAGTTGGAAGTTTGATCTGTATTTTATGATGAGTTACGATGAGGGATTACGTGCCCTCCGCTCCCACCCTCAAATATAGAGATCAACTGGTATCTTAGTTCTCCTTTTCTTTACTATGTTTATTTCAATTGTTGTGTTTCCTGTGATTCCACACCGCTGCTTTGAAGAATGTCGCGCATGCGTGCTGGACGGGCTCTTCAGTAATCCCTCATCGTAACTCCTCATGAAATACAGATCAAACTTCAAACTGGTAAGTTCTCGTTTAATCTTACTATTTTATTTCATTCTCATGTTAAACTGTAATGCTTTATTATTACTGTTTTACGTGTAATTCTTTATTGTTACTTAACATTGTCGTGTTGTTATTTGCGAGCAAAGCAATAGACATTAGAGAATAGATGCAGGAGTAAGCCATTCGGCCCTTCGAACCAGCACCGCCATTCAATATGATCATGGCTGATTATCCACAATCAGTACCCCGTTCCTGCCTTCTCCCCATATCAACTGACTCCGCTATCTTTAAGAGCTCTCTCTTGAAAATATCCCGAGAACCGGCCTCAATCACCGAGGCATAGAATTCCACGGACTCACTACTCTCTGTGTGAAAAAGTGTCTCCTCATCTCCGTTCTAAATGGCTTACCACTTATTCTTAAAACTTGGCCCCTGGTTCTGGACTCACCCAACATCGGGACCACGTTTCCGGTCCTAGCGTGTCCAAATCCTTAACAATCTTCTATATTTCAAGTAAGTCCCCTCTCATTCTTCTAAATTCCAGAGTATAGAAGCCCAGCCGCCTCAGCATGACAGTCCTGCCATCCGGGGTATTAAACTTGTGCACCAAGGCAAAGTCCTTGCATGTGTGAATACTTGGTCATGAAACATTAATTCAATATGCTTTCTTTGATCCTAGAATATAAAATTGTGTGCACTGCAAACAAAATTGACGGGATCCGCAGAACTGGGTGCTTTGCATTGGTAACGTGCACCAGGACGAAATATTTATTAACATGACGATGATGAGAAATTATTTACCAGCAGGCATGCACTTAGCTAATCAAGGTTTAACCGCGCGAGCCTGTGAACAGACGCGTCTTGAGTCAGCGTGTCAGTCGCCCCAACATTTTCAGTTTAATGAAGATAATCTGCGGCAGGTGACTTCCAGACACGGCTGTTGCGGGAAACGGCAGCTCTCCGCCGGCAGCGGCTGGTTCGGGAAACGGGGCTCCAATGTATTTGCCGATGCAACCCGGGTGATTCCGTCTCTTGCACTTCGCGGGCCCGGGTAGCAGTCAATGATAAATAGATAAAGATCCCGATTATATTATCGTGCCTGCTAATCTGTTGACACGGTTCATTTCGAAATTCACACCAGTTCTATATGTTCGAATGCGAGATGGAATGTCCCGAGGATAAAGCTGTGGCAACGGTAAACACTCAACCTGTGTTTCAGTAAAACGAGTGTTGAATATCCCTGAACAACTGAAATATGAATTTATAAGATACGGCCTGCCGTGACTCGGATTCGAACCGAGGTTGCTGCGGCCACAACACAACGGCCACAAACTTCAGCTGTGTGCTAACTGCGCCGGCAAAAACTCCTATGACTCGTCCATTGTAGCTCCTGTGACAGAGTCAAATCAGCGGCTCTCGTTCTGGGGTATTTGAACTTCCTCAACTGCACCTGAACCCATCCCTTTCTGCTTCCGATCATGGCTTTAGCTATATTTTTCATAAGTGTTCTGTCTATTGGTTCCATTAATCCAGAACTTCTTGGATGCTGGGGAATGGGAAATCGGTATTTCACGCCTGACAAGCCAGAAGCCTCCTTCATTAACTTCCCTGCGTCCATGTTTTCTCTTTCTCCACCTACCCCCCCCCCTCCTCCACCTCCCACCTCCAACTTGTCAGGTATAACTTCCTCAGCCACGGTTCCAGAAGAATAATTTGGGCATATATTAAATACATCTGCCCATCGGGTAAGGTAGTCATTCGCTACTACATAGTACCTACTACTTTGTTAATGCAGCAAGAGTCCAGTGTAATTTATTTGCAAACGTCCACGAGGTTGATTTCACATTCCTATATGTGGTGCATCCCGGTTCGCATTGCGCACAAGTTCTCCGCCGTTGATATATTTCTGCCCAACACTTTCCACCACCACCCACGAATAATCTATCTCTTCCGATATAGACTCCTGGATATTCGTTGTCTTCTTCACCAAATTGGTTATTTTAGCGATGACGTCTCTGTCCGTTAAATGTTCCCTCTGGGTTTAATGCTCTAATCTCTTTATCTGCACAAACATTTATTTTCAGTTGTGGGGTCTGAATCCTTTTAGACAATAGACAATAGACAATATTTGCAGGAGTAGGCCATCCGGCCCTTCGAGCCAGCACCGCCATTCAATGTGATCATGGCTGATCATCCGCAATCAGTTCCCCGTTCCTGCCTTCTTCCCATATCCCCTGACTCTGCAATCTTTAAGAGCCCTGTCTAACTCTCTCTTGAAAGTATCCAGCGAAACGGCATCCACCGCCCTCTGAGGCAGAGAATTCCACAGACTCACAACTCTCTGTGAGAAAAAGTGTTTCCTCGTCTCCGTTCTAAATGGCTTACCACATATTCTTAAACTGTGGCCCCTGGTTCTGGGCTCTCCCAACATCGCGAACACTTTTCCTGCCTCTAGCTTGTATGTTTCAATAAGATATTTTGTGGACACTTTCCTCGTCATAGCCAAGTCCGTAGGGAGGCAAGCTGCTGCTACCGGTTTTTAAAAACACATTTCTCGTGTTTGATGGGTGCTCGTGGAGCTGCCATCTCCCCTTCGTCCCCACGCTATCATATAATTATGTACCACCGCAAACCGAATCTGTTGTCGTTAGAAATATTTGTTCCTTTCCTGTTTTCAACTTGAGGGGCTTTCCTCGAGACTATTGACTGTCACCTGTATTCATCGAGTTGCTATGATTTGTTCCCCTTTTAACACTTTTCTTTCCCCTTTTATCACTATCTAGAAATACTAGAGGACCGAGTATCTAGTGGGAGGGAGGAACTGAAGGAAGCCTGCATTGGTTAGGAAAACTGTTTTGACTTAAGGCAGATAAATCCCCAGGAATCGATGGTTTGCATTCCAGCGTATTCAATGATGTGGTCCTAGAAATTGTGGATGCATTGGTAATCATTTTCCAATGTTCTATGGACTCTGGATCAGTTCCTGGGGACTGGAAGGTGGAAAATGTAACCCCACTTTTTTAAGAAAGGAGGGAGAGAGAGAACAGGGAATTATAGACCAATTAGCCTGACATCGGTAGCGAGGAAGATGCTTGCGTCGATTATTAAATATGTAAAAGCAGCGCATTTGGAAAGCAGTGACAAGATCGGCCAAAGCATCATGGATTTATGAGAGGCAAATCATCCTCGACTAATATTCTGGATTATTTTTTGAGGATGTTGCAAGTAGAATGGATAAGGAAAACTCAATGGATGTGATGTAACTGGACTTTCAAAAGACAGTCAAAAGAGTAGGAATTAACAGGTTAATTTAAGAACGGCAAGCAGCGACGAGTGCGGTGCCGCAAGGCTCAGTGCTGGGAACCCAGTTATTTGCAATATATATGAACGATTTAGACGAAGTAATTAAAGGTAAAGTTTGCGGATGACACATAGATACATAGATACATAGAAAATAGGTGCAGGAGTAGGACATTCGGCCCTTCGAGCCTGCACCGCCATTCAATATGATCATGGCTGATCATCCAACTCAGTATCCCGTACCTGCCTTCTCTCCATACCCCCTGATCCCCTTAGCCGCAAGGGCCACATCTAACTCCCTCTTAAATATAGCCAATGAACTGGCCTCAACTACCCTCTGTGGCAGAGAGTTCCAGAGATTCACCACTCTCTGTGTGAAAAAGTTTTTCCTCATCTCGGTCTTATAGAATTTCCCCCTTATCTTTAAGCTGTGACCCCTTGTCCTGGACTTCCCCAACATCGGGAACAATCTTCCTGCATCTAGCCTGTCCAACCCCATAAGAATTTTGTACGTTTCTATAAGATCCCATCTCAATCTCCTAAATTCTAGCGAGTATAAGCCAAGTCTATCCAGTCTTTCTTCATATGAAAGTCCTGACATCCCAGGAATCAGTCTGGTGAACCTTCTCTGCGCTCCCTCTATGGCTATAATGTCCTTCCTCGGATTTGGAGACCAAAACTGTACGCAATACTCCAGGTGTGGGCTCATCAAGACCCTGTACAACTGCAGTAGAACCTCCCTGCTCCTATACTCAAATCCTCTTGCTATGAAAGCCAACATACCATTCGCTTTCTTCACTGCCTGCTGCACCTGCATGCCTACTTTCAATGACTGGTGTACCATGACACCCAGTTCTCGCTGCATCTCCCCATTTCCTAATCGGCCACCATTTAGATAATAGTCTGCCTTCCCGTTTTTGCCACCAAAGTGGATAACCTCACATTTATCCACATTATACTTCATCTGCCAAACATTTGCCCACTCACCCAGCCTATCCAAGTCACCTTGCAGTCTCCTAGCATCCTCCTCACAGCTAACACTGCCCCCCAGCTTAGTGTCATCCGCAAACTTGGAGATGTTGCTTTCAATTCCCTCATCCAGGTCATTAATATAAATTGTAAATAGCTGGGGTCCCAGCACTGAGCCTTGCGGTACCCCACTAGTCACTGCCTGCCATTGTGAAAAGGACCCGTTTACTCCTACTCGTTGCTTCCTGTTTGCCAGCCAGGTCTCTATCCACATCAATACTGAACCCCCAGTACCGTGTCATTTAAGTTTTTATCCTAATCTCTTATGTGGTACCTTGTCGAAAGCCTTCTGAAAGTCCAGATACAACACATCCACTGGTTCTCCCCTATCCATTCTACTCGTTACATCCTCGAAAAATTCTATAAGATTCGTCAGACACGATTTACCTTTCGTAAATCTATGCTGACTTTGTCCAATGATTTAACCACTTTCAAAATGTGCTGCTATCCCATCTGTAATAACTGACTCTAGCAGTTTCCCCACTACCGATGTTAGACTAACTGGTCTGTAATTCCCCGTTTTCTCTCTCCCTCCCTTCTTAAAAAGTGGGGTTACGTTTGCTACCCTCCAATCCTCAGGAACTACTTCAGAATCTAAGGAGTTTTGAAAAATTATCATTAATGCATCCACTATTTCTGGAGCTACTTCCTTAAGTACTCTGGGATGCAGCCTATCTGGCCCTGGTGATTTATCGGCCTTTAATCCATTCAATTTACCCAACACCACTTCCCGACTAACCTGGATTTCACTCAGTTCCTCCATCTCCTTTGACCCGCGGCCCCTTGTTATTTCCGGCAGATTATTTATGTCTTCCTTAGCGAAGACGGAACCAAAGTAGTTATTCAATTGGTCCGCCATATCCTTGTTCCCCATGCTCAATTCACCTGTTTCTGACTGCAAGGGACCTACATTTGTTTTAACTAATCTCTTTCTCTTCACATATCTATAAAAACTTTTGCAGTCAGTTTTTATGTTCCCTGCCAGTGTCCTTTCACAATCTATTTTCCCTTTCCTAATTAAGCCCTTTGTCCTCCTCTGCTGGTCTCTGAATTTCTCCCAGTCCTCTGGTATGCTGCTTTTTCTGGCTAATTTGCACGCATCATCTTTTGCTTTGATACTATCCCTGATTTCCCTTGGTATCCACGGATGCACTACCTTCCCTGATTTATTCTTTGGCCAAACTGGGATGAACATTTTTTGTAGTTCATCCATGCAGTCTTTAAATGCCTTCCATTGCATATCCACCGTCAACCCTTTTAGAACTAATTGCCAGAATCTTGGCCAATTCACGTCCCATACCCTCAAAGTTACCTTTCTTTAAGTTCAGAACCGTTATTTCTGAATTAACAATGTCACTCTCCTTCCTAATGAAGAACTCAACCATATTATGGTCACTCTTGCCCAAGGGGGCACGCACAACAAGACTGCTAACTAACCCTTCCTCATTACTCAATACCCAGTCTAGAATAGACTGCTCTCTCGTTGGTTCCTCTACATGTTGGTTTAGATAACTATCCCGCATACATTCCAAGAAATCCTCTTTCTCAGCACCCCTGCCAATTTGATTCACCCAATCTATATGTAGATTGAAGTCACCCATTATAACTGTTTTGCCTTTGTTGCACGCATTTCTAATTTCCTGTTTGATGCCATCCCCAACTTCACTGCTACTGCTAGGTGGCCTGTACACAACCCCCACCAGCGTTTTCTGCCCCTTAGTGTTTCGCAGCTCTACCCATACCGATTCCACATCCTCCAAGCTAATGTCCTTCCTTTCCACTGCGTTAATCTCCTCTCTAACCAGCAACGCTACCCCACCTCCGTTTCCTTTCTCTCTATCCCTCCTGAATATTAAATATCCCTGGATGTTCAGCTCCCATCCTTGGTCACCCTGGAGCCATGTCTCCGTGATCCTAACTATATCATAATCATTAATTGCTATCTGCACGTTCAACTCATCCACCTTATTACGAATGCTCCTTGCATTGAGACACAAAGCCTTCAGGTTTGTTTTTACAACGCTCTTACCCTTTATACAATTACGTTGAAAAGTGGCCCTTTTTGATTTTTGCCCTGGATTTGTCTGCCTGCCACTTTTACTTTTCACCTTGCTACCTATTGCTTCCGCCCGCATTTTACACCCCTCTGTTTCTCTGCTCACCCATTTAAGAACCCCACCACCTCTTATTCTCTGTTTATTATTGTTTTCTTCTTTCCCCCCTACATGTTGGGTCTGAGTGCTTTCCTTCTCTGCCTCCTGCCTCACACACTGTCTAATAGCATTCTCTATTTGAGTCCCTCCTCCCAACCATTCTAGTTTAAACGAAGCTGGGTTGCAGTTTGAGCTGCGAGGAGGATGCTATAAGGGTGCAGGGTGATTTGAATATGTTGGGTGAGTGGCTAGATGATTGGCAGATGCACAATAATGTGGATAAATGTGAGGTTATCTATTTTGCTGGCAAGAACAAGAAGACAGATTATTATCTAAATGATGGCAGATTAGGAAAAGGGGGAGACCTGAGAGTCCTTGTACATCAGTCACTGAGAGTAGGCTTGCTGGTTCAGCAGGCAGTGTAAAAACGCCTTCATAGCGAGACGATTTGAGTATAGGAGCAAGGAGGTTCTACTCCAGTTACACAGGGCCCTGATGAGACCAAACCTGGTGTATTGTGTGCAGTTTTGGTCTCTCAATTTGAGGAAGGGCATTCTTGCTAATGAGGGAGTGCAGCATACGTTCATCAAGTTAATTCCCGGGATGGCGGCACTGACATATGATGAACAAATGGATTGACTGGGCTTATATTCACTGGAATTTGGAAATATGAGAGGAGATCTTATAAAAACATGCAAAATAACAAGGGATTGGACAGGCTAGATGCAGAAAAAGAATGTTCCCGGTGTTCGCGGAGTCCAGAAACAGTGGTCACAGTTTAAGAATAAGGCGTAGGTCATTGAGGAACTCATTTCATCCAGAGAATTGTGAATCTGTGGAATTCTATGCCACAGAAGGCAGTGGAGGCCAAATCACTGGATATGTTCCAGAGAGAGTTTGGATATAGCTCCAAGGACAAACGGAATCCAAGGATATGTGGAGAATGGGGAAACGGAGTTGTGACTTTGGATGATCAGCCATGATCATATTGAATGGCGGTGCTGGCTCGAAGGGCCAAATGGCCTACTCATGCACGTATTTTCTATGTTTCTATGTTTACCAAAGCTGTTCGCGGGCAACCATTATAAAACTTTCTTGATATATCCATATAAAATTCAAAATATACTACCGTTATCTCCCGTACGCAATTCCATACACTTTGGTTTTTGTCCTTCATTCGCTACGGTGGTGGACTGATTTGCTACATTGCCTTTGACATTCCCTATACGTTCTTCTTCGCGGGTAAAGCGCGCTCTCCCGCTTATCCCTTTGATACTTTGAGTCCTAAAAAGCGCTATATAAATAAAATCTATTATTATTATTATTATTATTATTATTATTATTATTATCCCGGAAAATTATCCCGGATAATTTTGCCCGCAGATTATCTGATACTGCATTTAACTTCCTCCTTCTAAGAGTTTAGAATTCCAGGTGTATTAGGAGACTGATCGCCAAAATTCACCATGCTGAAGACTTAGAATTCCAAAGTTTAACTTTCACATTGAAATCCTATGTTTCGAGTAGCGCGGATTCGAGAAGTGTTGCTTTTTTCTCCACCATCCCCGCCCCCACATGTACATGCAGTCACCCGTAAGGGGTTACACAATATCAATAATGGCTATAGACGCAGCAGTAACTTTGAATATATTGTAAAATTGTTCCCTAACACCGAATCAACATTGCAAGACCCATGGATCCTGCCGTACGTCTCCGAGAGCAGCTACAGGTCACATCGTCAGCTATAGAAACAGTTTACTCAATTCATCTGCAGAGAACTGAATGGTTGTCTTTGATTGATCTCACAGGTGGGTCGCCCCCACCTTTGATTGCCTGCTCAATTTCCACTGTCCTATTCGGACCCACACGTTGCCCAGCAATCCCCTTGACAACGTGCCCGTTTCTGATAAATAACACACGTAACTATTCAAAAGGCGTATCCTTCCTTTCCTTCTGACAAAATGTCCTTTATTTCACAAAATAGTCTGTGGGCGCCGTCGAAAATGGCTGCCCTGCCAGCAGCTGTTAGTCCTTTCACCCTTTTTTAATTTTTAGTGAGTTAAAAGTGTTTGTTTTGGAGGTCTTCTAGTCTTTTTATGTGGGGGGTGGGATGGGAAAGGGGGAAACTATTTTTCTCTGTCCCTACCTGTCGGAGATGCGGCTTTTCTCCGAGTCGTATTTTCGCCCCTTCCTCGCGGTCGACCAACAGACTGGAGTGGCGTTTTCCTGCCGGAACCGGCCAGAACTTCAGCTTCGGCGGAGGCGCAGCGCTGAGGCACCATCACGCAGCGGGCGGTGCCTTACCCGGGTCGCCGTGCGGTGGGCTCCTGAGTGCTGTGACCGCCGACCCCAACATCGCGGAGCTGCGGTCTGTGGAGCTTCCAGCCGCGGGCGGTTTTGAACTTTGAACACCGCGGAGCCTGGGATCTCTCGCCGAGATCGCCTGTGTTGGAGCTCCGACCAGTGCGGCCCGTGGACCTCTGGAGCCGCGGTCTCCTGTGAGGGAACGGCCCCTCCAGGCAGTCCGAGCCGCTGACAATGTTCATCCGACGCCGGAGCTCCATCATCCGACCAGAGGGCCTGAAGCATCGAGCTGCCGTAGCGGCAACTGCGGAGGCCTCAATATGCCCGACTATGGGTGAACAGGGAAGGGACTGGACTTTGCTGCCTTCTCTCACAGTGGGAACCATTGTGGGTGTGGGGATGTTTTTATGTTTATTGTTAAATTCTTTAATGTTGTGTCTTAGCTTTATTCGTGTGCTGCAATGGAAAGTCAAATTTCACCTCACCAATTGGTGTATGTGATAATAAATGTCCTTTGCATTGTATTGTATTGTATAACGTTGCCGATTCCAATATTTGGTATCAGAATGTAACATATAACCTGTAGCACGTTTGTGTAGCCAACATAACTGCAATAGAGATTCTCATTTAAGGTGTTGCTGTCTCGCCAGATGTGTCGCTCACTGCATCGTAGCAGCGGCGGATCTCCTCGTTGTTATTACCGACCTCATGGAAAGGCACATCCACAGATTTTTACTAGGATATGTTTATTTTATTTTTCCCGTCCTGAAACGTCACCTATCCAGATATGCTGCCTTGCCTTCTGGGTAACTCCAAAATGTTGTGTCAATCGCCGTTTATTTTATATATTTATGTGTTTAAGAAGGAACTGCAGATGCTGGAAAATCGAAGGTACACAAAAATGCTGGAGAAACCCAGCGGGTCTGAAGAAGGGTTTCGGCCCGAAACGTTGCCTATTTCCTTCGCTCCATAGATGCTGCTGCACCCGCTGAGTTTCTCCAGCATTTTTGTGTACCGCCGTTTATAGTTGTTTCGCCCTTTGTATAATATATATTCCCTAATCTTTGTCTGTTTCACGGTCAATGTTACATTTAATTACTTTGTGGTTTATTCTTGCCCAAAGCTGAATACCAAATATTGTACTGAGAAAATGGTGCCCGGTGGTTCAGCTAACGGTGACGGCGTTCTTATTTCAAAAGGATACGTCTTGATACTTTTCACAGAAAAAACGTTCGCCTTGGCCACGACGCTTCATTCTGTCGTGTGAAAAGGAGTGTCGGTCATTCGCAGCTGTGGGGTTCAATGGAGAACATTTGTGGGGGTCCCTCCCCCACCCAATGTTATTTGTGCTTATTCTGCTCCAAAACGTGTTAACGGACAGAAACAGTTGAATCGGCAGCACAACCCACAACGAGTCCGCTGTCGAATCTTCCAAATTCCCGGAGATCGAGAGCAGGAAATTTAGTTTGTTATCCCCAGATATCACATCCTCTTACGGACGGTCCAGGTTAAATGAGAATCTCTATTGCAATTGTGTTGGCTACACAAACATGCTATAGGTTATATGTTACATTCTGATCGCAAATATGGGAATCGACAAAGTTATATTGTGAAATAAAGGACATTTTGTCAGAGAACGTAAGGAAAGGAAGGATAAGCCTTTTGAATAGTTACGTGTGTTATTTATCAGAAAAGGGCACGTTGTAAAGGGGATTGCTGGGCAACGTGTGGGTCCGAATAGGACAGTGGAAATTGAGCAGGCAATCAAAGGTGGGGGCGACCCACCCGCGAGATCAATCAAAGACAACCATTCAGTTCTCACGCCGATTCACACTTAGTCACATCATTGAACCGACTAAGGGAGCTAAGATATTATTTTTAAAAAAACAGTAATATTTTTTTCGTCTGGTTTCTCGATTCACACCCAAAGGACCACGAGCTTTCTCGACGCACGGTAGTGTATGTATTGTGGCGGTCAAAATATAATTGTTACAGTTGGGGTAAATATCTATGGAACCAATTTTGATTATTATTTTGATAAATCAACCTACATTTCCAATCACACGGGGTTTTGTTTTATATTCAGGAAAGTCAAAATGCGGTGAAAAAAATTAAAAATGACCCTGCCCTTCCGTCTCCCCCGGCCAGTGATGTGATGGACGCGAGGGTCTAAACCAATCGCTGACAAGTCCCGCCCCCCGGCGACGTCATGTCCGTTATTTGTCTTTTCGGCGTTGCGCCCGTTCGGTTAGTGGGCATTTCGGCGTCGTGCCCTTTACGTTATTTGGCTTTTAGGCGTCCGGCCCTTTCGGTTACTTGGCTTTCTGGCATTGCGCCCTTTGGCTTATTTGGATTTTCAGCGTCGGACGCTTTCGGTTATTTGGCTTTTCGGCGTCGTTTCCGTTCGGTTATTTGGCTTCCACTTCTTAGCTTTGGCTTCTCGTCCTTCGACGGCACGTCCACACGCGGTCTTTGCCTATGTCTGTAATATATTCGGTGGTGTATTCTTTGCCGCCTTTTCCAAGGACTGGATAACCAGCGATTTTTGTTTTCTCAGAATGTTGGACAATTACATTTACATATCTCACAAACAACAGAGACCCCATGACAGATCGCTACGTAATGGCACTAGTCACGGGCTTCCAACTGGAATTTCCCCTTCCACCGTAATTATGATTAACACAGTCAGTTCTGAACCCAAACGACCGTCACAGTTAATATATTAATTCGTTCCGATATCTCAGATGAGTTTATCTTGTCAAGTGCCTCTTTGAAGTCCATGTGCACGACAACCGCTGCACTACGCTCAAGAATAACCTTCGCCAACCCAGAAATCTAAATCAAGTTTTCAAGAGATGAACTTTATCGGAAAGATTAATTTTTTTGGTCGTTAATTCGCCCACCCCTTCCAAATATCAGTAAATCCTATTTCTTGGAGTGCTCTCCGAATATTTCCGCACTACCAATGTGAGGCTCACCGGTCTATAATTTTCTGGATTATCTCTATTTTGCTTCTTTAAGCAAGAGAACACCATTGGGAATTCTAGAGTCTTCTAGCAACTCACCTATTATTATTTTGCAACGCTACCAGGTGTGCTGGTGGAAACGAATATGATCGTAGCGTTTAGGAATATTTTAGAAAGGCAAATGGATATGCAAGTCAGTTAGGGATATGGATGACATGCAGACAGAAGCTAGATTAACTTCGTCATGTTCGGCAAATAACTACGTGGACCGATGTTACTGTGCTGCAATACTATTTATTTTCCAGATGCAGTCCTACCCATCTTGGGTTAGATTGCATCTGACGAATGATTCCAGCACACTTGATACTAGGTTGTCAAATTCCATCGACCACATTTATTCCAACTTCCTTCTGACATTAAACTGACGACTCTGAATTGCCCATCGCCCGACATGTCATCTCTCCTTCTGAGTGGTATACTATCGTCCCAGACCACACCCACGGCAACAGAGCCCCCTATTTCCAACTGTAAATAAAATACGGATGGTAAACAGTGCGCGATACATCAATTTATTTAGAAGATGTTTAGTTAAACAGAACGTGCCGTTCGCAAGGCCCATCCAGTCACGCGAATCTTTGATTAAATTAGATTTCCTCCGCTTGTTCTTCCGTGGCGCTGGTCGAGGCGGTTGCAACAGTACATGTTAATCGCACAACCAGCTAAAACAGGATGTAACCCGTAGCTGCGGCACGGTTTAACCATACAAGCACCTCTTTCAAGGACACAGGTATACACCTTTTCTGAAATCGAGAAATATAAGAAGTCAGTTCACTTGCAACGGGAGTATAAGCAATATTAATCGTATCGGCAAGCGGCGATAGGGGAAAGCATTGAGCACTCCGGCTTCACATTTCTCGTCTTCGTTCTGTTTGCTATTGTATTCGACGCTTAAAATATTCTACAATTTCCACAGTAATACCCAGTTCGTCTGTCTGATTCTACAACGCATTCCGCGATTGAGCATCTGCATTGCTTTCACATTTAGCACGTAGAACTCTTGAGTGGAAAGATTTACCATTGTTTCTCATCAGGTCGCGCATGTGTGAGATAACCAGAATAATAAATATAAAATATCGCAACAAGCGGACGGGAGGATGCGGAAATATTTCTTTCCTCATTCAGAGGGACCGTACGATCCATGGCAGACACTCTGCATTTCCCATTAAGCCAAATGTATCAGAATGATTTGGCCTTCAAGGCGACAGATAAAGAGACGTGGGAAATGCGAGTTGGATATCGGTGCAATATCTTGCATGTCCACTATGATATTTTCGGATTGTGTTTTCTGTCAAAGGTTCTGCAAATTGTGTATAATAATGTGTTCTAACCGGGAGATACTGGACGTTCATTCATTCCCATTTCGGTATTGGGAGGCCAGAAGATCACCAGGCTTGCAACTATCATGATTAAGTTCATCGCCATTCCGCGTAGTGCTTTTCGGTGCTGTGCAGCTTGACTTTCTTCCTGTTTGGAGAACATTCTGCTATTTATAATCACAAATGGTTGGATCGTCACCACAGTGACCCAACAAATATCTGGATATAGTAACAGCCCACATTTACTTTACACGTCGTTTCTGATCAATAAACGAAGAGACAAGACGGAGTAACTATTTAACCGTAGAGGGCTGTAAACAACATTCTGCTGTGATTGAGACATAAAATCATCAATCATAAAAGAACATTGCAGTCGCAACAGTGCGTAAATACCCATTCAAGTTCGATGCGCAAGGTCAAATTTTCCATTGGCATAGAATATGCAGAGAGCTGATAAGAATTATAGAAGTTTGTTTTTCAGGCTGGAAGATTAATGATTGCGAGGTAGTTAGTTCTGGCGCCACTGCTTGTTGATGGGCATTAGGGACCAGCAATATACATTGCTACACGTCTGGCCGACGCCGTGCTAGCAATGATTTTTTAAAAATAAGTGATGGGGGTGCGTCAAGCCAAGGAGAGATATAAAATTTGACTGAATAGAGTCCGACAGTAAGATAGGTATATATCGTGGTGAAGCGTGAACGCTCAGTAACATAAAGAAGGAGAGTTTGTGGAGCAGTTTGGTTATCCCACATATGATTTTTTCTTTCGATGTCTACTGTTTTTATATTAAGCACAAGTAGATTTTTTAAGATGCAGAGAACAGTATTTTCCCCGCCACGTGAGGAAAATCTAGGATAGTTTAAATTGGAACCTTGATGACCTACGCTAGCAGCGGTTGGCCGCATTTAGCCATATTCATCAAAATCTTCCCCTTTATTTATACCTGCTCGCGGGTTTATCGGGGTCAAGGAAAGAGCGTTCACGCCGCGGCCTTGTTTCCACCAATCTTTTCACCACCACGCACAAGAAGCACAAGACGCGGAAGACAGACAGCATTGGATGCAGATGCCGAGAAGTGTGTTCAACTCTGGCTGAATCCTGTGATGTGGCATCGATAAGAAGAAGCGGTTTATTCAAAGTTTGCATTGTACCACCCTCAATCGGAACCTCTGAAAGCTCTATCCGTATAACTAGACGATTAAAATTGTCACTCTCATTTGGAAAATTCTGGATTCCCGTATCCCACGGATGAAGATGACGCATTCATATCTTTGCTCCTCGTGTTATCCTGCACCTCTACATAATCAAATCTCCTACGCTACAATGTCATAACACGACTGCATATATATTCTCAGGCGCAGCACCCATAATTTCGATCATAATATACATGTTCAAAATGTTCAAAATGAGCATCCATCAAAACCCCCCAATGTCTGTCATCTTGAGGTATTGAAGAAAATCGGAAAAGCTCCAGCAGCCCGTATTCTCTTCATTCCGATTTCATACATATTCCACTGACCAGCTCCCAGTCAAATATATTCTACTTTTGCTCATCCTTTCTTTTATATATAGGCCAACATCCAAAATAGGAGTAGTGGCCGAACGCGAACCTCTCAAGCATGTGTAATAACGTAATGTCTGATCGACTAAAATTTCAATATCACATACCCATTCAGGTATAGAAATACCGAATAGTTCATCAATTTCGGAGTATTCTAAGGATGACAGAAGTTATCAAAGCTAGTCTCCAGCCACTTCAATTCAATCCACGAGATGCCAAGAAATGGCATAGGTGTTTATATACAAAGCAATATCCAGGCAGCTAAACGTTTCCCATTTGTGGAGATGAGCGCCTGTACCAACAAATAGCTGCTCCACCAGGCAAGTATGTGCAGAACAAACTTGACATAAACTTGTGATGCTAGGAATTACGAAAATTATAAGGACGAACAGTAGTTTGTAGTATGCTTAACCCAAGACCTTTTACACTGGGGAAGCATGATGGTAAAATGGCCAATAGAGGGAACTTAAGGATGTTAGTGAGGCAGTAAATATGTTTATCATGGTGTTCAGGTTCCACAGTATAGCCTGTTTAATTAAAAGAAACGTTGGAGGTTGTAAACTAAGCTGAAGATAATAAAACTACCAGGGAGTAAACACTTTTATTGCGTCCATTTGTAATGTCTTTCTAAACAACAGAGAGTACATGGTTAACGATATCTCTGGGGAAATATAAAGAGGAACGGCTGCAATGATGAATGATGAATTTGATCAATGATGAAATATGTCAAAAAATAATGAATCCACGAGTACATCGCGTCATGAGGGTAAAATACGGTGGGTGCTGTGAATCTTTCAGTGTTTCCCAGTGTGTGTACTGTTAAGTCCTTGAATAAATCGACGTGTTTGAGAAACTCACCATAGTTCTACGAGATGTTTTATTATTTGCTTGTTCCTAATACTGAGCTGGATCTGACATAACGCCAGACTCAGCGCCCGCATAACACAAAATCCCCTGCCACAATCGACGTAGTCAAGCACACAACGCAGCACGACCGCCAGAAGTGTAGCTCCTTTTCGTGTATGTTTCATTTTACCATCCATAGTTAGGGGAGTAGATCCCATATTGCTCTCCGGTGTCCGTAAGTTGTTGTATCAAAAGAACGAAGTGGAGGAAGAAAGAACAGATGGTGAATTTGCTGGACAACGACAGTGAATGGTTGGTCCAAACGCGGTAGGACTTCCGATTTATGTACAAACGCGGTAACTAAGTGCCATATTGTTAGGATAAGACGCGTGAGATAAGTACTAACCCGGCGAATGACGTAAAACATCTGATACTATTTCGATGGAATCTCTTAGATGCAGGCACTGCTATGGTATGGTGACAACATATGGAACCTTGTTTGGGCGAAACCTGATGGTAGTTTAAAACACATAAAGTATCAGTGGAGCATACGCTGTATTGAGATTGGCTATAAATAACAAAAAAAACATCAAATGGTGGTCCTAGGGTCCCAAAGAACAAACAATAGTCCAACATAATAAAAAAACAATCGAAAAAATCATAAAACCCCGATACGTTCCTGAAGCATCACCAGTTGAGAAAAAGCGTGGTGACAGGGACAGAAAGCCCGTAGATGGGCCCTTCTTTGGAAAGTGAACCAAAATTTCACACTAAATTTTCAAATGTCAAATTCACCAAACGACATCAAATAAAGTAATACACTAAAACATTCTGGTAAGAGATTAATCGTATTCATTGATATTTTCCTACCTACAGAATGCGTGTCTGCTAAAGGTATGAACGTTCCAGCTTTTAAAATTTCCAAGAGCTTGTAAGATAAAACTGAGTTATGAAAAAATGCTTCCGTATGAGGCCACACACGTGACCTGTCATGTTTGACCTCTGACCCTAAACAAACATTGTCAGCATAAAATAAATGTTTCACTTGATAAATTTCGAAAAAAATATTAATCATATATACAGTACAGAAATATATACATGTAATGCTTTCAGAATTAGAATATATGTATTCCTAAATTGTTCACATTTTAACCATATATAACCATATAACAATTACCGCACGGAAACAGGCCATCTCGGCCCTTCTACTCCGTGCCGAACACTTACTCTCACCAAGTCCCATCTACCTGCAATCAGACCATAACCCTCCATTACTTTCCCGTCCATATACCTATCATATATTTTGGTCACACATGTGACTAAGAATGGGCCAGATGCAAAAAATGAGTAATTTTACTCGCAGACATGGCAAGGAACCAACAAGAGCTAAAGATAACAGCATCAGAGCACACACATTCGGCGTAACATACTGTAAGTAAATATGCGGAGGAATGGTAGCGCCTAGAGTATTTCCAAAGAACGGAGACCACATTGTCTGGGGAAGTTTATAGAATGAGATATACAGATACGGCTATGACTAGGGCTATGGAATATACACATCCTACGATATGAACGTAAAGAAATTAACTGCAGTCCCAGCCGCTCCAATTCGGACATTAATCAGAAAGATATGGGGACAAATTACACAGACAGAATGCCAAGAACTTTGACAGCCTCAGAGAAACAGATAATTTGAAATGGACTGTTGGTTTAAAAGAAAAATGAGAAGTAATGCAGGCTCGTAGGCCTACTAATGGTGATATATATTTCAGAGAAAGATCGAAGCACCACCTTCAGTCCGAGGAACTTTGCCATAGCATTCCAGACACATGTCCTGGATCATACCACAAGGATAAACTAATAACCGGAAGTTTGATGTTTTCAAGGAAGTTGTAAAGAAGACTCGGAATAGTTACACGAAACTGGGCCAAGATAACCCTCGTAAAACAGAAATGAAGGAGAAAATTAGAAGACTCTGAAGAAAGATATTTTGCGGCTTACACTAAATATTCAGGACAGGCATTTCAGGATGGAAAGGGGCCTCATTTCAAGAATATATTGGATATGAGCCTCCCGGTGGTAAACATTTTTAATGAGATACTGACTAGGGCATTGAGAGCTCAGGCTAATCAGGGTACAAAGACCAAAAGCAGCGCAATAGGAGATGTGGGCAACCGGGAATATTATGCGGAAAACTACAGTAATCAAGCACGGAAAGATAGTCAAAGACACTGGAGTGAATCCACCCACAATGATGGTAAAGGAAGGAAAAGAGCATGGATGCATGGAAGAAGTCGAAGCAGAATAGAATGGGAGAACTATAGAAATACATTTGCAGAAGGCAAATGTACAATAATTTTATGTGGATGGGTCAAGGAAGTATTATAATGGCACCCCTCAAACAGAATGGGTAACGGTGGACGGAGAAGGAAAAGTGTTGAAATGAGAACAGAATCCGGGGACTAGGTCTGTACAGGAAGCAGAATTAGTAGCGTTGACGGTGGCCTTCAAGTTAGGAAAAGGAAAGAGAGCGAATATTTTTACCGACAGTTCATATGTCTTTGGGGTTCTACGTGATTATATGATGGCGTGGCACGAAGAAGACTTGTCACCTCCTTTGGATACAACAGAAGAAAGTGTTAAAAGCTTCATAGCAGCAGCTTGCATTCCACTGGAGGCGGTCGTAATAAAGGTAAACGCCCACAAGAATCAGACCTCACAACAGAGAGGAAATTATTCTGCAGAAAAGGCAGTTAGTCAAGTCAAGACACGTCAAGTCAATTTTATTTCTATCGCACATATAAAACAACTCTCGTTGACCAAAGTGCTTTGCAGTGCAGGTACTAACGTGCTACAAACAGAGGTACATACATCTAACAATACATACATAAATACATACATACCGCGCTCCCTCAGAGGACCTCCAGAAACGCTTGTGAGTAGAAATATGTTTTAAGTTTAGACTTAAAAGAATTGATGGAGGGAACAGTTCTGATGGGAAGAGGGATGCTGTTCCATAGTCTAGGTGCTGCAACCGCAAATGCGTGGTCGTCCCTGAGCTTATGCCTGGACCGCGGGATGGTCAGTAACCCCAAGTCGGCCGACCTGAGGGACCTGGAGGTAGTATGGTAGATAAGCAGATTTTTGATGTAGGTGGAGGCAAGCCTGTTAAGGGTTTTGCACACATAAAGGAGGAGATTAAAATTGATTCTGAACAGCACTATGAGCCAGTGGAGAGAGGCCAGAATCGGGGTGATGTGGTCCCTTTTTGGGTGCCCGTCAGACGTCTCGCTGCGGCATTTTGGACCAATTGCAGGCGGGACAAGGATGATTGGCTGATGCCAGTGTAAAGGGAGTTGCAGTAATCAAGGCGGGAGGAGATAAATGAGTGGATAATCTTTTCCAGGTCGTCAAATTGGAGGAATGGTTTTATTTTAGCTATCGTGCAAAGCTGGAAGAAGCTGGCTTTTAGCACGATATTGACATGTTTGTCAAACTTCCACTCGGGGTCAAATATCACGCCAACGTTTTTGACGTGAGGTTTGAGTAAGGCTTCCAAGGCTGCCTGCTATCCTTTTGATGGAGTCCGAGGAGCCGAGTAGGATGACCGCAGACTTGCTCTCGTTTAGTTGGAGGAAGTTCTGGGCCATCCAACACTTTATATCCTCGAGGCAGCGGATAAGGCTGAGTAGATTTGATCGGTTGTTGGTATTCAGGGGGAAATAGAGCTGTGCATCGTCTGTATAGTAGTGGAAAGAAATGCCGTGCCTTTGAATGACCTGGCCTAAGGGGAACATATTCAGGGAGAAGAGAATGGGGCCTACGATGGAGCCTTGTGGAACCCCGCAGCAAAGGCTAGCTGGGGAGGAGAAAGAGTTGCATATGTTTGTAGAGAAACTCATATCTTTGAGGTAGGAGACGAACCACCTCAGGGCAGTGCCATCAATACCAACCCCGTACTGGAGACGTCAATTAGGATGGTGTGGTCCACTGTATCAAATGCTGTGCTGAGGTCGAGAAGGAGCAGGATTGCACAGTCTCCGGAGTCAATGGTGAGAAGCAGGTCGTAATGGACCTTCAACAAGGCAGACTCTGTGCTGTGGTGGGCCCTGAAACCTGATTGAAAATGTCCAGGATGGTATTTTGGTGTAGGTAAGGCATTAGTTGATTAAGAATTGCCTTTTCAAGGACTTTTGAAAGGAAAGGTAGTTTGGAAATATGTCTGTAGTTGCTAGGCAAGGTGGGGTCTAGGTTAGATGTTTTCAGGAGGGGCTGGACCACCTCGTGCTTGACGCAGGTTGGAACAGTGCCAGTGGCCATAGAGCTGTTGATGATAGCGAGGACGCTGGGACCGGCTATTGCAATTACATCCTTCAGAAGGGCAGTGGGGACAACGTCGAAGGGGCAGGTAGCAGGTTTCATAGTGGAGACCGGCTTTACAAGGGAGGGTAGAGTAACGGGTTGGAAACAGTCTAATTTAGAAAAACAGACCAATGAGACACCTTGGTCGCGGATGGAAGGGGAAATATTCGTTCGGATGTTCTTAACCTTGCTTGTGAAAAATGTAGTAAATTCTTCGCACTTAGCAGGGCAGCTAGCTAAGCTGGTACTGGGGGCAGGACATATGAGAGAGGTAATGGTACTGAAAAGGACCTTGGAGTTATGGGCGTTTTTGGAAATAAGGTCGGAAAAGTATTGTGGGCGTTTTTGGAAATAAGGTCGGAAAAGTATTGTGTCCTCGCAGACTTTACTGCTTCCTGGTATTTGAGGACATTGTTTCTCAGAAGTTCAAAGGAAATTTGAAGCTTATCAGATTTATACTTTCGTTCGATCGGAGCGAGGAATACCTGGGCTCGAGGGACCGCCGATGGATGGAACGGTAGGGCCGACCAGATCCGTCTTCACAGCGCAGGGCGAGGTAAGCTGACGTTGAACTGGCGCGGGCGAGAGTCTTCAAACTCCACGGCGCCCGCGCGTTTACTCCGCCTCCTGGATAGGCGCGTGCGGCGGCCGCCGCAAGGCCGAGCCCGTACACCCACCGGGACCCGATCGAGGAGCGAACGGTAGGGGAAGCCTTGTCCGGGGCTTTCTCCGGGGCTTTGTCCGGGGCTTTGTCCGGGGCTTTGTCTGGGGCTTTGTCCTGGGTTTTGTCCGGGGCTTTGTCCGGGGCCTTTTCCGGGGCCTCGGATGAAGACCTCGACTACAGAGGCTCGGATGTCCAGGAGTGTTTGGCGTTCGTAGGCCAGGATTGACTGCAGGCCATACGGACGGTTGATGTTGCTTTGTCCGGGGCTTTTTCCAGACGGGAGACGACGGCCAGCCAAACAGAACGGCGCGGCCATCTTGATGTTAATGGAAGATAAATGGGAATGGATAGAGGACTTAATTCTTGATCCATAAGTAAAACAACCAAAGTATCAGAAAATATGAAGAGATTCCTGGAAACCACCGGAGGGGAAGAAAAGGCAGAGTATGAAAATCGGTGTGTGCAGGATTGCTACCGAGGGAGGAGGAATGATGGGAAAATACTAACCTCAGTTTGTATCCAGACAATCCTGGTAAAGGTTTACCATGGGCTAGCACATACAGGAAGATACCAGACAAAGTGGTCCCCCAACGCAATATTCTACCACTCACTCTTAGCCCTCAACTGCACAGGCGCAATTAATTTCCCCTCATCCCTAGCACTCTCTCCCCCTCCTTCAGCTTCCCTCGTCTTTCCCCTCTCCTTCTCCCTTCCCCCAATCCCATCTCACCTCTCTCTTCCTCCACTATCCCCTACCCTCAGTCACTCCCTTCCTCCCTCCATAACTCATTCCCCTCCCTACCTCGCTCCTAACCCTCTATCGCCCATCACCCCCACTCCTCAACCACTATCACCCACTATCCCTCCTCACCTTCCCCACTGCCCTCCTCTCCCTCTATTACACACTCCCTACCTCCCCCACTTCCCCCTTCCTCTACTCCCCCCTCCACTCCCTCTATTCCACTCCTACCCCATTCTCCCTCCTCAGCTCCGACCTCTTCTTGTCCCTCTCCTCCTCCCCTCCGCAAATCCATCCCTCACCGCTCCCTCCCTCTGCTTTCCCCTACACTCAGTCACTCTCTTCCTCCAGAATTAGAATATATGTATTCCTAAATTGTTCACATTTTAACCATATATAACCATATAACAATTACAGCACGGAAACAGGCCATCTCGGCCCTTCTACTCCGTGCCGAACACTTACTCTCACCTAGTCCCATCTACCTGCAATCAGACCATAACCCTCCATTACTTTCCCGTCCATATACCTATCATATATTTTGGTCACACATGTGACTAAGAATGGGCCAGATGCAAAAAATGAGTAATTTTACTCGCAGACATGGCAAGGAACCAACAAGAGCTAAAGATAACAGCATCAGAGCACACACATTCGGCGTAACATACTGTAAGTAAATATGCGGAGGAATGGTAGCGCCTAGAGTCTTTCCAAAGAACGGAGACCACATTGTCTGGGGAAGTTTATAGAATGAGATATACAGATACGGCTATGACTAGGACTATGGAATATACACATCCTACGATATGAACGTAAAGAAATTAACTGCAGTCCCAGCCGCTCCAATTCGGACATTAATGAGAAAGATATGGGGACAAATTACACAGACAGAATGCCAAGAACTTTGACAGCCTCAGAGAAACAGATAATTTGAAATGGACTGTTGGTTTTAAAAGAAAAATGAGAAGTAATGCAGGCTCATAGGCCTACTAATGGTGATATATATTTCAGAGAAAGATCGAAGCACCACCTTCAGTCCGAGGAACTTTGCCATAGCATTCCAGACACATGTCCTGGATCATACCACAAGGATAAACTAATAACCGGAAGTTTGATGTTTTCAAGGAAGTTGTAAAGAAGACTCGGAATAGTTACACGAAACTGGGCCAAGATAACCCTCGTAAAACAGAAATCAAGGAGAAAATTAGAAGACTCTGAAGAAAGATATTTTGCGGCTTACACTAAATATTCAGGACACGCATTTCAGGATGGAAAGGGGCCTCATTTCAAGATATATTGGATATGAGGCCTCCCGGTGGTAAACATTTT
>JAXLNO010001873.1:0-37500 GCA_038087875.1 Malacoraja senta | reverse complement strand
TTATTAAACTATAATCAATAAAGTTTCTTTGTGTTGTTCTAAATGTTTGATTTAATTCTAATATTCCGAGTATTATTAGTTTTGGGTCTGGGTCCATTTGTGTGCCGGTTACTTTAGATATTATACTGAAAATATTTACCCAGAATTTTTTAATTTTTATACAGTTTGCAAACATATGAGATAATGAAGCTTCTAAATGTTGACATTTATCACATATAGGTGAGATATGTTGAAAAATTTTATGTAGTTTTGTTTTTGAATAATGTAACCTATGTATTACTTTTAAATTGTATTAGAGAATGTCTGGCGTTTAGTGAGCACTGATGTATGTGTTTCAAACTTTCTTCCCAAGTATCTTTCGTTATTACTTGATTTAATTCTTCTTCCCATGTTTGTCTGTGTAATTCTGTCGAAGGAATGTCACTGTCTAGTAAGATATTATATATATAAGATATTAATTTTTCTGTATTAGGATGTTTGTTCCAACATTCATCAAGAATTTCTGAATTTCTAAATCGAAAATTTTGAGAGTTCGATTTTACATAATCTCTAAGTTGAAGATATCTGAAATAATCATTTCCTCGAAGTCCACGAGTCTGTTGCAACTCCTGAAATGTCAGAAAGGTGCCTTCCTTATAAAGTTGTCCCATATTTTTAATTCCATAATTCTTCCATTGTGTAAAACCCCCATCCAACCATGAAGGGCTTAAACAAAGGGTTATTCACAATTGGAAGAAAAAGTGATAAATTATCTAATTTTAATGTCTTTTTTAATTGTTTCCAAATTCGTATAGCACTAAATATTATAGGGTTTTCCCTATAAATTTTTTTGTTTAATTTAGACGTAGCAAATAATATCGAACCGATATCAAAAGGTAAACAATCTTCCTTTTCCATTTTTTAACCAGTCTGGTTGATGATCTATTTCTTCCAACCAGAAATTCATATTTTTAATATTAACAGCCCAGAAATAAAACAAAAAGTTGGGTAAAACCAAGCCTCCATTTATTTTTGATTTACACAAGTGTCTTTTGTTTATCCTATGATTCTTATAACCCCAGATAAAATCATTAACAATAGAGTCCAGTTTTTTAAAAAAGTTTTTTGTCAGATATATCGGAATTGTCTGAAAAAGGTATAATATTTGCGGTAAAAAAATCATTTTTATAGCATTAATTTTGCCAACCATTGAGATAGGAAGTGTTTTCCAGTATTGAATATTCTTATGTAGTTTGTTCAGTAATGGGGGGAAATTTGCTTTAAATAATGATGTATATCTCTTAGTTATATAAATACCTAGATATTTAAATTTTTCATTTACTATTTTAAATGGGAATTGTTGTATTATCTGTTTGTTATGTTCCCTTATTGGCATAATTTCACTTTTATTCCAATTTATTCTGTATCCTGAAAATGAATCAAATTGGGTTATTAGCTTTAATAAGTTTGGAATACTAATGTCTGGTTTTGTAATGTAAATTAATACATCATCTGCGTATAGAGAAATTTTATTCACTGTGTCCTTTGTGTTATACCCATGTATTTCCGGATGCCCCCTAACTCTTTCTGCCAGTGGCTCAATAGCAAGCGCAAATAATAATGGAGATAACGGGCATCCTTGTCTACAACCTCTAGATAGGCTAAATTTAGATGACAACCTTTGGTTTGTAAGTATTCTAGCCGTGGGGTTTGTATATAACAGTTTTATCCATGTACAGAATTTCTCTCCTAGCTGCATATTTTCCATCACCGAAAATAGATAAGACCATTCCACCTGATCAAATGCTTTTTCAGCGTCGAGTGAGATTATTGCTAGATCTTCGTTAATAATTCTCTTGGAATATATAATATTAAATAATCTTCTTAGATTATAATATGAATACCGTTTCTGAATAAAGCCTGTTTGGTCAGGGTGTATTAATTTATTCATCACTGTACTTAATCTATGCGCTAGTATTTTAGTTAATATTTTCTGATCTGTATTTAAAAGTGCAATTGCTCTGTATGATCCCGGGTCTTCCGGATCTTTATCAGCTTTAGGAATAAGTGTTATTATAGATTCATTTAAAGTGTCTGGAAGTTTCTGTTGAGTATAGATATATTCATACAGTCTTTGTAACCGTGGGCAAAGTAAATCATAAAAATTTTTATAAAATTCGGAGCCTAAACCATCTGGTCCTACTGCTTTACCATTTTTTAAAGAACCAATAGACTCTTCAATATCCTTTATCGTAATCTCCCTTTCTAATAATTCTCTATCGTTTGAATCTAAACCTTTTAAATTACATTTTAGTAAAAAATCTGCTATTCCTTCTGGTTGTGCTACTGTTTTAGTTGAGTAAAGGTTATAATAGTATTGGAGAAATCTATCATTTATGTCCTTGGGCATTTTTAATAATTCTCCTGTCTCTGTTCTAATTTTATGAATTATTTTTTCCCCTTCCATTTTTCGTAACTGACGTGCTAATAGTTTTTGTGGTTTGTCTCCGAATTCAAAATGTAATTGTTTGGTTTTTTTATAAAGTTTTATTACTTGTTCTGAATACATTTTATTTAATTTATATTTCAATACAACAATTTTATTATGTTTTAAAGTAGATGGCATTCTCGCATTTTCTATATCTAGTTGCTTGATTTCGCTTTCCAATGTTTGTTGCTTAATCCTGTTCTCTTTATTATAAAATGCTTGAGCAGAAATTAATGTACCTCGAACATATGCTTTAAACGTTTCCCACATAAGAGAAGTAGGTGTGTCAGAGTTGTCATTTACCTCAAAAAATATTTGAATCTGTTTAATAATATATTCCTGGCATGATCTTTCATTCAAAATTTGTGGGTTAAATCTCCAATATGCTTGTTTCTCGGACATTCCATTCAATTTAATCATGAATGTTACAGGTGCGTGATCTGAGATTATAATGTTATGGTATTTTAAATTATAAATAAATGGGGTAAACGTAGAGTCAACTAAAAAATAATCTATTCTTGAGTATGTTTTATGTACTGGTGAGTAAAATGAATATTCCCGTCCAGTTGGGTTTTCTATTCTCCAGACATCCTTAATATTAGAGGTATTAATAAATGAATTTAGAAATACACTTGATTGGGATTTTACTTTTTTTTTTTGCCTTGATGATCTATCTAAGTATGAATCTAATGTACAATTGAAGTCTCCTCCAATTATTAATTTATATTGTGTAGATTCTGGAATTTTATTAAATGTTTTATTACAAAACGTGGGGTTATCAAAATTAGGCCCATATACATTCAGAAGAATCACTTTTTCTCCATTTAACTCTCCTACTAGTATAATATATCTACCATCAATATCCACTATTGTTGAAGAGATCGTAAAAGGTATTCCTTTACGAATTAATATTGCAACTCCTCTGGACTTGTGGGAAAAGGAGGAATGATATGCTTCAGCGATCCACTTAGCTTTAAGTCTATGTTGAGATTCCTTTTTAAGGTGTGTTTCTTGAAGAAATATTACATCTGTTTTGATTGAATTTAAATGTGCCAAAACTTTACCTCTTTTAATTGGTTCATTGATTCCCTTGACATTCCAACTACAAAATGTTATTCCCTGACCCCCTCTTGTCATATTAACATCTTGCATATTATTTCTAAGGTGGTCTATAGCCGAGCAGAAAGTACAACACAGAGAACCTGACCCTACTCCCGAACCTCGAATAGATGAATTTAAAATCATATACGTCGCTCTTCCGAACACATCTCCTTGTATTAGTCTTATTTTTCCATTCAAATTAAATTATAAAAATATTTAAAGTGAAAAAGGTGATAGAGTTGATTAGTATAGGGTGAAAGAAAAAGAACTACATCTACAATTAGTGTAGTTAGTGATAGCCACACTAACGTGGCTAGAATTCTAAAGACTTCCGTAGCCTTTGTAAGAAAAAAAAATTCCCAGCTCCGTGCCCGAAGAAGAAAAAAGATTATTTCTAACATTCAAATAACTTCTTGGGAGTAACAAACTTATTTACATACCCATACGTACACACACACAATATACACATATATATATATATATATATATATATATACCCATATGTATACATACATAAGCACGTAACCCTGCAAAACAGCAAAAATTCACAACGTTATTATTCTCTACCTATCCTATTAATTTTTTCACTAAATCTATAAATCTAATTTTAAATTGAAAAATAAAGAGAAAAACCGTAAAACTTTATTATGACGTAGGCTAAATTACTTCTTACATATCTTCCTTTATAATATAAGTATGTAATTCATTTCTACCTTAATCGAAGACTATTAATTATTAATCATTGTTATCAATCACATATCCCGTATTAAATTTTTATAAGAAATATTAATGTTAATAATTTTAGTGGTAATATGGATTTTAATAAGTATTAGTTATTATCTATATAGTTAGATATGAATATACAAATAATAATGATGATTAGTAAACACAAAAAAAAAAAATTTTTTTTTAAAAGAAAACAAATTTTTATATGTAAAATAATAAAAAATAAAATAAAATTACGAAGATCACGGTTTTGTCCAATATCCTCCGTCCATTTCGGTTTCCGAATGTCCTTAAAGCTCTTAAAAGAACTTTAAAGGTCCTTTTAAATCTGGTAGTCCTGTTGGTCCTTGACTCCTAGGGAGTAATGTAAATCCTTCAGTCTATGGTCGTGTTACCAACTTCTTTGGCGTATTGCAGTGCTTTTTCGTGGTCTGTAAAAAGTGTTCCTTGGACTTGTAAGAGACTCTTAGTCTTGCGGGATAAAGCCAAGCCGTATCTCAAATCAGGTACATTCTTCAGTATTCTTTTTGTCTCAATGAACAGCGCTCTTTTCTTGAAGACTTCTGCCGGATAATCTCGGTAGATACTGAATCTCACACCTTCAAAATGGAGTTGTCCGCCTTGAACAGTTTTCTTCATTATATCGTCGAATTCTTGATCCATTTGCACCTTTACAATAATTTGTCTTGGATGGGCATCGTCTTGAGTACGTCGTCGCTGCGCTCTATGAGCTCGACCGAGTGAGGGTTTGTAATCCAATTTTAAGGCTTTTTGTAATAGATTTGCCACGAAATCCGAGTGCCCATTTCCCTCTCACTTCCTTCTTTCACCCCTACAATTCTTAAATTTTTACGTCTTTGCCGTCCCTCCAAATCGATACATTTATCACTTAATTTGATCACCATATCTGTAAGGCGTTGATTTTCAGTAAGAAGTCGACTTACAGTTTCCTCGCTTGTCGCCGCACATTTTTCAAGTTCAGTTATCGCTGTTCATATGTTGATCAAGTATGTGATGGATGGGGTCCAGCTCCGTTTTAACATTCGTTTCCACCGAATCGAGCCTGGCTTCCAGCACTTCCATCTGATCCTTGACCTCTTCCTCCCTCGTCCTCTTCAGATTTCCAGCATTTGTTGAACGGTAGAATGCATTTCTGTTTTAAAATCTACCTTAAAAGAGTCGAGTTGCTCTCCAAAGATTCTCATTTCGGCAGCGAGAAAGGCTTTAAGGTCCTCCATTTCCGACTTTTTCTGTTTTGTCATTTTCTTCGGAGGGTCTTCCTGGGTTTCCTGGGTTTCCTGGGGCGTCTTTGTAACTGAGGCCGAGGCCTCTGTAGGGCCTTCCTCTTCCATCTGCGTTCTACCTTTAGCGGCTTTTTTTTGTGTCACACGGGTGGGGGTACGTTGTAGTGACATACCGTGAAGTAGCGCGCTTGTTGACGTCCCGCAGGCAGCCGTTCAGATCGAGATCGCTGCAGGTAAGACCCGATTTCTCCCGTTTTTAAATTTCTTCGGCACGGAGCTAGTTGGCGCTGGACTCAAGCCTCCATAGCGCCACCGGAAGTCTGGGATCAGAGGAGTTTCGATGACCATGTCGAGGACCACTGGGAACCATGGCTGTGTAGGCCAGTTGGTACTATCAAAATACCTGAAGCAGAGTCCATCTGTATTTTGCGTAGTACCCTACAGATTAAGGCAGAAGGGGGGGGAAAGCATAGAAGAAATAGGTCCCCCAGTTCAGCGCGAATGCATCTATCGCTGCTGCCTCAGGGTGTGTTTCCCAAGGGACATACATTAGTATGTGGTGATTTAGTCTGGATGCAAAGATATCGATATCTGGTGTACCATATTGGTTTGTAATTTTAGCAAAAGCTCTAGGATTTAACATCCATTCGGTGTTTATCATTGAATTTGCGTGACCTGGCACTGTATTTAGCTTACCTGGTAGGTAAGTTGCTGATAGCCAAATATGTCTATCGACCACCATTACCAGATTGTGTTGACCGAATTGTCACATGATATCGATTTTATTCCGCCCATATGGTTAATATAGGCCACCACCGTGATATTATCAATTTTTAAATGAACATGCAAGTTGTGCATATTCCTAGACTATGCTTTAAAACCATAAAACGCACCCAACATTTCCAAATAATTTATGCCCAGTGTTTGTAGTAAAGATGAGTCTTGTATAGTTAACGTTGGGTTATTGATGATGATAGGGCTGGAACTATGCCAAATGTGTTATATCCACCATTGTAACTCTGATATTGCTTCAATGGGTAGTTTCATTGTTCGGTCAAAGTGACCTGCATGTCGTTTCAACGCCTGTACTTTTGCTCTTTGTAGATGCTGATAGTGCAGGAGTCCAAATTGTGTAGCTGAAAATGCTGCTACCAATTTGCCAATTACTCTTGCCACTTGTCGGATGGTTGGTCGATTGCTTACCATTAAATTGTTGCACGTCTGTGCCAATTCTGCTGCTTTACCTTTTGGCAACATTACAGACATGTGGATTGAGTTAATTGAGAATCCCAGATAGTCCATAGTTGTGGATGGCGTCAACTTAGATTTATCTGGATGTATGACAAAACCCAGGTTTCAAACAATTGTTTGGTAGCTAATACAGCTGATTTAGCCAACTCCATGGTTTTGCCTACTATTAGGATATGATCAAGATACGCCATGACAATTTGTCTTTGTTTCGTTAATGTTGCCAAGGCTGGTTTTAATATCTTGGTAAATAGTTTAAAGCTGATGTCAACCCATTAGGCAACACTTTATACTGCCATAGTTGCCCCATCCAGTTAAATTTTTAGGTATCTGCGATGACCCTTGTGAATGGGTACTAAATAGTAGGCATCTTTTAAACCAATGCTTGCCATAAAGTATCCTTTGGAAATCAGTTGTTTAGCAGTTACAAATGTTTCCATTTTGTAATGTACATACTTAACAAAGGTATTTAGTGAGGTTAAGTCAATGATGATGCGACATCCACCATCTTTTTTGCTTTTGGTAAATATATTTGAGACAAATTCCAAAGGTTCATGTTTGGATTTCTCAATCACACCCTTTGTAAGTAACCTCACCAGTTCTGCTTGAGCCTCTAGTTCTCTTTGACTGAGAGGGTAAAGACCCTTTGGGGTACGTGCTGAACTGGTGGCATGTTTTCTTGAATGAACTCTATTTTGTATCCCCGAATACTGTTAAGTATATAACTGTCATTCGTGAGACACCTACTGTTAGTACAGTTCCCCCATTTACATGCTGGTAGGAACCAGACCCACCTACCTCCATAGTTATGGTAGTGTTCCTTTCTTCCGTTTGTTCATCCGTCGTTATGCTGCTGGATGTACTGCTGATGTACTGCTGATTGGGGGTGGCGCATTTTCCATGGGGTCCGCTCTGGGCCCTGGCCTAAAAAGGCTTTCGGGGATAGTATGCGGACCCCGAGCTTTCACCAGTTCCATAAATTTGACATTGACTGGTGGACGCGGTGGGGTACTGCCGTCTGGTTTTTTGTGTGGGTCTGCTCGTTCCGGGGCCTGCCCTCATGAGGCCAAATGCTTTGGACTCTCCTCCAGGTCTTTCACTTGTCCTTCCAAATAACAGGATCTGCGGCCGGTGTTTTACACAGTCCTGCAAACCTGGGATTGAGGGCAGATCTTATTCTCTCCTTGCGGAGGTTGTTTATCTCATATTGGGTGTTGCACAGCAGAGCCAGAGTGTCTTGCTGGTTTGTGGTCATATCCACCCCATCCACGGAACGAGCATAGGCTGTTATCCCTGTCGTCAGGAGCTTGAGGATTTTAGCTCCTGGTTCCGGATACTCTGTCCCCCCCCCAGATTTGGCTGTTAACAGCCGGTACATTGAGCAAACTGCAGTTTTCCAGCTCTAGTGCCTCATTAAGTACCTGTCTTGTAGGGGTTTGAGGGACAGGTGGTTGATGCTGGCCGCCAGTTTTGGCTCCAATGGCCGCCCTGCTCGTGGTGTAACCACGTAGCGAATCTCCAGACCCAGCAGCTCTTCCTGATCCTGTACCCCAAGCGTACTCCCGACATCTTCAGCCAATGACCCCTGTTCCTGACCAGCCCAGCCCTGGTCGCCAACGCTGCCCTGCTTTGAGGGGAAAGCGATGGCCAGTGCATTGTAGAGCACTGCTGTGGGAGTGCCTGATCCCCTGGCGAGACTGCTCTAGCTCCTGAAGCAAGTCTCGCTGGAGCAGTTGCTCCATGAGCCTTTTCATTCGGCTCAGGCGGCTAGCTCTGCCGCTCTAAGGCGGACCCCTCCTCATCGGAGTCAGACATAACCGGCCGGATTATTATTTTTTAATTTAAAAAAAAAAACTTTTCCTCCAGCCCGCTGCCGCTCATCAGGCTGCGCTAGCGGTACTGGGCTCGGCTCAGTCTCGATGAGGGTGGACCGCAGCATATGCGGTCCAGGTGCCGCCTCTCGCCCCCACTGATGGAACACTCCCGTTCTGTTGGAGTCGAACGGGGGCGTTTTCTTCCTTTGCTCATTTTACCAGTTCCCCTGGAATACAGAGCAGAGCACAGCTTGCTGATTACGACCACAGAGTAAGACTTACCTGATGGTCCGCTGTTTATTTTCCACCGACATGTAGCGGGAGCGCCTGTACTCCCGGTCGTCGCTGTTGCACTGCGTGAACGCTAATGTCGCGCATGCGTGCTGGACGGGCTCTTCACGTAGTCACTCACGTGACTCCGAAGTAAAATCAGGCCTGGTCCAACGAGCTAAACCAGTTTTTTAAATAGATTTGATGGTGGGGCATCTGCCCACCCTCCCCCCCCCCCCCCCTGCTCCCCGACAGACTCTCCCCCTCAATCCCCCGGTCCACTTCCTCTGCCCTTTCAGTGTCGCTCCTGACCATCAAGGCTGAGCAGGTGAGGAAGGAGCTGAGCAGACTCGACCCAGGTGAAGCCACGGGTCACGATGGTGTCAGCCCGAGTGTACCCAAGGCAGCCAGTTGTGTGGAGTACTCCAGCATATCTTCAACCTGAGCCTGGAGAGGGTTTCTGTGAGGTGGAAGACATCCTGCCTGGTTCCTGTACCAAAGAGGATGCGCCCAGCTCCTCCAATGACTACAGACTTCACACATCATGAAGTCCCTGGAACCCCTGGTGCTCACTCACATGCGACCCCTGGGTAAACCCTACCTGGACCCCCTTGCAGTTCACTTACCAAACAATGATGGAGGTTGAGGACGCCATCACCCACCTGCTCCATCATTCCTGTGCTCACCTGGATGTGTGAGTCATGTTTTTTGACTTATCCAGTGCTTTTACCACCATCTGGCTTGCACTGCTAAGGAGCAAACTGATGAAGATGTGGGTGGATGCTCCATTGGTGTCCTGGATCACCAACTACCTGACTGAACAACCACAATATGTCAGGCTACAGAACTGTGTCTCGGACAAGGTGGTGACCAACACAGGGCCCCACAGGGGACGGTCCTCTCTCCTTCCTGTCACCATCACACCTCGGACTCCAGATATTACTCCGTCTTCTGCCACCTGCAGAAGTTTTCAGATGATTCTGCAATTGTGAGCTGCATCAGTGAGGGGAGGGAAGCTGAATACAGAGGTGTGGTCAACGACTTTGTTGAGTGGCGTGGGCTGAATCACCTGCAGCTCAACACCAACAAGACTAAGGAGTTAGTGGTGGACTTTAGGAGGAGAGGAACATGCCCTGTCCCCTGTCTCCATCAATGGTGTGGATGTGCAGTTTACCAGGGAGTACAAATACCTTGGAGTGTACCTGGACAGTAAACTGGACTGGTCCAGGAACGCTGAGGCCCTGAACAAGAAGGGACAGAGCCGGCTGTACTGTTTGAGAAGGTTCCGCTCCTTCAACATCTGCAGTAAGATGCTGCATATGTTCTAGCATTCGGTGGTAGCCAGTGCCATCTTCTTCACTGCCGTGTGCTGGGGCAGCAGGGCGAAGGCCACGGACGCCAACAGGATCAACAAAACTCATCAGGAGGGCTGGCTCTGACTTGGGGTGGAATTGGATTCACGGAAGCTGATCTTGGAGGGGAGGACGCTCCTCAAACTACGGAGCATCCTGGACAATACAGCTCACCCCTCCATGACACACTGGTCAACCTGAGGAGCACCTTCAGCAACAGACTGGTTCCACCCAAGATGCAGCACAGAACGCCACAGGAGATCTTTCTTCCCTGTGGCTATCAAACTGTACAACCCTCCCCTTCTGTCGTGGGGTAGACTGAGACTGACTTGTTTTATTTATGATGGCATTTAACAAGTTTATACTGTACATCTGTGTTTACTTATGTTCACACATTCATGTTTACACATGTAGCTGGGCTCACATTTCTGTTGTGCTGCTGCAAGTTCTGTTTCGTGACCAATGACAATAAAATACTCCCCACTCTTGACTGTTGATATCCAGAACTGTAAAAAAACGTATAGCAATGGTGGCTATGGATCTTGTGCAGAGATTCGTTTATAAAGGCAGCAGGGTTGGCACAGATCCCTCGGGCCGAAGGGCCTATCGCTGTGCTGTCCTACTTCTATGACATTTGCTTTGCAGTTTCTAAACCTCCAATTGTGTTTTAGAATATGATATTTTATTATGTGGAAGCAAGGCACTGCAGTTGATGGTTTATACCAACAGTTAATCGGCCTCTGTAGGGGTAAATCTGCTCTACCTAATACTTACACGCATATGTTACACACCACTCAGATCTATCACCCAGTCTGGGTTTTACCATAGTCACCATAATTACTAACGCTTTCAGCCACTAGTCCGTTAGTCGAGATGTGGTCACAGTGGTGACTACTTGCAGTGTAACTTTACTATATTGCTAATAAACTTGTTGGACCGTTATGGCCTTGTCCCACTGTACGGGTTCATTCAAGAGTTCTCCCGAGTTTGCTCTGATTCGAACTCGGAGATTTACGGTAATGGCCGCTCGTCGGTACTCGGGGCTCTCGTGGACATTTTTCAACATGTTAAAAAAATCTTCACGAGTCTTCCCGAGCTTACCTGCCGTTAGCGAGTCTTCCCGAGTACCTGCCGTTAGCATCACGAGCTGCTTAGAGACGTCCCCGAGCTCTGACGTACCCGCTACGTTCATTCTCCGTGCTTGACCCCGAGTTTGATTTTTTTTAACTCGGGAGTGCTCTTGGAATGAACTCGTACTGTGGGACAGGGCCATTACTTGGAGTGGTGTTTATTAGCTCTACAGTAGGGGTGGGAGATTGCAACCTTCACGTGGTCCACCCTGTTTCGACGATTGCAATCAACCTGGCGTGCACAAAGAGAAGATCACAAAGAACAAGTTGTCTTACAACTTTATGGGCCTGTCCCACTTAGGCGACTTTTTGGCCAACTGTAGGAGACTATGCAGTCGCCACATGTTCGCATGTGGTTGCCAGGGAGTCGCCTTCATGGTCGTGAGGAGTTCCCGCATTCTGTTGAAAAATTAGCGCCGACTAGAATGAAGCCGCTATGGAGAGTAGCGAGAATTCTCGTGCCGTAGGTGGGTCGCCAGGAGGTCCTAGTGGGTTGCCAGGAGGTCGATGGTTCTTGGAGGTTCTCGTAGGTTGGAGCCAGTGCTGACCAGTGAGTTTCATTGGCTCATTGGGAAAAAAATTACCTGTAATGTTTAATAGTAAGATTAAACGAGAACTTACCAGTTTGAAGTTTGATCTGTATTTTATGAGGAATTACGATGAGGGATTACGTGAAGAGCCCGTTCAGCACGCATGCACGACATTCTTCAAAGCAGCGGTGTGGAATCACAGGAAACACAACAATTGAAATAAACATAGTAAAGAAAAGGAGAACTAAGATACCTGTTGATCTCTATATTTGAGGGTGGGAGTGGAGGGCACGTAATCCCTCATCGTAACTACTCATAAAATACAGATCAAACTTCAAACTGGTAAGTTCTCGTTTAATCTTACTATTTTACTTCGGAGTCACGTGAGTGACTACGTGAAGACTTCAAAGCTCTGTGATTTCAAACCGTGTAACAGTTCATACTTCACTCGCTGCCGAAGTGTTTCAAGGGAGGAAGTATGTTATCATAATGAACCATAAATCTGTTTGTAAACAATAATGGTATTTATTATACAATAACAAAAGACAAAATGCTCCCCCGGGCTTAAATTATATATTTGCAGATTCTAAAATTCTGTCTGCAAATAATACAGGTTGTGCTAGCGGCTTATTGTAGAACGTTTGGAACGTTATCTCCGTGGACCACCCCGCTGTAGCCAGGATGTGGTTCAGTGGTACGTCCATCCTTTTAGCCGCCGATGTGGATGCTGCCCTAGTGGAGTGAGATGTATATACGTCAGTGTCCACTCCAGCAGCCCCCAGTACCTGCTTTAGCCACCTTGAGATGGTTTGGCTCGACATCCGACCATGTGGTTGTTTGTGGCTGACCCATAAGGCTTTTTCTCTCCCTCGGGAATTGCTTGTTGTGTCGATATAAGTCAGTAGGTGAGTCATGACACACAACCGCCTGTCAGGTGGGTATGCCCGGAAATCCATAACTAGGCCTGAAGTTCCTGGCCTGCTCTGCTTTACCAGCTCCTGAATTGTGAATGATACCCGGTCAGGTGTTATAACCATGTTGTCCAGTCGCAGTAAGTAGAGGGACTGGACTCTTTGTGCTGAGACTAGTGCCATCAGCATGACCGTTTTCAGGGTTAGCTGTTCCAGAGTGAGGGACCTGGCTGGTGACCATCCCCTTAAGTATGTCAGGACCACACTGACATCCCAGATTCGGGTGTATCTAGGTCTAGGGGGGTTAGAGTTGAATATACCCCTCATGAGTTTAATCACCAGCGGGTGAGACCCTATAGCCTGTTGTCCTGGTATTGGTTTTAAATAGGCTGACAGAGCACTTCTGGCCGTATTGATGGCACTGTAGCTCAATCCTTCATTATGGTGAAGGCCAGCCAGGAACTCCAGTACATTGGTTATGGTTGCAGATGAGTACGTTGTCCCAGTAGTCGAGCAGTATGTTTCCCACTTCCTGATGCTCGACATGTATTGTTTCCTGGTGGACATACGGTGGGACGCTGTCATCGTGTTGATGGTCCTGTCAGACAACCCCAGGCCCAGCAGTGGTCTTTTCATAACCTGCAACCCAGTAGGGTAATTTTGTCATGGCATGGATGACTTATGCCTGATACAGGGTGAGTCAATAGGTCTGGGCTGCTGGGGAAGGTCATAGGAGGTTCAATGACCATGTCAAGGACCACTGGGAACCATGGCTGTGTAGGCCAGTCGGGTACTATCAAAATACCTGACGCAGAGTCAAGCTGTATTTTGCGTAGTACCCTACTGATGAGGCAGAAGGGGGGAAAAGCATAAAATAAATAGTTTCCCCAGTTCAGCGCAAATGCATCTATCGCTACTGCCTCAGGGTCTGGTTCCCAAGCGACATACATTGCTACCTGGTGATTTAGCCGGGAGGCAAAGAGATCGATATCTGGTGTGCCATATTGCTTTATAATTTTTGCAAAAGCTCTAGGATGTAACATCCATTCGATGTTATCATTGAATTTGCGTGACCTGGTGTCTGCCACTGTATTTAGCTTACCTGGTAGGTAAGTTGCTGATAGCCAAATATGTCTATCGACACACCATTGCCAGATTTGGTTGACCAAATTGTCACATGATATCGATTTTATTCCACCCATATGGTTAATATAGGCCACCACCGTGGTATTATCAATTTGTAAACGAACATGCAAATGGTGCATATCGATAGAATACGCTTTTAAACCATAAAACGCACCCAACATTTCCAAGTAATTTATGCCCAGTGTTTGTAGTAAAGATGATTCTAGGTTAGTCCATCTACCACCTGTGCTGGATATGGTATTAGTCGCTCCCCAGCCTTGAGCACTGGCATCTGTTTGTATAATTAACGTTGGTTTATTGATGATGATAGGGCTGGAACTATGCCAAATGTGTTCTATCCACCACTGTAACTCTGATATTGCTTCAATGGGTAATTTCATGGTTTGGTCAAAGTGACCTGCATGTCGTATCAACGCCTGTACTTTTGCCCTTTGTAGGTTTTGATAGTGCAGGGGTCCAAATTGTGTAGCTGGAAATGCTGCTACCATTTTGCCAATTACTCTTGCCACTTGTCGGATGGTTGGTCGATTGCTAACCATTAAATTGTTGCACGTCTGTGCCAATTGTGCTGCTTTACCTTTTGGCAACGTTTACAGACATGTGGACTGAGTTAATTGTGAATCCCAGATAGTCCATAGTTGTGGATGGCGTCAACTTAGATTTATCTGGATGTATGACAAACCCCAGGGTTTCAAACAATTGTTTGGTAGCTAATACAGCTGATTTAGCCAATTCCATGGTTTTGCCTACTATTAGTATATCATCAAGATACGCCATGACAATATGTCTTTGTTTTCTTAATGTTGCCAAGGCTGGTTTTAATATCTTGGTAAATAGTCTTGGGGCTGATGTTAACCCATTAGGCAATGCTTTATACTGCCATAGTTGCCCCATCCAGGTAAATTTTAGGTATCTCCGATGACCCTTATGAATGGGTACTGAATAGTAGGCATCTTTTAAATCAATGCTTGCCATAAAGTATCCTTTTGAAATCAGTTGTTTGGCAGTTACAAATGTTTCCATTTTGAAATGTACATACTTAACAAAGGTATTTAGGGAGGTTAAGTCAATGATGATGCGACATCCACCATCTTTTTTGCTTTTTGTAAATATATTTGAGACAAATTCCAAAGGTTCATGTTTGGATTTCTCAATGACACCCTTTGTAAGTAACCTCACCAGTTCTGCTTGAGCCTCTAGTTCTCTTTGACTGAGAGGGTAAAGACCCTTTGGGGTACGTGCTGAACTGGTGGCATGTTTTCTTGAATGAACTCTATTTTGTATCCCCGAATACTGTTAAGTATATAACTATCATTCGTGAGACACCTCCATGCGTCAATGAACAGGTGTAATCTCCCCCCTGTTAGTACAGTCCCCCCACTTTTTATATGCTGGTAGGAACCAGACCCACCTACCTCCATAGTTATGGGAGTGTTCATTGCTTCCAGGTCTTTCACTTGTCCTTCCAAATAACAGGATCTGTGGCTCTGAGGCCGGTGTTTTGCACAGTCCTGCATACCTGGGATTGAGGGCAGGTCTTATTATCTCCTTGCGGAGGTTGTTGATCTCGTATTGGGTGTTGCACAGCAGAGCCAGAGTGTCTTGCTGGTTTGTGGTCATATCCACCCCATCCACGGAATGAGCATAGGATGTTATCCCTGTTGTCAGGAGCTTGAGGATGCATTGTAATTTTATCTCCTGGCTCCGAATACTCTGTCCAACATACCCCCAGATTTGGCTGTTAACAGCTGGTACATTAAGCGAACTGCAGTTCTCCGGAGGCGAGTAGAGTTCTAGTGCCTCATTAAGTACCTGATCTTGTAGGGGTTTGAGGGACAGGTGGTTGATGCTGGCCGCCAGTTTTGGCTCCAATGGCCGCCCTGCTCGTGGTGTAGCCACGTAGTGATTTACCACACCCAGCAGCTCTTCCTGATCCTGTACCCCAAGCGTACTCCGACATCTTCAGCCAATGACCCCTGATCCTGACCAGCCCAGCCCTGGTCGCCAATGCTGCCCTCATCTGAGGGAGAAGCAATGGCCAGTGCATTATAAGGCACTGCTATGGGAGTGCCTGATCCCCCTGTGCGAGATTGCTCCAGCTCCCGAAGCAAGTCTCGCTGGAGCAGTTGCTCCATGAGCCTTTCCATTCGGCTCAGGCGGCTAGTTCTGCCGGTCTCAGGCGGACCCTCCTCATCGGAGTCAGACATAACCGGCCGGTTTGTTTTTTGTCTTACTTTTCCTCCAGCCCGCTGCCGCTCATCAGGCTGCGCTAGCGGCACTGGGGTCGGCTCGGTCTCGATGAGGGTGTGCCGCAGCATATGCGGTCCAGGTGCCGCCTCTCGCCCCCCACTGATGAGACACTCCCGTTCTGTTGGAGTCGAACGGGGGGCGGTTTTCTTTGCTTGCCGTGGTTTACTCATTTTCCGAATTTCCCTGGAATTACAGAGCAAAGCAAGCTTCTATTACGACCTCAGAGTAAGAACTTACCTGATGGTCCGCTTTTTAAACTTGTAGCGGGAGCGCCTGTACTCCCGTTCATCGCTGTTGCACTGCGTGAACGCTAATGTCGTGCATGCGTGCTGAACGGGCTCTTCACGTAGTCACTCACGTGACTCCGAAGTAAAATGTCCGCCGAGCTTCACAGCCATGTATTTCTGGCTTCTTGAAAGCTGTCTCCACTCCTTCTCCCCCCTCTTTTAAAGGACTTGTGCCACACTGTGCTTTAGCCGTGTTAATTACAGCGCCAACCTTCCTGTTCATCGCGGTGCGTGAATTTTTTAGACAGCGCTCCCCCCGCTTGTCCTGTCCCTGCCTGCATAACTGGCTGGAGAAGGAAGTGATGAGTGTGTGTGTGTGTGTTCCATTCTGACAGTCGCCGTTCCAGTTCCCGTTTTTTCAGGAGACTGCCGGCAACTTGACAGTCGCCGGCAGTCCGCTGAAAAATCACCTAAGTGGGACAGGCCCAGTAGGCTGTGCACGCCATACGCAAGAAGAAGCAGGCCTCTGTAAATTGCCCCTAGTGTGTAAGGAGTGGAAGGAAATGTGGGATAACATAGAACTAGTGCGAATGGGTGATGGATGTTCGGCAGAGACTCGGTGGTCTGAAGACCCTGTTTCCATGCTGTATCTCTGAAGGAAACTGAAACGCATAAAACAAAGAGATGCCATGGCGATAGAATCAATATTATTAGCCTGATCAACTCTTCCGCATCAAAGCAGAGTTTGAAAGGTGGAAAAGGCCTTGACTTTCACCACCGCCGTCACGCATCGGTTATCTTAGAATATAGTGAGCATCTTTTCATGGACAGGCCAACTTCTTCTGCAGTTGTTAGCCTTGCTGTGCTGAAAGACAGGAAGTCAATGAAAAAATCCTGATATCCCATAGTTACTGCCTGTTACCAGAGCTGCCATTGCTGAAAGCGTTGCGACAAAAATAAGAATTATCCCCCTACTAATGGGCGGCACGGTGGTGCAGCGGTAGAGTTTCTGCCTTACAGCACCAGAGACCCAGGTTCCATCCTGACTACGGGTGCCGTCTGTACGGAGTTTGTACCTTCTCCCCGTGATGTACCTTCCTCCCACACTCAAAGACGTGCAGATTTGTAAGTTAATTGGTTTCTGTAAATTGTTCCTAGTGTGTAGGATAGAACTAGCGTATGGGTGATCGCTTGTCGGCATGGACTCAGTGGGCTGAAAGGTTCCTGCTTTCTCGCTCTAAACGAACCTAATCTAAAATATAGGGAAAAAAGACACAAAAAGCTGGAGTAACTCAGTGGGACAGGCAGCATCGCTGGAGAGAAGGAATGGGTGACATTTTGGGTCGAGACCCTTCTTTAGAACCCACGTAAACTAAGATATAGATTGTTAACTGAAGCCATATGTTGTACCAGGCTGTCTCACTGATCGGTTATCACAGTCGCATTCTTGTGGAATGGTTCCCAAATGTATTCTGACTCCACCTAACTTGCACCATCCTGTTAACAGGGCAGGTGGCGGAGGTATGCGTCGGGGAGCACTTCGGTTCCAGTCATCACAATACCATTAGTTTCAATATAATTATGGAGAGGGTCAGAACTGGACCTAGGGTTGAGATTTTTGTTTGGAGAAAGGCTAACTTTGAGGAGATGCGAAAGGATTTAAAAGGAGTGAATTGGGACATGTTGTTTTATGGGAAGGATGTAGAAGAAAAATGGAGGACATTTAAGGGTGAAATTTTAAGAGTACAGAATCTTTATGTCCCTGTTCGGTTGAAAGGAAATAGTAAAAAATGGAAAGAGCCATGGTTTTCAAGGGAAATTGGACACTTGGTTCGGAAAAAGAGAGAGATCTACAATAATTATAGGCAGCATGGAGTAAATGAGGTGCTTGAGGAGTATAAAGAATGTATAAAGAATATTAAGAAATAAATTAGAAAAGCTAAAAGAAGATATGAGGTTGCTTTGGCAAGTAAGGTGAAAGTAAATCCAAAGGATTTCTACAGCTATATTAATAGCAAAAGGATAACAAGGAATAAAATAGTAAGATTAAACGAGAACTTACCAGTTTGAAGTTTGATCTGTATTTTATGAGGAGTTACGATGAGGGATTACGTGAAGAGCCCGTCCAGCACGCATGCGCGACATTCTTCAAAGCAGCGGTGTGGAATCACAGGAAACACAATAATTGAAATAAACATAGTAAAGAAAAGGAGAACTAAGTACCAGTTGATCTATAATTGAGGGTGGGAGCGGAGGGCACGTAATCCCTCATCGTAACTCCTCATAAAATACAGATCAAACTTCAAACTGGTAAGTTCTCGTTTAATCTTACTATTTTACTTCGGAGTCACGTGAGTGACTACGTGAAGATTTTAAAGCTCTGTGATTTCAAACCGTGTAACAGTTCATACTTCACTCGCTGCCGAAGTCATTCAAGGGAGGAAGTATGTTATCGTAATCAACCATAATCTGTTTGTAAACAATAATGGTATCTATTAAACAATAACAAAAGACAAAATGCTCCCCTGGGCTTAAATTATATATTTTTGCAGATTTTAAAAGTTTCTGCAAATAACACAGGTTCTGGTAGCGGCTTGTGGTAGAACGTCTGGAACGTTTTCTCCATGTTCATTCTTTTAGCCGCCGATGTGGATGCTGCCCTGGTGCAGTGAGATGTATATACATCAGTATCTACTCCAGCAGCTCCCAGTACCTGCTTGAGCCATCTCGAGATGGTTTGGCTCGACACCCAACCTTGAGGTTTCTTGTGGCTGACCCATAAGGCTTTTTTTTTTTTTTTTTCTCTCCCTCGAGAATCTCTTGTTGTGTTGATGTAAGTGAATAAGTGAGTCATGACACACAACCGTAGGTCAGGTGGGTATGCCCGGAAATCCATAACTAGGACTCAAGTTCCTGGCTTGCTCTGCTTTAGCAGTTCCTGAATGGTGAATGACCCGGTCTGGTGTTATAACCATGTTGTCCAGTCGCAGTAAGTGGAGGGACTGGACTCTTTGTGCTGAGACTAGTGGCATCAGCATGACCGTTTTCAGGGTTAGCTTTTCAAGGGTGAGACCTGGCTGGGGACCATCTCCTTAGGTATGTCAGGACCACACTGACATCCCAGATTTGGGTATACCTGGGTCTAAGAGGGTTGGAGTTGACGATACTCCTCATGAGTTTGATCACCAGCGGTTGAGACCCTATGGCCTGTTGTCCTGGCACCTGTTTTAAGTAGGCTGACAGCGCACTTCTGGCAGTATTGATGGCGCTGTAGCTCAATCCTTCATTATGGTGAAGGCCCCCCCAGGAACTCCAGTACATTGGTTATGGTTGCAGATGACTACGTTGTCCCAGTAGTCGAGCAGTATCTTTCCCACTTCCTGATGCTCGATAGGTATTGTTTCCTGTTGGACATACGGTGTCATCATGTTGATGGTCCTGTCAGACACCCCAGTCCCAGCAGTGGTCTTTTGATAATCTGCAACCCAGTAGGTTAATTTTGTCATGGCATGGATGACTTATGCCTGATACAGGGTGCGTCAATAGGTCTGGGCTACTGGGAAAGGTCATAGGAGTTTCGATGACCATGTCGAGTACCACTGGGAACCATGGGTGTGTAGGCCAGTTGGTACTATCAAAATACCTGAAGCAGAGTCCATCTGTATTTTGCGTAGTACCCTACAGATTAAGGCAGAAGGAGGGAAAAGCATAGAAGAAATAGGTCCCCCAGTTCAACGCGAATGCATCTATCGCTGCTGCCTCAGGGTGTGGTTCCCAAGGGACATACATTGGTACGTGGTGATTTAGTCTGGATGCAAAGATATCGATATCTGGTGTGCCATATTGGTTTGTAATTTTAGCAAAAGCTCTAGGATTTAACATCCATTCGGTGTTTATCATTGAATTTGCGTGACCTGGCACTGTATTTAGCTTACCTGGTAGGTAAGTTGCTGATAGCCAAATATGTCTATCGACCCACCATTACCAGATTGTGTTGACCCAATTGTCACATGATATCGACTTTATTCCGCCCATATGGTTAATATAGGCCACCACCGTGATATTATCAATTTGTAAATGAACATGCAAGTTGTGCATATTCCTAGAATATGCTTTAAAACCATAAAACGCAACCAACATTTCCAAATAATTTATGCCCAGTGTTTGTAGTAAAGATGAGTCTAGGTTAGTCCGTCTACCACCTGTGCTGGATATGGTATTAGTTGCTCCCCAGCCTTGAGCACTGGCATCTGTTTGTATAGTTAACGTTGGGTTATTGATGATGATAGGGCTGGAACTATGCCAAATGTTATATCCACGATTGTAACTCTGATATTGCTTCAATGGGTAGTTTCATGGTTCTGTGAAAGTGACCTGCATGTCGTTTCAACGCCTGTACTTTTGCCCTTTGTAGGTGCTGATAGTGCAGGAGTCCAAATTGTGTAGCTGAAAATGCTGCTACCATTTTGCCAATTACTCTTGCCACTTGTCGGATGGTTGGTCGATTGCTTACCATTAAATTGTTGCACATCTGTGCCAATTCTGCTGCTTTACCTTTTGGCAACGTTACAGACATGTGGATTGAGTTAATTGTGAATCCCAGATAGTCCATAGTTGTGGATGGCGTCAACTTAGATTTATCTGGATGTATGACAAACCCAGGGTTTCAAACAATTGTTTGGTAGCTAATACAGCTGATTTTAGCCAACTCCATGGTTTTGCCAACTATTAGGATATCATCAAGATACGCCATGACAATATGTCTTTGTTTCGTTAATGTTGCCAAGGCTGGTTTTAATATCTTGGTAAATAGTCTAAAGCTGATGTCAACCCATTAGGCAACACTTTATACTGCCATAGTTGCCCCATCCAGGTAAATTTTTAGGTATCTGCGATGACCCTTGTGAATGGGTACTGAATAGTAGGCATCTTTTAAATCAATGCTTGCCATAAAGTATCCTTTGGAAATCAGTTTAGCAGTTACAAATGTTTCCATTTTGAAATGTACATACTTAACAAAGGTATTTAGTGAGGTTAAGTCAATGATGATGCGACATCCACCATCTTTTTTGCTTTTGGTAAATATATTTGAGACAAATTCCAAAGGTTCATGTTTGGATTTCTCAATGACACCCTTTGTAACTAAGCTCACCAGTTCTGCTTGAGCCTCTAGTTCTCTTTGACTGAGAGGGTAAAGACCCTTTGGGGTACGTGCTGAACTGGTGGCATGTTTTCTTGAATGAACTCTATTTTGTATCCCCGAATACTGTTAAGTATATAACTATCATTCGTGAGACACCTCCTGTTAGTACAGTTCCCCATTTACATGCTGGTAGGAACCAGACCCACCTACCTCCATAGTTATGGTAGAGTTCCTTTCTTCCGTTTGTTCATCCGTCGTTATACTGCTGGATGTACTGCTGATGTACTGCTGATTGGGGGTGGCGCATTTTCCATGGGGTCCGCTCTGGGCCCTGGCCTAAAAAGGCTTTCTGGGATAGTATGCGGACCCCGAGCTTTCACCAGTTCCATAAATTTGACATTGACTGGTGGACGCGGTGGGGTACTGCCGTCTGGTTTTTTGTGTGGGTCTGCTCGTTCCGGGGCCTGCCCTCATGAGGCCAAATGCTTTGGACTCTTCCTCCAGGTCTTTCACTTGTCCTTCCAAATAACAAGATCTGCGGCTCTGAGGCCGGTGTTTTACACAGTCCTGCAAACCTGGGATTGAGGGCAGGTCTTATTCTCTCCTTGCGGAGGTTGTTTATCTCACATTGGGTGTTGCACAGCAGAGCCAGAGTGTCTTGCTGGTTTGTGGTCATATCCACCCCATCCACGGAACGAGCATAGGCTGTTATCCCTGTCGTCAGGAGCTTGAGGATTTTAGCTCCTGGTTCCGGATACTCTGTCCCCCCCCCAGATTTGGCTGTTAACAGCCGGTACATTGAGCGAACTGCAGTTTTCCAGCTCTAGTGCCTCATTAAGTACCTGTCTTGTAGGGGTTTGAGGGACAGGTGGTTGATGCTGGCCGCCAGTTTTGGCTCCAATGGCCGCCCTGCTCGTGGTGTAACCACGTAGCGAATCTCCAGACCCAGCAGCTCTTCCTGATCCTGTACCCCAAGCGTACTCCCGACATCTTCAGCCAATGACCCCTGTTCCTGACCAGCCCAGCCCTGGTCGCCAACGCTGCCCTGCTTTGAGGGGAAAGCGATGGCCAGTGCATTGTAGAGCACTGCTGTGGGAGTGCCTGATCCCCCTGGCGAGACTGCTCTAGCTCCTGAAGCAAGTCTCGCTGGAGCAGTTGCTCCATGAGCCTTTTCATTCGGCTCAGGCGGCTAGCTCTGCCGCTCTAAGGCGGACCCTCCTCATCGGAGTCAGACATAACCGGCCGGTTTATTATTTTTTAATTTTAAAAAAAAACTTTTCCTCCAGCCCGCTGCCGCTCATCAGGCTGCGCTAGCGGTACTGGGCTCGGCTCGGTCTCGATGAGGGTGGACCGCAGCATATGCGGTCCAGGTGCCGCCTCTCGCCCCCCACTGATGGAACACTCCCGTTCTGTTGGAGTCGAACGGGGGGCGGTTTTCTTCCTTTGCCGTGCTGCTCATTTTCCCAGTTCCCCTGGAATACAGAGCAGAGCACAGCTTGCTGATTACGACCACAGAGTAAGACTTACCTGATGGTCCGCTGTTTTCACCGACGTGTAGCGGGAGCGCCTGTACTCCCGGTCGTCGCTGTTGCACTGCGTGAACGCTAATGTCGCGCATGCGTGCTGGACGGGCTCATCACGTAGTCACTCACGTGACTCCGAAGTAAAATTGGTCCATTAGAGAGTCAGAGTGGACAGCTATCTGCAGAGCCAAAAGAGATGGGGGAGATATTGAACAATTTCTTTTCTTCGGTATTCACGAAGAAGAAGGATATGGAATTATGTGAGGTAAGGGAAACAAGCAGAGTAGCAATGGAAACTGTGAGATTCAAAGAAGAGGAGGTGCGGACACTTTTGAAAAATATGAAAACGGATAAGTCTCCAGGTCCTGACAGGATATTCCCTAGGACATTGAGGGAAGTTAGTGTAGAAATAGCAGGGGCTATGACAGAAATATTTCAAATGTCATTAGAAACGGGAATAGTGCCGGAAGATTGGCGTACTGCGCATGTTGTTCCGTTGTTTAAAAAGGGTTCTAAGAGTAAACCTAGCAATTATAGACCTGTTAGTTTGACGTCAGTGGTGGGCAAATTAATGGAAAGGATACTTAAAGATAATATATATAAGCATCTGGATAAGCAGGGTCTGATTAGGAACAGTCAACATGGATTTGTGCCTGGAAGGTCATGCTTGACTAATCTTCTTGAATTTTTCGAAGAGGTTACTAGGGAAATTGATGAGGGTAAAGCAGTGGATGTTGTCTATATGGACTTCAGTAAGGCCTTTGACAAGGTTCCTCATGGAAGGTTGGTTAACAAGATTCAATTGTTGGGTATTAATGGTGGAGTAGCAAGATGGATTCAACAGTGGCTGAATGGGAGATGCCAGAGAGTAATGGTGGATGGCTGTTTGTCAGGTTGGAGGCCGGTGACTAGTGGGGTGCCTCAGGGGTCTGTGTTGGGTCCACTGTGATAGGTGGTGTTGTGGATAATGAAGTAGATTTTCAAAGTCTACAGAGAGATTTAGGCCATTTGGAAGAGTGGGCTGAAAGATGGCAGATGGAGTTTAATGCTGACAAATGTGAGGTGCTACATCTCGGCAGGACAAATCAAAATAGGACGTACACGGTAAATGGTAGCGAATTGAGGAATGCAGTTGAACAGAGGGATCTAGGAATAACTGTGCATAGTTCCCCGAAGGTGGAATCTCATGTAGATAGGGTGGTAAAGAAAGCTTTTGGTGTGCTGGCCTTTATAAATCAGAGCATTGAATATAGAAGTTGGGATGTAATGTTAAAATTGTACATGGCATTGGTGAGGCCAATTCTGGAGTATGGAGTACAATTTTGGTCGCCTAATTATAGGAAGGATGTCAACAAAATAGAGAGAGTACAGAGAAGATTTACTAGAATGTTGCCTGGGTTTCAGCAACTAAGTTACAGAGAAAGGTTGAACAAGTTAGGTCTTTATTCTTTGGAGCGCAGAAGGTTAAGAGGGGACTTGATAGAGGTCTTTAAAATTATGAGCGGGTTAGACAGAGTGGACGTGGATAAGCTTTTCCCATTGAGAGTAGGGAAGATTCAAACAAGGGGACATGACTTGAGAATTAAGGGACAGAAGTTTAGGGGAACATTAGGGGGAACTTCTTTACTCAGAGAGTGGTAGCTGTGTGGAATGAGCTTCCAGTGGAAGTGGTGGAGGCAGGTTCGATGTTATCCTTTAAAAATAGATTGGATGGGTATATGGACGGGAAAGGAATGGAGGGTTATGGTCTGAGTGCAGGTAGATGGGACTAGGGGGAAGTATTTCATTTTTAATTTTTTTTTTAAAAGAAAAAAAAAAAATGTTCGGCACGGACTTGAAGGGCCGAGATGGCCTGTTTCCGTGCTGTTATGGTTATATGGTTATATATGGTTATATGGTTATAACTCTTCACCTCCCCCTTGCTCACCAGGACTCCCAGCTCCCAGCTCCCAGCCCCCAGCTCACAGCTCCCAGCCCCCAGCTCCAGCTCCGCCCCAGCTCCAGCCCCCAGCTCCCAGCCCCCAGCTCCCAGCCCCCACTCCCAGCTCCCAGCCCCCAGCTCCAGCTCCCAGCCCCAGCTCCAGCCGCCAGCTCCCAGCCCCCAGCTCCAGCCCCCACTCCCAGCTCACAGCCCCCAGCTCCAGCTCCCAGCCCCCAGCTCCCAGCCCCCAGCTCTAGCCCCCACTCCCAGCTCCCAGCCCCCAGCTCCAGCCCCCAGCTCCCAGCCCCCAGCCCCAGCTCCCAGCCCCCAGCTCCAGCCCCCAGTCCCCAGCTCCAGTTCCCAGCCCCCAGCTCCAGCCCCCAGCCCCCAGCTCCAGCCCCCAGTCCCCAGCCCCCAGCTCCAGCCCCCAGCTCCAGCCCCCAGCTCCCAGCTCCCAGCTCCCGCTCCAGCGCCAGGCCCCAGCATCTCTCGTCTATTTTGAAATGTACATACTTAACAAAGGTATTTAGGGAGGTTAAGTCAATGATGATGCGACATCCACCATCTTTTTTGCTTTTTGTAAATATATTTGAGACAAATTCCAAAGGTTCATGTTTGGATTTCTCAATGACACCCTTTGTAAGTAACCTCACCAGTTCTGCTTGAGCCTCTAGTTCTCTTTGACTGAGAGGGTAAAGACCCTTTGGGGTACGTGCTGAACTGGTGGCATGTTTTCTTGAATGAACTCTATTTTGTATCCCCGAATACTGTTAAGTATATAACTATCATTCGTGAGACACCTCCATGCGTCAATGAACAGGTGTAATCTCCCCCCTGTTAGTACAGTCCCCCCACTTTTTATATGCTGGTAGGAACCAGACCCACCTACCTCCATAGTTATGGGAGTGTTCATTGCTTCCAGGTCTTTCACTTGTCCTTCCAAATAACAGGATCTGTGGCTCTGAGGCCGGTGTTTTGCACAGTCCTGCATACCTGGGATTGAGGGCAGGTCTTATTATCTCCTTGCGGAGGTTGTTGATCTCGTATTGGGTGTTGCACAGCAGAGCCAGAGTGTCTTGCTGGTTTGTGGTCATATCCACCCCATCCACGGAATGAGCATAGGATGTTATCCCTGTTGTCAGGAGTTTGAGGATGCATTGTAATTTTATCTCCTGGCTCCGAATACTCTGTCCAACATACCCCCAGATTTGGCTGTTAACAGCTGGTACATTAAGCGAACTGCAGTTCTCCGGAGGCGAGTAGAGTTCTAGTGCCTCATTAAGTACCTGATCTTGTAGGGGTTTGAGGGACAGGTGGTTGATGCTGGCCGCCAGTTTTGGCTCCAATGGCCGCCCTGCTCGTGGTGTAGCCACGTAGTGATTTACCACACCCAGCAGCTCTTCCTGATCCTGTACCCCAAGCGTACTCCGACATCTTCAGCCAATGACCCCTGATCCTGACCAGCCCAGCCCTGGTCGCCAATGCTGCCCTCATCTGAGGGAGAAGCAATGGCCAGTGCATTATAAGGCACTGCTATGGGAGTGCCTGATCCCCCTGTGCGAGATTGCTCCAGCTCCCGAAGCAAGTCTCGCTGGAGCAGTTGCTCCATGAGCCTTTCCATTCGGCTCAGGCGGCTAGTTCTGCCGGTCTCAGGCGGACCCTCCTCATCGGAGTCAGACATAACCGGCCGGTTTGTTTTTTGTCTTACTTTTCCTCCAGCCCGCTGCCGCTCATCAGGCTGCGCTAGCGGCACTGGGGTCGGCTCGGTCTCGATGAGGGTGTGCCGCAGCATATGCGGTCCAGGTGCCGCCTCTCGCCCCCCACTGATGAGACACTCCCGTTCTGTTGGAGTCGAACGGGGGGCGGTTTTCTTTGCTTGCCGTGGTTTACTCATTTTCCGAATTTCCCTGGAATTACAGAGCAAAGCAAGCTTCTATTACGACCTCAGAGTAAGAACTTACCTGATGGTCCGCTTTTTAAACTTGTAGCGGGAGCGCCTGTACTCCCGTTCATCGCTGTTGCACTGCGTGAACGCTAATGTCGTGCATGCGTGCTGAACGGGCTCTTCACGTAGTCACTCACGTGACTCCGAAGTAAAATGTCCGCCGAGCTTCACAGCCATGTATTTCTGGCTTCTTGAAAGCTGTCTCCACTCCTTCTCCCCCCTCTTTTAAAGGACTTGTGCCACACTGTGCTTTAGCCGTGTTAATTACAGCGCCAACCTTCCTGTTCATCGCGGTGCGTGAATTTTTTAGACAGCGCTCCCCCCGCTTGTCCTGTCCCTGCCTGCATAACTGGCTGGAGAAGGAAGTGATGAGTGTGTGTGTGTGTGTTCCATTCTGACAGTCGCCGTTCCAGTTCCCGTTTTTTCAGGAGACTGCCGGCAACTTGACAGTCGCCGGCAGTCCGCTGAAAAATCACCTAAGTGGGACAGGCCCAGTAGGCTGTGCACGCCATACGCAAGAAGAAGCAGGCCTCTGTAAATTGCCCCTAGTGTGTAAGGAGTGGAAGGAAATGTGGGATAACATAGAACTAGTGCGAATGGGTGATGGATGTTCGGCAGAGACTCGGTGGTCTGAAGACCCTGTTTCCATGCTGTATCTCTGAAGGAAACTGAAACGCATAAAACAAAGAGATGCCATGGCGATAGAATCAATATTATTAGCCTGATCAACTCTTCCGCATCAAAGCAGAGTTTGAAAGGTGGAAAAGGCCTTGACTTTCACCACCGCCGTCACGCATCGGTTATCTTAGAATATAGTGAGCATCTTTTCATGGACAGGCCAACTTCTTCTGCAGTTGTTAGCCTTGCTGTGCTGAAAGACAGGAAGTCAATGAAAAAATCCTGATATCCCATAGTTACTGCCTGTTACCAGAGCTGCCATTGCTGAAAGCGTTGCGACAAAAATAAGAATTATCCCCCTACTAATGGGCGGCACGGTGGTGCAGCGGTAGAGTTTCTGCCTTACAGCACCAGAGACCCAGGTTCCATCCTGACTACGGGTGCCGTCTGTACGGAGTTTGTACCTTCTCCCCGTGACCACGTGGGTTTTCTCCGGGTGCTCCGGTTTCCTCCCACACTCAAAGACGTGCAGATTTGTAAGTTAATTGGTTTCTGTAAATTGTTCCTAGTGTGTAGGATAGAACTAGCGTATGGGTGATCGCTTGTCGGCATGGACTCAGTGGGCTGAAAGGTTCCTGCTTTCCCGCTCTAAACGAACCTAATCTAAAATATAGGGAAAAAAGACACAAAAAGCTGGAGTAACTCAGTGGGACAGGCAGCATCGCTGGAGAGAAGGAATGGGTGACATTTTGGGTCGAGACCCTTCTTTAGAACCCACGTAAACTAAGATATAGATTGTTAACTGAAGCCATATGTTGTACCAGGCTGTCTCACTGATCGGTTATCACAGTCGCATTCTTGTGGAATGGTTCCCAAATGTATTCTGACTCCACCTAACTTGCACCATCCTGTTAACAGGGCAGGTGGCGGAGGTATGCGTCGGGGAGCACTTCGGTTCCAGTCATCACAATACCATTAGTTTCAATATAATTATGGAGAGGGTCAGAACTGGACCTAGGGTTGAGATTTTTGTTTGGAGAAAGGCTAACTTTGAGGAGATGCGAAAGGATTTAAAAGGAGTGAATTGGGACATGTTGTTTTATGGGAAGGATGTAGAAGAAAAATGGAGGACATTTAAGGGTGAAATTTTAAGAGTACAGAATCTTTATGTCCCTGTTCGGTTGAAAGGAAATAGTAAAAAATGGAAAGAGCCATGGTTTTCAAGGGAAATTGGACACTTGGTTCGGAAAAAAGAGAGAGATCTACAATAATTATAGGCAGCATGGAGTAAATGAGGTGCTTGAGGAGTATAAAGAATGTATAAAGAATATTAAGAAATAAATTAGAAAAGCTAAAAGAAGATATGAGGTTGCTTTGGCAAGTAAGGTGAAAGTAAATCCAAAGGATTTCTACAGCTATATTAATAGCAAAAGGATAACAAGGAATAAAATAGTAAGATTAAACGAGAACTTACCAGTTTGAAGTTTGATCTGTATTTTATGAGGAGTTACGATGAGGGATTACGTGAAGAGCCCGTCCAGCACGCATGCGCGACATTCTTCAAAGCAGCGGTGTGGAATCACAGGAAACACAATAATTGAAATAAACATAGTAAAGAAAAGGAGAACTAAGTACCAGTTGATCTATAATTGAGGGTGGGAGCGGAGGGCACGTAATCCCTCATCGTAACTCCTCATAAAATACAGATCAAACTTCAAACTGGTAAGTTCTCGTTTAATCTTACTATTTTACTTCGGAGTCACGTGAGTGACTACGTGAAGATTTTAAAGCTCTGTGATTTCAAACCGTGTAACAGTTCATACTTCACTCGCTGCCGAAGTCATTCAAGGGAGGAAGTATGTTATCGTAATCAACCATAATCTGTTTGTAAACAATAATGGTATCTATTAAACAATAACAAAAGACAAAATGCTCCCCTGGGCTTAAATTATATATTTTTGCAGATTTTAAAAGTTTCTGCAAATAACACAGGTTCTGGTAGCGGCTTGTGGTAGAACGTCTGGAACGTTTTCTCCATGTTCATTCTTTTAGCCGCCGATGTGGATGCTGCCCTGGTGCAGTGAGATGTATATACATCAGTATCTACTCCAGCAGCTCCCAGTACCTGCTTGAGCCATCTCGAGATGGTTTGGCTCGACACCCAACCTTGAGGTTTCTTGTGGCTGACCCATAAGGCTTTTTTTTTTTTTTTTTCTCTCCCTCGAGAATCTCTTGTTGTGTTGATGTAAGTGAATAAGTGAGTCATGACACACAACCGTAGGTCAGGTGGGTATGCCCGGAAATCCATAACTAGGACTCAAGTTCCTGGCTTGCTCTGCTTTAGCAGTTCCTGAATGGTGAATGACCCGGTCTGGTGTTATAACCATGTTGTCCAGTCGCAGTAAGTGGAGGGACTGGACTCTTTGTGCTGAGACTAGTGGCATCAGCATGACCGTTTTCAGGGTTAGCTTTTCAAGGGTGAGACCTGGCTGGGGACCATCTCCTTAGGTATGTCAGGACCACACTGACATCCCAGATTTGGGTATACCTGGGTCTAAGAGGGTTGGAGTTGACGATACTCCTCATGAGTTTGATCACCAGCGGTTGAGACCCTATGGCCTGTTGTCCTGGCACCTGTTTTAAGTAGGCTGACAGCGCACTTCTGGCAGTATTGATGGCGCTGTAGCTCAATCCTTCATTATGGTGAAGGCCCCCCCAGGAACTCCAGTACATTGGTTATGGTTGCAGATGACTACGTTGTCCCAGTAGTCGAGCAGTATCTTTCCCACTTCCTGATGCTCGATAGGTATTGTTTCCTGTTGGACATACGGTGTCATCATGTTGATGGTCCTGTCAGACACCCCAGTCCCAGCAGTGGTCTTTTGATAATCTGCAACCCAGTAGGTTAATTTTGTCATGGCATGGATGACTTATGCCTGATACAGGGTGCGTCAATAGGTCTGGGCTACTGGGAAAGGTCATAGGAGTTTCGATGACCATGTCGAGTACCACTGGGAACCATGGGTGTGTAGGCCAGTTGGTACTATCAAAATACCTGAAGCAGAGTCCATCTGTATTTTGCGTAGTACCCTACAGATTAAGGCAGAAGGAGGGAAAAGCATAGAAGAAATAGGTCCCCCAGTTCAACGCGAATGCATCTATCGCTGCTGCCTCAGGGTGTGGTTCCCAAGGGACATACATTGGTACGTGGTGATTTAGTCTGGATGCAAAGATATCGATATCTGGTGTGCCATATTGGTTTGTAATTTTAGCAAAAGCTCTAGGATTTAACATCCATTCGGTGTTTATCATTGAATTTGCGTGACCTGGCACTGTATTTAGCTTACCTGGTAGGTAAGTTGCTGATAGCCAAATATGTCTATCGACCCACCATTACCAGATTGTGTTGACCCAATTGTCACATGATATCGACTTTATTCCGCCCATATGGTTAATATAGGCCACCACCGTGATATTATCAATTTGTAAATGAACATGCAAGTTGTGCATATTCCTAGAATATGCTTTAAAACCATAAAACGCAACCAACATTTCCAAATAATTTATGCCCAGTGTTTGTAGTAAAGATGAGTCTAGGTTAGTCCGTCTACCACCTGTGCTGGATATGGTATTAGTTGCTCCCCAGCCTTGAGCACTGGCATCTGTTTGTATAGTTAACGTTGGGTTATTGATGATGATAGGGCTGGAACTATGCCAAATGTTATATCCACGATTGTAACTCTGATATTGCTTCAATGGGTAGTTTCATGGTTCTGTGAAAGTGACCGCATGTCGTTTCAACGCCTGTACTTTTGCCCTTTGTAGGTGCTGATAGTGCAGGAGTCAAATTGTGTAGACTGAAAATGCTGCTACCATTTTGCCAATTACTCTTGCCACTTGTCGGATGGTTGGTCGATTGCTTACCATTAAATTGTTGCACATCTGTGCCAATTCTGCTGCTTTACCTTTTGGCAACGTTACAGACATGTGGGATTGAGTTAATTGTGAATCCCAGATAGTCCATAGTTGTGGATGGCGTCAACTTAGATTTATCTGGAGTATGACAAACCCAGGGTTTCAAACAATTGTTTGGTAGCTAATACAGCTGATTTTAGCCAACTCCATGGTTTTGCCAACTATTAGGATATCATCAAGATACGCCATGACAATATGTCTTTGTTTCGTTAATGTTGCCAAGGCTGTTTTAATATCTTGGTAAATAGTCTAAAGCTGATGTCAACCCATTAGGCAACACTTTATACTGCCATAGTTGCCCCATCCAGGTAAATTTTTAGGTATCTGCGATGACCCTTGTGAATGGGTACTGAATAGTAGGCATCTTTAAATCAATGCTTGCCATAAAGTATCCTTTGGAAATCAGTTTAGCAGTTACAAATGTTTCCATTTTGAAATGTACATACTTAACAAAGGTATTTAGTGAGGTTAAGTCAATGATGATGCGACATCCACCATCTTTTTTGCTTTTGGTAAATATATTTGAGACAAATTCCAAAGGTTCATGTTTGGATTTCTCAATGACACCCTTTGTAACTAAGCTCACCAGTTCTGCTTGAGCCTCTAGTTCTCTTTGACTGAGAGGGTAAAGACCCTTTGGGGTACGTGCTGAACTGGTGGCATGTTTTCTTGAATGAACTCTATTTTGTATCCCCGAATACTGTTAAGTATATAACTATCATTCGTGAGACACCTCCTGTTAGTACAGTTCCCCATTTACATGCTGGTAGGAACCAGACCCACCTACCTCCATAGTTATGGTAGAGTTCCTTTCTTCCGTTTGTTCATCCGTCGTTATACTGCTGGATGTACTGCTGATGTACTGCTGATTGGGGGTGGCGCATTTTCCATGGGGTCCGCTCTGGGCCCCTGGCCTAAAAAGGCTTTCTGGGATAGTATGCGGACCCCGAGCTTTCACCAGTTCCATAAATTTGACATTGACTGGTGGACGCGGTGGGGTACTGCCGTCTGGTTTTTTGTGTGGGTCTGCTCGTTCCGGGGCCTGCCCTCATGAGGCCAAATGCTTTGGACTCTTCCTCCAGGTCTTTCACTTGTCCTTCCAAATAACAAGATCTGCGGCTCTGAGGCCGGTGTTTACACAGTCCTGCAAACCTGGGATTGAGGGCAGGTCTTATTCTCTCCTTGCAGAGGTTGTTTATCTCATATTGGGTGTTGCACAGCAGAGCCAGAGTGTCTTGCTGGTTTGTGGTCATATCCACCCCATCCACGGAACGAGCATAGGCTGTTATCCCTGTCGTCAGGAGCTTGAGGATTTTAGCTCCTGGTTCCGGATACTCTGTCCCCCCCCAGATTTGGCTGTTAACAGCCGGTACATTGAGCGAACTGCAGTTTTCCAGCTCTAGTGCCTCATTAAGTACCTGTCTTGTAGGGGTTTGAGGGACAGGTGGTTGATGCTGGCCGCCAGTTTTGGCTCCAATGGCCGCCCTGCTCGTGTGTAACCACGTAGCGAATCTCCAGACCCAGCAGCTCTTCCTGATCCTGTACCCCAAGCGTACTCCCGACATCTTCAGCCAATGACCCCTGTTCCTGACCAGCCCAGCCCTGGTCGCCAACGCTGCCCTGCTTTGAGGGGAAAGCGATGGCCAGTGCATTGTAGAGCACTGCTGTGGGAGTGCCTGATCCCCCTGGCGAGACTGCTCTAGCTCCTGAAGCAAGTCTCGCTGGAGCAGTTGCTCCATGAGCCTTTTCATTCGGCTCAGGCGGCTAGCTCTGCCGCTCTAAGGCGGACCCTCCTCATCGGAGTCAGACATAACCGGCCGGTTTATTATTTTTTAATTTTAAAAAAAACTTTTCCTCCAGCCCGCTGCCGCTCATCAGGCTGCGCTAGCGGTACTGGCTCGGCTCGGTCTCGATGAGGGTGGACCGCAGCATATGCGGTCCAGGTGCCGCCTCTCGCCCCCCACTGATGGAACACTCCCGTTCTGTTGGAGTCGAACGGGGGGCGGTTTTCTTCCTTTGCCGTGCTGCTCATTTTCCCAGTTCCCCTGGAATACAGAGCAGAGCACAGCTTGCTGATTACGACCACAGAGTAAGACTTACCTGATGGTCCGCTGTTTTCACCGACGTGTAGCGGGAGCGCCTGTACTCCCGGTCGTCGCTGTTGCACTGCGTGAACGCTAATGTCGCGCATGCGTGCTGGACGGGCTCATCACGTAGTCACTCACGTGACTCCGAAGTAAAATTGGTCCATTAGAGAGTCAGAGTGGACAGCTATCTGCAGAGCCAAAAGAGATGGGGGAGATATTGAACAATTTCTTTTCTTCGGTATTCACGAAGAAGAAGGATATGGAATTATGTGAGGTAAGGGAAACAAGCAGAGTAGCAATGGAAACTGTGAGATTCAAAGAAGAGGAGGTGCGGACACTTTTGAAAAATATGAAAACGGATAAGTCTCCAGGTCCTGACAGGATATTCCCTAGGACATTGAGGGAAGTTAGTGTAGAAATAGCAGGGGCTATGACAGAAATATTTCAAATGTCATTAGAAACGGGAATAGTGCCGGAAGATTGGCGTACTGCGCATGTTGTTCCGTTGTTTAAAAAGGGTTCTAAGAGTAAACCTAGCAATTATAGACCTGTTAGTTTGACGTCAGTGGTGGGCAAATTAATGGAAAGGATACTTAAAGATAATATATATAAGCATCTGGATAAGCAGGGTCTGATTAGGAACAGTCAACATGGATTTGTGCCTGGAAGGTCATGCTTGACTAATCTTCTTGAATTTTTCGAAGAGGTTACTAGGGAAATTGATGAGGGTAAAGCAGTGGATGTTGTCTATATGGACTTCAGTAAGGCCTTTGACAAGGTTCCTCATGGAAGGTTGGTTAACAAGATTCAATTGTTGGGTATTAATGGTGGAGTAGCAAGATGGATTCAACAGTGGCTGAATGGGAGATGCCAGAGAGTAATGGTGGATGGCTGTTTGTCAGGTTGGAGGCCGGTGACTAGTGGGGTGCCTCAGGGGTCTGTGTTGGGTCCACTGTGATAGGTGGTGTTGTGGATAATGAAGTAGATTTTCAAAGTCTACAGAGAGATTTAGGCCATTTGGAAGAGTGGGCTGAAAGATGGCAGATGGAGTTTAAAGCTGACAAATGTGAGGTGCTACATCTCGGCAGGACAAATCAAAATAGGACGTACACGGTAAATGGTAGCGAATTGAGGAATGCAGTTGAACAGAGGGATCTAGGAATAACTGTGCATAGTTCCCGAAGGTGGAATCTCATGTAGATAGGGTGGTAAAGAAAGCTTTTGGTGTGCTGGCCTTTATAAATCAGAGCATTGAATATAGAAGTTGGGATGTAATGTTAAAATTGTACATGGCATTGGTGAGGCCAATTCTGGAGTATGGAGTACAATTTTGGTCGCCTAATTATAGGAAGGATGTCAACAAAATAGAGAGAGTACAGAGAAGATTTACTAGAATGTTGCCTGGGTTTCAGCAACTAAGTTACAGAGAAAGGTTGAACAAGTTAGGTCTTTATTCTTTGGAGCGCAGAAGGTTAAGAGGGGACTTGATAGAGGTCTTTAAAATTATGAGCGGGTTAGACAGAGTGGACGTGGATAAGCTTTTCCCATTGAGAGTAGGGAAGATTCAAACAAGGGGACATGACTTGAGAATTAAGGGACAGAAGTTTAGGGGGAACATTAGGGGGAACTTCTTTACTCAGAGAGTGGTAGCTGTGTGGAATGAGCTTCCAGTGGAAGTGGTGGAGGCAGGTTCGATGTTATCCTTTAAAAATAGATTGGATGGGTATATGGACGGGAAAGGAATGGAGGGTTATGGTCTGAGTGCAGGTAGATGGGACTAGGGGGAAGTATTTCATTTTTAATTTTTTTTTTAAAAGAAAAAAAAAAAATGTTCGGCACGGACTTGAAGGGCCGAGATGGCCTGTTTCCGTGCTGTTATGGTTATATGGTTATATATGGTTATATGGTTATAACTCTTCACCTCCCCCTTGCTCACCAGGACTCCCAGCTCCCAGCTCCCAGCCCCCAGCTCACAGCTCCCAGCCCCCAGCTCCAGCTCCGCCCCAGCTCCAGCCCCCAGCTCCCAGCCCCCAGCTCCCAGCCCCCACTCCCAGCTCCCAGCCCCCAGCTCCAGCTCCCCAGCCCCAGCTCCAGCCGCCAGCTCCAGCCCCCAGCTCCAGCCCCCACTCCCAGCTCACAGCCCCCAGCTCCAGCTCCCAGCCCCCAGCTCCCAGCCCCCAGCTCTAGCCCCACTCCCAGCTCCCAGCCCCCAGCTCCAGCCCCCAGCTCCCAGCCCCCAGCCCCAGCTCCCAGCCCCCAGCTCCAGCCCCCAGTCCCCAGCTCCAGTTCCCAGCCCCCAGCTCCAGCCCCCCAGCCCCCAGCTCCAGCCCCCAGTCCCCAGCCCCCAGCTCCAGCCCCCCAGCTCCAGCCCCCAGCTCCCAGCTCCCAGCTCCCGCTCCAGCGCCAGGCCCCAGCATCTCTCGTCTATTTTGAAATGTACATACTTAACAAAGGTATTTAGGGAGGTTAAGTCAATGATGATGCGACATCCACCATCTTTTTTGCTTTTTGTAAATATATTTGAGACAAATTCCAAAGGTTCATGTTTGGATTTCTCAATGACACCCTTTGTAAGTAACCTCACCAGTTCTGCTTGAGCCTCTAGTTCTCTTTGACTGAGAGGGTAAAGACCCTTTTGGGGTACGTGCTGAACTGGTGGCATGTTTTCTTGAATGAACTCTATTTTGTATCCCCGAATACTGTTAAGTATATAACTATCATTCGTGAGACACCTCCATGCGTCAATGAACAGGTGTAATCTCCCCCTGTTAGTACAGTCCCCCCACTTTTTATATGCTGGTAGGAACCAGACCCACCTACCTCCATAGTTATGGGAGTGTTCATTGCTTCCAGGTCTTTCACTTGTCCTTCCAAATAACAGGATCTGTGGCTCTGAGGCCGGTGTTTTGCACAGTCCTGCATACCTGGGATTGAGGGCAGGTCTTATTATCTCCTTGCGGAGGTTGTTGATCTCGTATTGGGTGTTGCACAGCAGAGCCAGAGTGTCTTGCTGGTTTGTGGTCATATCCACCCCATCCACGGAATGAGCATAGGATGTTATCCCTGTTGTCAGGAGTTTGAGGATGCATTGTAATTTTATCTCCTGGCTCCGAATACTCTGTCCAACATACCCCCAGATTTGGCTGTTAACAGCTGGTACATTAAGCGAACTGCAGTTCTCCGGAGGCGAGTAGAGTTCTAGTGCCTCATTAAGTACCTGATCTTGTAGGGTTTGAGGACAGGTGGTTGATGCTGGCCGCCAGTTTTGGCTCCAATGGCCGCCCTGCTCGTGGTGTAGCCACGTAGTGATTTACCACACCCAGCAGCTCTTCCTGATCCTGTTACCCCAAGCGTACTCCGACATCTTCAGCCAATGACCCCTGATCCTGACCAGCCCAGCCCTGGTCGCCAATGCTGCCCTCATCTGAGGGAGAAGCAATGGCCAGTGCATTATAAGGCACTGCTATGGGAGTGCCTGATCCCCCTGTGCGAGATTGCTCCAGCTCCCGAAGCAAGTCTCGCTGGAGCAGTTGCTCCATGAGCCTTTCCATTCGGCTCAGGCGGCTAGTTCTGCCGGTCTCAGGCGGACCCTCCTCATCGGAGTCAGACATAACCGGCCGGTTTGTTTTTTGTCTTACTTTTCCTCCAGCCCGCTGCCGCTCATCAGGCTGCGCTAGCGGCACTGGGGTCGGCTCGGTCTCGATGAGGGTGTGCCGCAGCATATGCGGTCCAGGTGCCGCCTCTCGCCCCCCACTGATGAGACACTCCCGTTCTGTTGGAGTCGAACGGGGGGCGGTTTTCTTTGCTTGCCGTGGGTTTACTCATTTTCCCGAATTTCCCTGGAATTACAGAGCAAAGCAAGCTTCTATTAC
>JAXLNO010001872.1:0-98404 GCA_038087875.1 Malacoraja senta | reverse complement strand
TCTCTCACTCACCTCGCCTCCCCCTCCTCTCCCCTCTCTCACCTCTCCTCTTGTTCTACCCCCTCACACCCACTCTCCCCCTCTATCTCTCCCCCACTCTACTCTCTCACTCTCTCATACTCTATCTCTCTACCTCTCTCGGCCTCTCGTTACTCTCTCCATCACCTCTCTCATCTCTCTCTCTCTCCCCTCTCACCCCCCCACTCTCTCATCTCTCCCGCTTCCCTCTACCTTTCTCTCTCTTCTCTCCCCTCTCTCTCACATTCACCCTCTCTCTCTCCCTTTATCTCCCCCTCTCTTCTCTCCCCTCTCCCCCCCCGCAATCTCTCTCTCCCCCTATCCCATGCTCCCCATCTCTTCTCCCCCGTCCTCCTCTCTCCCCAACTCTCTCTCTCTCTTGCCCCCCTCTCTCTCCCTCTCTCTATCCCCCATTCTCTCTTCCCCCTCTGTCTCTCCCATCCTTCTCACTCTCTCTTTCTCTCTCCCTCCCTCACCCTCTCCCCATTCTCCCCTCCCCTCTCCCTCTCCCTCCCTCTCTCCCTCTCTATTCTCTCTCCCTCTTGCCTCTCTCTTTTTCCCCCTCTCCCCTCTCTTCCTCCTTCTCCCTGACCCTCTCTCCCTCTCTCCACCTCCCCCTCTCCCCACCTCTGCCCATCTCTCGCTCCGTGTCTTCTCGCCCTCTCTCTCTCCCCTCTTTCACTCCCCCTCTCACTCCCTCTCTCCCCCTCTCCCCCCTCAGAATCTCTCTCTCTTCCCCTCTCTTGCTCCCTTTTTCTCTCTTCCCCTCTGTCTCCCTCCCTTCTCTCCCCTCTCTCTCCCCCTCTCCCCCCTCACTCCCCCCCCTCACTCCCACCCCCTCTCTCCCCCTCTCTCCTCCCCTCTCTCTCTCCCTCTCTCTCTCTCTCTCTCCCTCTCTCTCTTTCTCCCCCTCTTCCCCCCTCTCTCCCCCTTCCCCCTCCCTCCCCTCTGTCCCCCCCTCTCTCCCCCCTCTCTCCCCCTCTATCCCCCTCTCTCTCTCCCTCGCTCAATCTCTCCCCCTCTCTCCCACCATTCTCTCTCTCCCCATCTCTCTATCTCCCTCTCTCTCCCCCTCTCCCCACTCTCTCCCTCACCCTCTCTCTCTCTCTCTCTCTTCCTCCCTCTTTCTCCCCCTCCCTGTCTCCTCTCTCTCTCCCCATTCTCTCTCCCGCTCCCCATTCTCTCTCCCTGCCTCTCTCTCACTCATTCTCTCCCTCTCACTCACTCTCTCTCTCTCTCTGGCCCTCCTTCCCTCTCTATCTCTCTCTTCCTCTCTTTCCCCATCTCTCTCTCTGTCTCACCCGCTCTCTCTCCCTCTCTCTCTCTTTATCTCTCTCTCTCTCTCTTCCTCTCTCTCTCCCCCTCTCTCTCTCTCTCTCTCTCTCCTCTTTCTTCTGTAGATCGCTCTCCCCCTTTCTCTCTCCCTCTCCCACCCCCCTCTCTCCCTCTCTCCCCCCTCGCTCCCCTTTGTGTTTGTGTGTCAGTGTGTGTGTTGTGTGTGTGTGTGTGGGTCAGTGTGTGTCTGTGTGTGTGTGTGTGTGTGTGTCAGTGTGTGTGTGGGTCAGTGTGTGGTGTCAGTGTGTGTGTGTGTGTGTGTGTGTGTGTGTGTGTCAGTGTGTGTGTGTCAGTGTGTGTGTGGGTCGTGTGATATTTCTTTATTTTGACACAACAATGTGCCCAATATATAATGTGGCCTCATGCTGAAATGTTTTGAGGTCCCTGCCCTAAAGAATGAGGACATCTCGGATGTCCTGGTATGGAAGCCCCTCATCTTGGGCGCAGATGCGGCGTAGACGGAGGAATTAGGAGTCGGGGATGGAGTCTTTGCAGGAAGCAGGGAGGCAAGAAGTGTAGTGGAGATAGTTGTGGGAGTCAGTGGGTTTGTAGATGTCAGCCTGTGATGGAGACTGTGATCTAGAAAGGGGGAGGGAGGTGTTGAAGATGGTCCAAGTGAATTAGGGTGCAGGATGGAAATTGGTGGTGAAGCTAATGAAGTCCATGAGTTGTGGATGGGTGCAGGAGACGTCAATGTAACGGAGATAGAGGTCAGGGATAGGGCAGTGTACGCCTGCAACAGGGATTGGTCAATGGCATCAAACTTTAATTGTTTTACTGTCAAATAATGACAGGTGTTTTAAAGTGGCTCGTCAGAAACTATTATCACAAACAAAGCAGCAGTTGTAGTAAGGATGAGAAATGTGCAGAATAGTGAAGCAGAGAATTGTGCTGAATGATATCACTGGTGTCAGAAGCACAAAAACATCGTGGATCCACTGATTTTATTCAAAACATCCTTGGAGCAACTCACGCTGAATCACTGAGCATTTACAAAGATGCAGGCAGCCCCTTTGTCCTGCTGTCATCCTCAGCAAATCCCAGCTCAGGATGTTATTTGACATCTGCACTTTGCTTTTCATTTGCCCATTTTAACAAACTAGTTATCACACTGGGTAGAAGAATTCTAAATAACATTGACGTGTACCTTGTTCATTGGGGGATATCAAAGACAGATTCCATCTTTCTTGAGTCTTTATCAGAATCATCTGGTGATTGATAACACCCTCCTCCCACAATCTTTCACCAGACACGCCTGTAAATTATTTCATTTAACATCTCCGAGCAGCTCCATTAACACGGAAGCATTTACTAATCTGTCTTCCAAATCAGAGCGTGGATTCGTTACTGAATGTGATCATTTCTGTTTCCTTCTCCAGTGGTAGATGGAGTGATCCAAGGAGACTGCCATCCCTGCCCTCACTGCACTGTTGCATTTAGCACAGTGGAGTTCCTCACAAGGCACTTAAGAAGGCATCCTGAAGCCCCCCAGACCAACATCAGCTGGACAACCTTCTTCCTCCAGAGTGAACACTGATTCACAACGTCAACGTGAGCAGAGGCCGTTCACCCCATCTGACGGAATTGGGAAATCAGGTGATATTCAAGACGAATAGTGGAGAGACGGCATGAATGTCCTGACTGTGGGAAGTGTTTCACGCAAGCGAGCGACCTCCACGTACACCAGCGGACCCACACCGGAGAGAGGCCGTACAAATGTCCTCACTGTGGGAAGTGTTTCACGCAGGCAGGGTCCCTCCACGTACACCAGCGGACCCACACTGGAGAGAGGCCGTACAAATGTCCTGACTGTGGGAAGGGCTTTGCAGTGGCAGGGTCCCTCCATGCACACCAGCGGACCCACACCGGAGAGAGGCCGTACAAATGTCCTCACTGTGGGAAGAGCTTTGCAGTGGCAGGGTCCCTCCACGTACACCAGCGGACCCACACTGGAGAGAGGCCGTACAAATGTCCTGACTGTGGGAAGAGCTTTGCACGGGCAGGGACCCTCCACAGACACCAGCGGACCCACACCGGAGAGAGGCCGTACAAATGTCCTGACTGTGGGAAGGGCTTTGCAGACTCAGGGCACCTCCACAGACACCAGCGGACCCACACCGGAGAGAGGCCGTACAAATGTCCTCACTGTGGGAAGAGCTTTTCTTATCTCCGTCAGCAGAAAGCTCACACCTGCCTTGAAACGTGCCCCGTGTGTGGGAATGTGTTTAAAGACTCAGCAGCTTTCACTGTTCACCTGAGAGCCTGTGTTGGACAGTAACACAGAGAAAGGTCACAAATTTACAGTTATAATTTCCTTTATATTATTTCATTTTATATTATTTCAATTCTCACCTTTTGAATGACTTTGTGTAATGATTTATTTTGTCAACAGTATTAATATTGTCCCTTGCTGTATTTCCCCCTTTATGATTATACTTTGTGTGGACAAGTCTGGGCTATCAAACTGCTGGTCCCGGCAGCTTTCACTTTATTCCTGTGAGATTTCTTGAACGGGTGATCAGTAAAATGCTGACACTGGAGTTTGCAACGTTTAAAGTGTTGTTCCAAGTATAAGCAGCAGGTGAGTTTGTAAATTGAAATGTTGGATGTGTTGGTTGATGTAATTTATTTATCGGAGGTTTGAGACAAAATGTGTTTTAATTTGTATCATTCTGCATTGTATTTAAAATATTTCTGTGCGAGGTGATTGACCAGCACCCGCGATGTCCCGGCAACATCTGTTCATGTTATTCTAATGTTATTAAAGTAATTGTGTTGTGAATCAATGTGATTGAAGAGTATTTTTAATGGCGGTTGCGTCAAGTCCTGGGAGCTCCGTGCATCATGTTACCTGTTGTTGCTGATGGGAAGTACAGCGGTCAGTGGACACACGGCGCTGGTCACTGTGTAACCCCCTCCTACCTCATCACCAAACCTTGCCAGCGCTCGGCACTTCACCCCTGCTGGCCTCTGGCTGCAGATCCTGCACACATGCACCGTCCAGTATTCATGCTCTTTGTTCAGCCGGACCGGCTTCACACTCTGCAGCGCTGCATCAATACACACACACACGGCTCATGCAAGCTCTTTCCCCAGTCTGTCTGTGTCCGATGTGTTTGTAACCTGGTCCCTGCTCCTCCGGCCACCATGAGGTTCCTGCGGTGGGCGACGGGTGTGTGTGTGTGTTGGTGTGGGGGGACCCCGGTGAGTGAGGGCGGGAGGGAGGGGGGGGACAGTGTCAGGAAATGGAGGGAAGACACAAGGAACTGCAGATGCTGGATTACAAATAAAAAACACACAGTACTGGAGTAACTGCGGGTCGGGCAGCATCTGTGGAGGACATGGATAGGTGACGTTTCGGGTCGGGATCCCGCTTCCCATTCAAATGGAGGGGATTGGATTCAGCTGCGGTCGCTGACGAAGGAATCCGTGAATTTGGTCAGATGGGAAATTATCAAGGATGACATTGGATGTTTATAAACGGTTCATTTGTATTTTGTGTTGAGTTTCACGGCCCCAACCCAGGGAACTAACGTGAGTTTGATGCTGTGTTTCCGAGCCCTCGCTCTCTGACCAATGCCTTGTGCTTTGAATTGCCCGTTGGGTTAAAGTTAATGATCAGTTCATTAATTACATGTGATGCTGAAAAGAAAGTGTCCGTGCAATAAATACCGACTCTGCAGATTGAACGTGAAGCCGAGGGCAGTTTGTTCACAGTCTGTACGTGCAGAGCTGGGCAGCATCTGTTTCATTTCGCTATCCATTGAACAACCCAACCACAGCTGCCCCCAGTCTGTGGGCTGTGCACATCTGGAAACGCCCAGAAGGTCAGGCAGTAACTGTGGAGAGAGTAAAGCTGCCTGCAAACTGCCCCACCCCACTGAAATGTACAGGGCTTGGCGATCGCACATACTTTCTGTACTGAGGTCGGGGAAGTTTCACTTCTGTCACAATCTCCAGGACCCTGCAATCTACTGTGCAAGTCTTGCCCTGGTTTCACCTCCCAACCTCCACGCTTCCTACTTGTCACATTTAGATCCCATCTGACATTTCCTCACCCAGTTTCTCAATTGATCTTGAACCTGCTTTAATCTTAGATATAAAACCCTCTTCACTGCCCACTTTACCACCAATTCTGGTGTCATTCGCAAACTTACTAACAGGTGGGTGTGGGAATAGGAAGTGAAGTTTAGTTTAGTTTAGAGATACAGCATGGAAACAGGCCCTTCAGCCCACCGAGCCTGTACCGACCAGCGATCCCTGCACATTAACACTGTCCTACACACATAAGGGACAATTGTAAATTGACACCAAACCAATTAACCTACAAACTTGTACATCTTTGGAGTGTGGGAGGAAACCGAAGATCTCGGAGAAGATCCACGTTGGTCATGGAGAGAACGAACAAGCCCCGTACAGACAAGCAGCCGTAGTCAGGATTGAACCCGGGTCTCTGGCGCTGTGAGACAGTAACTCTACCGCTGCGCCACCGTTCAATGACATGTGATGAGAAGCTGATGATGACCATGGCAGACAGAGTGTAGGTGCTCTGTAAAACGGTCGCCTAGTCCAGCCTATAATCTTTATCTGAACATTACCAACCTTACAACTCTGGCCCATTACAGCAACAATGTTAAAACACTAAGGCACAGCAGGAACACGTTAAAACAGGCTGAAAAATCACAACATTCTGAGTCACACCGCAAGTTGGAGGAGCAACACCTCATATTTCGCTTGGGCAGTTTACACCACTGCGGTATTAATATTGACTTCTCCAATTTCAGGTAGTCCCTGCTTCCTCCCTCCTTCCCCTCCCATTCCCAGCTCTCCCACAGCCAACTGTGTCCACCCCTTCCTTTCTTCTTACCGTACCCCCACCCCACCCCCACATCAGTCTGAAGAAGGGTCTCGATACGTCACCTATTCCTTCGCTCCATAGATGCTGCCTCACCTGCTGAGTTTCTCCAGCATTTTTGTCTACCGTTGAATTTTCCAGCATCTGCAGTTCTTTCTTAAACAAGCTTTGCAGACTCAGGGAACATCCAGAAACACCAGTGGACCCACACCGGAGAGAGGCCGTACAAATATCCTCACTTTGGGAAGAGCTTTTCTTATCTCTATCAGCAGAAAGCTCACACCTGCCTTGAAAAGTGCCCCGTGTGCGGGAATGTGTTTAAAGACTCAGCAGCTTTCACCGTTCACCTGAGAGCCTGTGTTGGACAGTAACACAGAGAAAGGTCACCAATTTACAGTGTTATAATTTCCTTTATATTATTTCATTTTATATTATTTCAATTTTTACTTTTGAATGACTTTGTGTAACTATTTATTTTGTCAACAGTATTAATATTGGCCCTTGCTGTATTTCCCCCTTTATGAAATTATCAAATGAAGTCATTTCAAACAATCTCGTTAACCGTGATCATCAAAGGAAAAGAAAAGCCAGTGGGTGAGGAACTCAGGAATATTGAGCTCTTGATGGTAACGAGAACCTGTGTTCAAATACGACACAATCTATAAAATAAATCAGAAGTTTAAATGTTCTTAACTTTGTTTCCATTCCTACTGTGTGTGGAGAAACAAAACTAAATGGCCTCACACTTTCCCCCTCAAATCGCAACTTTTTTCAGACATAATATGATAATTGAAGGCGACGAGCCTTTAACCCAATGGACAATCGAAGGCTTCAATAATATAACTATTTTAAAAGTCGACTTTGTCACCCTGAAATCAAGTCAATGTTCGTAACACAACAGGATTGGCTAACTTAATTAAAACAACTTTGAATTGTCACAGAATTTAAAAATAAAAGACCAAATAAACCAACTGTCCAGTCATACTTCAGATAATATATATTTTAATTGTTAGCAAAGGCAAAAATGATTTTCTGGTGAAAAAAACTATTATGGAATGTACTGTATTTGCTAAAATTGGTCATAGTAATTTTCAGCAAAATAAAATCAACATTCATCCAGTTACAGTAATTTCCCCTCTTGAAGGAGGGGAGAGATGATCTGATGAAATCAATAGTCCCAAGTGGATCTAACATCAATGCAAGACTGCACAACTTTGTCATACATTCGGCCCAACTTGCCCACACCGGCCAACATGTCCCAGCTACATTAGTCCCACCTGCCCGTGTTTGGCCCATATCCCTACAAACCTGTCCTGTCCATGGACAACAAACTAAGTTCTCTTAATTTTTAAGAGATTAAAAATGTATGGGCTTTTGACTGTCCTCGATCACAGCTTTTGTGTGAAGTCAATGGAAAAGCAATAGGGAACAAGATGCTAATTTCCAAGTATGAAAATGGCCATAACTTTTTTAATACTGAAGATATGAAAGTGAATTAGGTGTCAAATTAAACATATTTTATGCTTTATCTGATGGGATAAATTGCAAGACTTGATTTTTAAAATCTCAAAATTTTGTAACGTTGTTAGAAAATGTACCTACATCTTGGAAGCCGAAGGTTAGGTTGTTAGCCAAGAAAGATAGACTTCGTTATCCCTCAGTACAGCAACACCAAGAATGATGTTGCTGTACTGAGGGATAGCCAAGTCTATCCCTCATTGCTAGCAGCAGATGGGAAGCGGCTGTGAAGTGGGAAGTGGCTGTAACAGGACAGCGCTGCTGGGGGGGGGGAGTTCCTATCACAGCGCGTGGGTAGTCTGGCCAGGGGTAAAGTTGCGGGGAGGGCAGGAGCGTTGAGAAGGAGGGGGTCGGGGATCATGAGCGGGTCAGCGGCCGATGGATAACAGGACAGCGGGCGGTGGAGCTTACTCCATATGTCAGGGCGAGTAACCTCAATTGATCCCTTGTTCGCGTTAACACAGGAGTAAGCTCCACCGCCCGCTGTGATGTTATCCATCACCCGCTGACACACTCCGCTCTATGATCTTTGCTCTTGAGCTGGTCCCGTCACTGTTCAGACGGAGAGCACTGCCAGAGGTTAGCGGGCCGGCAGAAGGTGCTGAGATGGCAGTCGGTTCCGCTGTCCGATGATGGCGGCCGTTCATAGTCATGCGAGCTACTTCCCTCCCCGGCCACAATGCAGTGGCTCCACGCCCGGAGCGCCGCGGCAGCGGTGAGTGAGTGGGTTACCGGCATGAACCCCGACCCCCCTCCTTCTCAATGCTCCTGCCCTCCCCACAACTTTAACCCTGGCTAGACTCCCCACATGCTGTGAAAGGAACTCTCCCCCGAATTGGTCCCTTGAACTAGTATAGTCATTCAATAAGATGACAACTGATTCAACTAGTCCTGTGTGCTCCCGTTTTTCCCACCATCTTTCCACCTGCCATCACCCTCCACCCCCACCCATTCAGTAATTCAGAAAGAAGGAGATTTGGAAGCCTTGGGCAAATTGAATTGTTTATTTATTTATGTTTATATTTTATTTTTACGGAGAGAACAATCTGCGCATGCACGGTTTAAGATGTTTTAAAAACCGACTGACTGTCATATTACTCACCACACGTGCCTGAATATGACTCATTTATAATGATATATTTATATTTCTATGAAAATTGTTCCCAATTGGGCCGCGCACCTCCTCAGGCCGGCCCTGTACATGCCTGTGATGAGCTGTGAGTCTACCCGCCTGTGATGAGCTGTGAGTCTACCCGCCTGTGATGAGCTGTGAGTGTACCTGCCTGTGATGAGCTGAGACTCTACCACATACCTGTGATGAGCTGTGACTCTACCACATACCTGTGATGAGTTGTGAGTCTACCTGCCTGTGATGAGCCGCCAGTCTACCTGCCTGTGATGAGCTGTGAGTCTACCACATACCTGTGATGAGCCGCGAGTCTACCTGCCTGTGATGAGCTGCCAGCAGCAACAATGACAGAGACGAGGCTGGCAACTGAATATCAAACACTATCACCCATTCCTTCGCCTCCTGTATAAAGTTACAAAACTTCTGGAGGGGAATATTTGATATCTTCTCTAAAATACTTAAAATTAAATTGGAGCCAGATATAAAACTGATCACTTTAGGTATGTCAGATGCCTGCTCTAAATTAACTATATTCCAAAGACGTTTTCTCAACTACGGCCTAATAACGGCGAAAAAATTAATACTCAAATTCTGGAAACAGATAACAGTCCCTACAGTGAAGATGTGGATTACTGATATGTCCGATACACAACATTGGAAAATATTAGGCTTGTCTTGGCAGGAAAAACAGATCAATTTCTTGAGACATGGTTCCCTTTTACTGAATTTCTGCAACAACAGAATGGTTAAACACACATTTAAACCCGATGCCAGGGATGGGTGAGGGGGGGAAAGGTATATCTCCATCTACTCTTTTCTTATTTCTTTTCTTTCCTCTTGCACTTCTTTGGTAGCTTAGGGGTCTACTTCTCACTTTTTGTTATTTCTCTTTCTTCATTCTTTTTTCTCTCTTTTTTTCTTTTTTTTTCCTTTTTTTAAAATTTAGGTTCTAACGTTAAAAATGAAGCTGCACAATAATTGTATAACAGTTATGTCGATCGCTTTATCCTTGTACAATCGCTTCTAATAAAATTAATTCAACAAAAGAATATCAAACAGGGTGACGTGTGAGGAGGCGGCTCCGATTGGTGGAGAGCGCTGTCTGTCTGAGGAACGGGGCTACGGCTCGACCAATAGGACGCGGTGACCGGAGGCGGCTCTTATTGGTGGGAGGTTGTGAGGGGGCGGGACCTGCTCCCATTGGCCGCTGGCGCTGCCCGTCAGTGGAGAGGGCGGGACCTGCTCCCATTGGCCGCTGGCGCTGCCCGTCAGTGGAGGGGGCAGGACCTGCTCCCATTGGCCACTGGCGCTGCCCGTCAGTGGAGGGGGCGGGACCTGTCGGCCGGTCACGTGAGGCGGGAACCACGGGAGGGAGGGAGCGAGGCCCCGCTCAGCGCCGGGAGCTCAGGTGGGAAACAGCCGCCGCCGCTCGGCCCCGCGTCCTGTCCCCTCCTCCCTCCTCCCTTCCCCAGGGCCATCCTGTAGGTATGTTACAAAACTTACCTTCAGTCGCGCTGTAATTCTGCCACTGGCCGTGTGCGCGATTTTGGCGCCTTTAAGGGGGGCGGGGTTAAAACGCGGGTTTCTCCTCCCTTGTCCTGGAAATATTTTGTTGGAGTACAAACCTTCGCTGACAAAATCGTTCCTACCGGCGTTTTGTGAATTTTTTATTTTTATTAAATCGTCAATGTCAGCGCTAGAGTAATTTTAAAAGCAGCTCCTGAAGCGTCAACGCCGATAACGGGGACGGATTTCACACAATGGACAGGTAAACGAAAGTGCTTTCTTTAAATGTATAAAAGTGCTTCTTAAGAAGCCTTTAATTCACATTTTGTCATGCGACACGGTGACTTTATTCCCCGAATTAACGGCAGTATTTTTCATGCCAATACGGGGTTAAATTCACCGCAAATCAACGTTCCAAAAGATCGTGTTCCAGTAATCCTCACTCGCAAGATGAATTAAATCCCCATTAATTTACAGGTATTAAACATTCAATTCCTTCCATTTGGCCTGTAAATTCATGAAAATTAGATTTAAAAATTATGTTATATTGTGAATTATTGTGTGAATGTTATTTGGACACTTAGGCTATTTAAAAATGTTAATCTATTCTTAAGAAATTGATAGATGTTTAGATCTAGTAATTGAATTTTGTAATTAGCTACAATTAGGTAACTAACTAATTATATGCTTTACTTTCATGTCTTCGAAGTAAGATTGTTTCATATTTGTTTCAGAATGCTTCAATCTATAATACCTGAAAATTTATTTCAGTTACCATAATTTTTAAGAAAGTTATGGGCTTTTAACTGTCCTCGATCACAGCTTTTGTGTTAAGTCAATGGAAAAGCAATAGGGAACTAGATGCTAATTTCTGAGTATGATAATGGCCATAACCTTTTTAATACTGAAGATATGAAAGTGAATTAAGTGTCAAATTAAACTTCTTTTTATGCTTTATCTGATGGGATAAATTGCAGACTTTATTTTTAAAATCTCAAAATTTTGTAACATTGCTACATCCTGCGGCTGCCGGCCGGAGCCGTGCGGGCGGGCGGGCGGTCGGTGGGGAGCGGGGGGGATGTGAGTGAGTGAGTGAGTGGGGAAGGGAAAAGGACAAAGATACTTTGGTCCAAACATCCTATTGTGATCCCACAGCTCGCGGCAGCATCTTTACTTTGGTCTGCGCGCCGTCTGGTCCTCCGGCTGCAGCGCCCCCTGTCGGTTGAAGGCCGCGGTGCGCGCCCTCTGGTCCTGCGGCTGCAGCGCCCCCTGTCGGTTGAAGGCCGCGGTGCAGCGCACTCTGGTCCTCCGGCTGCAGCGCCCCTTGTCGGTTGAAGGCCGCGGTGCAGCGCACTCTGGTCCTCCGGCTGCAGCGCCCCTTTGGCGGTTGAAGGCCGCGGTGCAGCGCCCTCTGGTCCTCCGGCTGCAGCGCCCCTGTCGGTTGAAGGCCGCGGTGCAGCGCATATGGTCCTTCGGCTGCAGCGCCCCCTGGCGGCGGGAGGACGTGACGCATCGTTTGCAGCTGAGCCTCCCGCCCGTACGTGAGCCGCTCTGCGCCGTGACGTCCGCACGCATGGCGCCCTGATGTCATGGCCCCTGCCATTGCGCAGAGTCACTTGGGTGGCGGCATGCATCATGGGAAGAAGGTCACACAGTGCTGGGGTCACTCAGCGGGTCGGGCAGCTTCTGTGTAGAACACGTGATAGGGGACGTCACGTGGGGGACGTCATGCATCATGGGAAGAAGATCACACAGTGCTGGGGACACTCAGCGGGTCGGGCAGCGTCTGTGGAGAACACGTGATAGGGGACGTCACGTGGGGGACGTCATGCATCATGGGAAGAAGATCACACAGTGCTGGGGACACTCAGCGGGTCGGGCAGCGTCTGTGGAGAACACGTGATAGGGGACGTCACGTGGGGGACGTCATGCATCATGGGAAGAAGATCACACAGTGCTGGGGACACTCAGCGGGTCGGGCAGCGTCTGTGGAGAACACGTGATAGGGGACGTCACGTGGGGGACGTCATGCATCATGGGAAGAAGATCACACAGTGCTGGGGACACTCAGCGGGTCGGGCAGCGTCTGTGGAGAACACGTGATAGGGGACGTCACGTGGGGGACGTCATGCATGATGGGAAGAAGATCACACAGTGCTGGGGTCACTCAGCGGGTCGGGCAGCTTCTGTGGAGAACACTGATTCACGACCCTTCTGCAGACCTGAAAAGTCGCCTCTCCACGTTGACCAGAGATGCTGCCTGACCTGCTGTTACTCCAGCACTCTGTGTCTGTTTGTGTATGAACCAGCATCTACAGTTCCTTGTGTCTGCCAAAGATGGGCACAAAGTGCTGGGGAAATATATATGGGCAACGTTTCAGATTTCAGGACATTTGGCTACTTGTTCCCGATGTTCGGGGAGTCCAGAACCAGCGGTCACAGTTTAAGAATAAGGGGTAGGCCACTTAGGACTGAGATGAAGAAAATCTTTTTCATCCAGAGAGTTCTGAATCTGTGGAATTCTTTGCCACAGAAGGCAGTGGAGGCCAATTAACTGGATATTTTCATGAGAAACTTAGATTTAGCTCTTTGGTCTAACGGAATCAGGAGATATGGGGAGAAAGCAGGAACGAGGAACGATTGTGGATGATCAGCCATGATCATATTGAATGGCGGTGCTGGCTCAAAGGGCTTAATAGCCTACTCCTGCACCTATTGTCTAAGTTTCTGTGAAACGCCACCTATCCATGTTCCCCACAGACGCCGCCCGACCCATTGAGTTACTCCAGCACTCCATGACCTTCTTCCCAAGCTGCATGCCGCCCCCCGCGTGACTCAGCGCCAATGCCAGCAGTCAACCCTTGGATTGGGGGTGACGTCAGGGCGGCGGCGCAGGGCGGCTGGCCAGTGGACGTGCAGGCGGTCGGCTCGACGAGGCGCCCGGACACTTGGCGCCGCAGGTCAGTGCAGCCTCCCTTCTCCCAGTTGCCTCCTCACCTCCCTCACCCCCTCCTCGCCCCCCTCCCTCATCCCCCCATTTCCCTCCACCTTCCCCCATTCTCACCCCCCCTGCCCACCCCCCCTCACACCCTCCGTGCCCCCTCCCTCATCCCCCTCTCACCCCCCCCACTCATCCCCCCACAGCCCTCCCCCACTATCATCACCTTGCCCACCCACTTCTCCCACTTGCCTCCTCGCCCCCTCCCTCATCCCCTACACTCCCCTCCACCTTCCCCCCACTCCCCTCCCCATCCCCCCTTCCCCTCCCTTCAAGCACTAGTAATGTTCACCCGTTAAAAATAGTGGACGCATTGGTGATCATTTTCCAATGTTCAATAGATTCAGGATCAGTTCCTGTGGATTGGAGGATAGCTAATGTTATCCCACTTTTCAAAAAAGGAGCGAGAGAGAAAACGGGGAATTACAGACCAGTTAGCCTGACTTTGATGGTGGGAAAGATGCTGGAGTCAATTATTAAAAAGGTAATAATGGGGCATTTGGATAGCAGTAAAAGGATTAGTCCAAGTCAACATGGATTTATGAAAGGGAAATCATGCTTGACTAATCTTCAGGAATTTTTTGAGGATGTGACAAGTAAAATGGATGAAGGGGTGACAGTGGATGTAATGTATCAAGACTTTCAGAAAGCCTTTGATAAGGTCCCACACGGGAGACTGGTGACTAAAATTAGAGCACGTGGTATTGGGGGTAGGGTGTTGACATGGATAGAAAATTGGTTGGCAGACCGGAAACAAAGAGTAGGAGTGAACGGGTCCTTTTCAAAATGGCAGGCAGTGGTGAGTGGATTCCCGCAAGGCTCAGTGTTGGGGTCGCAATAATATTAATATATATTAATGATTTGGAAGAGGGAATTAGGAGCAACACTAGCAAGTTTGGGGATGACACAAAGCTGGGTGGCAGTGTGAGCTGTGAAGAGGATGTTAGGAGGTTGCAGGGTGACCTGGACAGGTTGAGTGAGTGGGCAGATGCGTGGCAGATGCAGTATAATATAGATAAATGTGAGGTTATCCACTTTGGCGGCAAAAACAAGGGGGCAGATTATTATCACAATGGGATTAGGTTAGGTAAGGGGGAGGTGCAGCGAGACCTGGGCGTCCTTGTACAACGGTCACTGAAAGTTGGCTTACAGGTACAGCAGGAAATGAAGAAAGCTAATGGAATGTTGGCCTTCATAACAAGAGGATTTCAGTATAGGAGTAAAGAGGTTCTTCTGCAGTTGTAAAGGGCTCTGGTGAGACCACATATGGAGTATTGTGTACAGTTTTGGTCTCCTAATTTGAGGAAGGACATCCTTGTGATTGAGGCAGTGCAGCGTAGGTTCACGAGATTGATCCTTGGGATGGCGGGACTGTCATACGAGGAAAGATTGAAAAGACTAGGCTTGTATTCACTGGAGTTTAGAAGGATGAGGGGGCTCTTATAGAAACATATAAAATTATAAAAGGACTGGACAAGCTAGATGCAGGAAAAATGTTCCCAATGTTGGGCGAGTCCAGAACCATGGGCCACAGTCTTAGAATAAAGGGGAGGTCATTTAAGACTGAGGTGAGAAAAAAACCTTTTCACCCAGAGAGTTGTGAATTTATGGAATTCCCTGCCACAGGGGGCAGTGGAGGCCAAGTCACTGGATGGACTTAAGAGAGAGTTGGATAGAGCCCTAGGGGCTAGTGGAGTCAAGGGATATGGGGAGAAGGCAGGCACAGGTTATTGATAGGGGACGATCAGCCATGATCACAATGAATGGCGGTGCTGGCTCGAAGGGCCGAATGGCCTCCTCCTGCACCTATTTTCTATGTTAGTAATGTCCTGTTTTGCCAGCTTGTTGACCCTCTGTGTTCCCCTCCTGCAGAGTTTAGGAGCTGTTGCTGTGGAAGGGGATGCGAGCAGCCATTGAGGGCGGCCAGGTTGCTGGTGAGCCCCCCCATTTGCTCGGTATGCGGGCTGAGCTTCGAGGGGCTGAGCTTCAATGGAGGACCACATGACGGGGCACAACAAGGAGAAGCGTTATGAGTGCGACGTGTGTGGCAAGACCTGGCAGAGCCCAAGCCATTTGGAGATCCACCGGCGGGTTCACACGGGAGAACATCCCTTCGACTGCTCGGAGTGCGGCAAGAGCTTCACCCGCTACGAGAACCTGCTGCGGCACAACCGCGTGCACTCCGGCGAGAGTCCCTTCACCTGCTCCGACTGCGGCAAGAGCTTCAAGACAACGAATGACCTGAATATGCACCGGCGAGTGCACACGGACGAGAAGCCCTATTGCTGCTCCACCTGCGGCAAGAGCTTTGCCCGGTTGTCGGGACTATGGCAGCACCGGCGCGTGCACAGGGGTGAGCGGCCCTTCACCTGCTTCGACTGTGACAAAGGCTTCGTCCAAAGACCTGAAGAGGCACAGGGGCGTGCACACCGGGGAGCGCCCCTACACCTGCAGCGACTGTGGCAAGGGCTTCAACCACTGCAACAACCTGATGAGGCACCAGCGCACCCACACCGGCGAGCGCCCCTACACCTGCGCCCAGTGCGGCAAGGGCTTCACCCGCTCCACCTATCTGCTGTCCCACCAGCGGGTGCACGCCGGCGATTGTCCCTTCCCCAGCCCGGTGTGTGTAGGGAGCTTTGCCATGTCCTCCCATGTCCTGTCTCACCAGTGCGTGCACACCAGTGGCCAGCCCTATGACTGCCCGTAGTTTGACAGCTCGCGGAGGCTGCGGCAGCACCAGCGGGCTCACGCCGGCGAGCAGCTGCTCCCACTGCGGCAAGAGTTTCAAGAGCTCACGGGGGGCTGCGGGAAAACCAGCGGGTACACACCAGAGAGAGACCCTTTGAGTGCGCTGAGTGTGGCAAGGATTTCACCCGCATGTCCAGCCTACAGCGGCGAGCGTCCCTTCCCCTGCCCATCCTGTGGGAAGGGCTTCACCCGCCTTGACCACCTGCTGGAGCACCGGTAATCCACACCAGCCAGCGCCCCTTCACCTGCCCGCTCTGTAGCAAGGCCTTTGCCCGCTCCTCTAGCCTGCTGGCACACCGCCACGTGGATAGGCGCTGTTTAGGAAGACACAAAATGCTGGAAGGAATGGGTAATGTTTCGGGTCGAGACCCTCTTCAGTCTCGACCCAAAACGTCACCCTTTCCTTCTCTCCCAAGATGCTTACTGTCCCGCAGAGTTACTCCAGCATTTTGTGTCCTTTTAAAAAAAAAACAGCAACTGCAGTTTCTTGTTTTTTAACCATTCTGGTTAACCATCTCTGCACCTTCCCCAAAGCCTCCACATCAGTCCTGTAATGGAGTGACCAGAACTGTATACAATACTCCAAATGCTACCTGACCAATGTCCCTTAAAGCTGCACATATACATTCCTCTGTCCTTATCTCGCACCCTTTTCTCTCGCCTCTGTCACTTATTCCACTCACCTGCCGATCACTCCCTCATCTGTTAACATTGTGTCAGTCTGAAGAAAGATCCCGACCCGAAATGTCACCTATCCATGTTCTCCACAGATGCTGCCTGACCTGCTGAGTTACTCCAGCACTCTGTGAAACGTCACCTATCCATGTTCACCACAGCTGCTGCCTGACCATGGCAGATGAGTTGAACAGGTACTTTGTATCCATCTTCACTAAGGAGCACACAAACAATCTTCCTGATATAGTAGTGGCCAGAGGATCTGGGGTGACGGAGGAACTGAAGCAAATCAACATTAGGCAGCAAATGGTGTTGGATAGACTGATGGGACTGAAGGCTGATAAATCTCCAGGGCTGATGGTCTGCATCCCAGGGTACTTAAGGAAGTGGCTCTAGAAATCGTGGATGCATTGGTGATAATTTTCCAACGTTCTATAGACTCAGGATCAGTTCCTGTGGATTGGAGGGTAGCTAATGTTATCCAACTTTTTAAGAAAGGCGGGAGAGAGAAAACGGAATTATAGACCAGTTAGCCTGACATCGGTGGTGGGGAAGATGCTGGAGTCAATTATAAAAGATGAAATAGTCGCACATTTGGATAGCAGTAACAGGATCGGTCCGAGTCAGCATGGATTTAGGAAGGGGAAATCATGCTTGACTAATCTTCTGGAATTTTTTGAGGATGTAACTCGGAAAATGGACAAGGGAGAGTCAGTGGATGTAATGTGCCTGGACTTTCAGAAAGCATTTGATAAGGTCCCACATAGGAGATTAGTGGGCAAAATTAGGGCACATGGTATTGGGGGTAGAGTGCTGACATGGATAGAAAATTGGTTGGCAGACAGGAAACAAAGAGTAGGGATTAGCGGGTCCCTTTCAGAATGGCAGGCAGTGACTAGTTGGGTACAGCAAGGCCCAGTGCTGGGATCGCAGCTATTTACAATATACATCAATGATTGGGATGAAGGGATTCAAAGTAACATTAGCAAATTTGCAGATGACACAAAGCTGGATGGCAGTGTGAACTGTGAGGAGGATGCTCTGAGAATGCAGTGTGACTTGGACAGGTTGGGGCAGTGGGTAGATGCATGGCACATGAAGTTTAATGTGGATAAATGTGAGGTTATCCACTTTGGTAGGAAAAACAGGAAGGCAGATTACTATCTAAATGGCATCAAGTTGGGGAAAGGGGAAGTACAACGGGATCTGGGAGTCCTTGTTCGTCAGTCTCTGAAAGTAAACATGCAGGTACAGCAGGCAGTGAAGAAAGTGAATGGCATGTTGGCCTTTATAACAAGAGGAGTCAAGTATAGGAGCAAAGAAGTCCTTCTGCACTTGTACAGAGCCCTAGTGAGACCACACCTGGTGTATTGTGTGCCGTTTTTGTCCCCTAATTTGAGGAAGGACATTCTTGCTATTGAGGGAGTGCAGCGTAGTTAATTCCTGGGATGGCGGGACTGTCATATGCTGAGAGAATGGAGCAGCTGAGATTGTACACTCGAGTTCAGAAGAATGAGAGGGGATAAGAGAACTCGAGGTAAAGGAACTGCTTGGAGGTAGTGAGCATAATATGATTAGTTTTAATCTGCAATTTGATAAGGAGAAGGTTAAATCGGAAGTGGCAGTGATGCAGCTGAACAAAAGGGATTATGAAGGCATGAGAGAGGAGCTGGCCAAGGTAGACTGGAAAGGAATAGTAGCAGGAATGATGGTGGAACAGAAATTGCAGGAATTTCTGGGCATAATCCGGAAGACACAGGATCATTTCATTCCAAAAAGGAAGAAAGATTCTAAGGGGTGTAGGAGGCAACCGTGACTGACAAGAGAAGTTAGGGATAGAATGAAACTAAAAGAAAAGATGTATAACACAGTAAAGAGTAGCCGGAAGCCAGAGGATTGGGAAACTTTCATAGGACAACAGAAGGAAACAAAACGGGCAATACGGGCTGAAAAGATGACGTACGAAGGGAAGCTGGCCAGGAATATAAAGAAGGACAGTAAAAGCTTCTTTAGATATGTCAAGGGAAAAAGAGTAGCAAAGTCAAATGTGGGTCCCTTGAAGGCAGACACGGGTGAAAGTATGGGGAACAAGGAAATGGCAGAAATTTTCATTAGGCGAGAAATAGTATTGGGTAGGCCAATGGGACTGAAGGATGATAAATCCCCGGGGTTTGATGGACTGCATCTCAGGGTCCTCAGGAAGGTGGCTCTGGAAATAGTGGACGCATTGGTGATCATTTTCCAATGTTCAATAGATTCAGGATCAGTTCCTGTGGATTGGAGGATAGCTAATGTTATCCCACTTTTCAAGAAAGGAGCAAGAGAAAACGGGGAATTACAGACCAGTTAGCCTGACTTCGGTGGTGGGAAAGATGCTGGAGTCAATTATTAAAGAGGTAATAATGGGGCATTTGGATAGCAGTAAAATGATTAGTCCAAGTCAACATGGATTTATGAAAGGGAAATCATGCTTGATTAATCTGGAATTTTTTGAGGATGTGACAAGTAAAATGGATGAAGGGGTCCCAGTGGATGTAGTGTATCTAGACTTCCAGAAAGCCTTTGATATGGTCCCACACGGGAGACTGGTGAGTAAAATTAGAGCACATGGTATTGGGGGTAGGGTGTTGACGTGGATAGAAAATTGGTTGGCAGACAGGAAGCAAAGAGTAGGAGTGAATGGGTCCTTTTCAGAATGGCAGGCAGTGGCGAGTGAAGTGCTGCAAGGCTCGGTGTTGGGGCCGCAACTGTTTACCATGTATATTAATGATTTGGAAGAGGGAATTAGGAGCAACACTAGCAAGTTTGCGGATGACACAAAGCTGAGTGGCATTGTGAACTGTGAAGAGGATGTTAGGAAGTTGCAGGGTGACCTGGAAAGGTTGAGTGAGTGGGCAGATGCGTGGCAGATGCAGTATAATATAGATACATGTGAGGTTATCCACTTTGGTGGCAAAAACAAGGGGGCAGATTATTATCTCAATGGGGTTAGGTTAGGTAAGGGTGAGGTACAGCGAGACCTGGGTGTCCTTGTACACCGGTTATTTCCACATACCTCGACTCCATCCTATCCCCCCTGGCCAAATCCCAACCTATGTCCAAGACACCTCACACGCTCTTCGTCTCCTCCATGACTTCCGTTTTCCAGCCCCCATTCCCTCATCTTCACTATCTGCAGTTGTATAGGGCTCTGGTAAGACCACATCTGGAGTATTGCGTACAATTTTGGTCTCCTATTTTGATGAAGGACATCCTTGTGATAAGGGGAGAAGGCAGGCACGGGTTATTGATTGGGGACGATCAGCCATGATCGCAATGAATGGCGGTGCTGGCTCGAAGGACCGAATGGCCTCCTCCTGCACCTATTTGCTATGTTTTCTATGTCTATCTTATTGAAACATATGATTGTTAAGGGTTTGGACACGCTAGAGGTAGGAAACATGTTCCCGATGTTGGGGGAGTCCAGAACCAGGGGGCCACAGTTTAAGAATAAGGGGTAAGCCATTTGGAACGGAGATGAGGAAACACTTTCTCACAGAGAGTTGTGAGTGTGGAATTCTCTGCCTCAGAGGGCGGTGGAGGCCGGTTGTCTGGATACTTTCAAGAGCGAGCTAGATAGGGCTCTTAAAGATAGCGGAGTCAGGGGATATGGGGAGAAGGCAGGAACGGGGTACTGATTGGGGATGATCAGCCATGATCACATTGAATGGCTCGAAGGGCTGAATGGCCTACTCCTGCACCTATTGTCTGTTGACCAGCTGAGTTACTGCAGCACTTGATGTTAGAGTCATACAGTGTGGATACAGGCCCTTCGGCCCAACTGGCCCACACCGACCAACATGTCCCAGCTACACTAGTCTAACCTGTCTGCGTTTCGTACATATCCCTCCAAACTTTTACTATCCATGTAACTGTCTAAGTGTTTCTTAAACGTTGGGATAGCCCCAGCCTCAACTACCTCCTCTGACAGCTTGTTCCATACACCCACCACCGTTTGTGTGAAAAAGTTACCTCTCAGATTCCTATTAAATCTTTTTCCTTTCACCTTGAACCCATGTCCTCTGGTCCTCGATTCCCACACTCTGGGCAAGAGATTCTGTGCATCTAATTAAATTGTGTTCGATAAAAGATTCCGGCATCTGCAGTTTCTTGTGTCTCCTTCACCTATATCCTCCTGTCACTTCTGAATAAGGGTCTCAACCTGAAACGTCACCCGGTCCAAAGAAGGGGCTGTTTAGATAGACACAAAATGCTGGAAGGAATGGGTAAAATTTCGGGTCGAGACCCTCTTCAGTCTCGACCCGAAACGTCACCCATTCCTTCTCTCCAGAGATGCTGCCTGTCCCGCTGAGTTACTCCAGCATTTGCGTCCTTTTTGGAAAACCAGCATCTGCAGTTCCTTGTTTTTTACCCATTCTGGTTAACCATCTCGTCACCTTCCCCAAAGCCTCCACATCAGTCCTGTAATGGAGTGACCAGAACTGTATGCAATATTCCAAATGCTACCTGACCAATGTCCCTTAATGCTGTCTAACTGTTTCTTAAACGTTGGGATAGTCCCAGCCTCAACTACCTCCTCTGGCAGCTGAAAAAGTGACCGCTCTGATTCCTATTAAATCTTTTCCCCTTCACCTTGAACCCATGTCCTATGGTCCTCGATTCCCACACTCTGGGCAAGAGATTCTGTGCATCTAATTACATTGTGTTCTATGCGAGATTCCAGCATCTGCAGTTTCTTGTGTGTCCTTCACCTATATCCACCTATCACTTCTGAAGAAGGGTCTCAACCTGAAACGTCACCCATTCCTTCTCTCTAGAGATGCTGCCTGTCCCGCTGAGTTACTCCAGCATTTTGTGGTGGGGATCCAAGTCAGTCTCGAGCAAGGCCGCCAGCTCCATGATGTTAGGCCGCAGAGTGACCGGAGATACGATCCCGAAAAAAATCACATCTCCGGCGAGGTAAGAGATTGAAAAAATGTTTCCCCCGCCCCACCCCCCACATAAAACAAACCAGAGGACATTAGCACAAACTTGTTAAAACATACTAAAAATAACAACAGAATAGACAAAAAGACAGACAGACCATTGGCGAGGCTGCCATCGCTGACGGCCTCACTCGGTGGAATTCTGCTGCAGTGACTTATGAACCTGTCCAAACACCTTTTAAAGATTGTGATTGTATCTGCCTCCCTACACCTCCTCCGGCAGCTCGTTCCACATGCCCACCACCCTCTGGTTTTTGTTGTGTGCTATCCAGTCAGCGCAAAGACTATACATCATTACAATCGAGCCATCCACAGATACATAATATTGGGTATAATGTTTAATGCAAGTACATGGATAGGTGAGGTTTCGGGTCGGGACCCTTCTACAGTCTGTTGTAGTTGGGGAAGGAAGCTGGAAGGGAGGTGAGGGTGGGCCAAAGCCTCACTTGCATCGCCTCCGACCTCATCTACTGTACCGTTGATCAAGATCTTATACATCGGCGAGACGAAAAGCCTGCCTGAACCAACCTGATCTCCCGGTTGCTGGACAATTAATCAGATCAGAATGCTTTATTGTCATTGCATGTGTCACATACGAGACTACTGTGTCTCTCCATTTAAAAGAACTTCAAACATTCATACTCAAACTTTTTACACTCCCTCCCTCCCCAAACCCACCCATGGATTCACATTTACATAAATTAACACTGTCTCCCCCTCCTTCCCCATAACCCGCTCCCGAGACAGAGTTCAGTTCCAAGATTGCTGATGGGTAAAAGCTGTTCTTGAGTCTGGCAGTGCGTGACTTTAGTGACCTGTACCTTTTTCCTGAGGGCAGCAGTGTGAAAAGGTGGTGACAAGGATGTGTAATGTCTTTCACGATATTACAGGTCCTGCTGCAGCACCTGGAGTGGTAAATGTCCCCCAGAGGTGTCAGGGGGGAGTCCAATGATACCCTGGGCAGTTTTTATCACCCTCTGGAGAGCTGCTCTGTCAGCTGCTGAACAGTTCCCAAACCAGGCAGTTATGCAGTAAGTCAGTATGCTTTCTACCGAACAGCGGTAGAAAGACTCCAACAGTTTAGCAGACAGATGGGCCTTCCTCAGTGTTCTGAGGAAGTAAAGTCTCTGTTGCGCCTTTTTTACAACTACAGCAGAGTTCACAGACCATTTAAGATCCTCACCAGCGCCGGCCCTAGGGTTGCTGGCGCCCCGGGCAAGCTGAACTTCGGCGCCCTTACAAGTATAATTTTTAAAAATTTTCACAAGGAGAAAAACTGAAAATGTAGAATAAAGAGTTTATTACAATATTACAAAATCGAGGCATTCAAATCTGTACAGAATCTGAACAAACTGAGAAGCATACTATATTCCGTAAGTTCACGATGATAAAAACTGTAGCTGTAACGAATTTTCTCCTAATAAAAAGTATGAACAAATGAACAGATGCTGGAAAACATTTATTATCCTACCTAAAACATTTTTTTTCTAGCCTTTAGATCTGCAAATCTTTTCATGGCACTTTCTATATCTATCTTCTTTACAAGATAATTTTCTATTGACAAAATTGCCAAAGAATTTAATCTGTCTTGAGTCATGGACGACCGTAAGTATGTCTTTATAAGCTTTAGTTTACTAAAGCTTCTCTCTCCGGTGGCCACAGTAATAGGTATTGTAAGCATTATTCTTAATGCAACCCACAGATTTGGCATGACATCCTGTAACTTATTAGTGTTTATGAACCTAACGGCTTCTATTGGAAGCTTTACATCTTCAGGAAATAATTATTTTGCAGTATCCAGTTCCGTCAAGAGATCACATCCATTAATATCACTATGTTCTTGGTACCTTAACTTATCCTCCAAACCGTGACGTGCTACTTTGAGTTTATTTTTATCTGGCAGATCTTTTAGGTTATTTAAAAATCCCCATGTGTTATTGAAACTTTGTAACTGTTCAAATCTCTCTGATAAAGAATTAATAGCTCTGTGGAGTATTACATTGAACACATGATTTTTAAATCTTTTTTCTGGGTCATCTGCATTTGGAACCTCGTCAATGCACTCATATTCAAACAGCCTCCTTTTTCTGCTTATTCTTTTACTTCTAAAAATGGGCTCTACATCTAATTCTGTAACTAATTATTTTGCTGACTCTAGTGCTTTTTCATATCCATTTGCACGATAATCAATTAAGTAATCAGTGACACTATTCATTAATGAAACTGCGGTAGACAGTTCCACACAGGTGTTCTGCATAGTTTTGCTGACAACATTTACTCTGCCTAAGACATCATACCAGACATTCATCATCACTAGAAAACTGTAATCTTCTATTTGTGTTACAAGAGTCTCTGCTTCATGTCGCATTGCAGGATCAGAAGCAGGCATTTCTGAAAGTTCATAAAGAGCTTCTCGGATTCCTATAATTTCATATTTAATGGCTTTGACACATTCTAATCTGCACTCCCATCTAGTCTCGCATAAAGGTTTTGCAGTGAGGCATTTAACATGTTTTTTCAGTGCATGCCATCGCCAAGGAGAGGCAGAAAACAAAACATATATGCGCTGGACAGTACCAAGAAATGAAGTGGATTCCCGGCAACTTGTTGCACTGTCACCAACCACTAAGTTCAGCCTATGACATCCACATCGCATATAAAACGCCTGTGGATTCTCTTGAAAGCTAGATAGGGCTCTAATTGGTCGCATCATGGCCTGGTTCAGCAACTTGAGCGTCCAGGAGTGGAAAAGACTGCAAAAAGTTGTAAACACTGCCCAGTCCATCACTGGATCTGACCTCCCCACCATCGACGGGATTTATCGGAGTCGCTGCCTCAAAAAGGCAGCCAGCATCATCAGAGAACCACACCATCGACGGGATTTATCGGAGTCGCTGCCTCAAAAAGGCAGCCAGCATCATCAGAGACCCACACCATCCTGGGCACACATCCATTTCACCACTGCCATTGGGAAGAAGGTACAGGAGCCTGAAAACTGTAACTTCCAGGTTCAGGAACAGCTTCTTCCCTTCAGCACAACAAATAAGCTTTGAACTACAACAGACTATTATTATTGCACTATAATTGTTTGTTTTTTGAGCATGCGTGTATGTGTATATATACACACTGAACTTTTTTTTCCTCACGTTAATGTACTATGTTTATATATTCTGTTGTGCTGCAGCAAATAATAATTTCATTGTTCTGTCTGGGACATGACAATAAAACTCTCTTGACGGGCACGTGGACCCACCTTGATTATGGCTTTAAATTGTAAGAGGACGCCTCTCGCAGGCTTCAGTGCAGCGTTTGCAGTGCCGACGTCAGGCTCCGGACAAGATCATGGGTGCAGTTTGTGGGTGCGCTGGGAGCTGCGGGAACCTGACCGGTTTCCTGTGCCTGGAGCAGTAGGGCAGGTGGAGGCTACTCCCTCTCGCTGCCACAGCGAGGCGGCCCAGGGCGCCGAGTAGAAAGGGGAGCAGGAAGCTCGGGGGTGGAGGAAAGGACATAACCTGTTTCCGAGCTGAGCGCCAAGGAGGGTTAAGGCAACGAGATCCGACCGCCCACCCCCCCCACCCCCGCTTGGTTTTCTGATTCCTCAAAACCCGGGAGAGCAACTCCGTCCATTCAAGCATGGACGGTCTGTGCAGAGAATGGAGGGAGGTGCGAGTTCAGGAAGGCAGGAGGACACACTCCTTGATGGCGCCCCCTAGCACATGGCGCCCCGGGCGACTGCCCGAGTTGCCGGTACCTTGAGCCGGCCCTGATCCTCACTGATGTTGATCCCCAGAAATTTAAAACTAGGCACCCTCTCCACCTCCTCGCCCCCTATCTCCAGTGGCCTGAGCTCCGCTCTATGTCACCTTTATTAGAAACGGGTGTCAGGGGTTATGGGGAGAAGGCAAGAGAATGGGGTTAGGAGAGATAGATCAGTCATGATCGAATGGCGGTCTAGACTTCATGGGACAAATGGCCTAAGTCTGTTCCTACTTGTGGGATAGTCTAGGACTAGTGGTCATAGCCTCAGAATTAAAGGAGGTTCTTTCAGGAATGAGATGAGATGGTATTTCTTTAGTCAGAGGGAGGTGAATCTGTGGAATTCTTTGGCACAGACAAGTCAAGTCGACTTTATTTGTCACATACACATACAAGATGTGCAGTGAAATGGAAGTGACTTTGCCTGCGGATTGTGCAAAAACAACTGAACACAGAACAGAACAGAACAGAACCAGTATTTACATTTTAGAATCTTTTTTAAAAAAAGACACAACAGTAAATTAGTCCCTGGTGAGATAAGAGTTTACAGTCCTGATGGCCTGTGGGAAGAAACTCCTTCTCATCCTCTCTGTTTTCACAGCGTGACAGCGGAGACTCTTGCCTGACCGTAGCAGCTGGAACAGTCCGTTGCTGGGGTGGTAGGGGTCCTTCATGATCTTGTTGGCTCTGGATCTACATCTCCTGGTGTATAGGTCCTGCAGGGAGGTGAGTGTAGTTCCCATAATGCGTCCCTTCGAACGCACTACTCTTTGCAGAGCCTTCCTGTCCAGGGCAAAGTTGTTACCAAACCAGATTGAGATGTTGCCGGACAAGATGCTTTCTACAGCCCCAGAGTAGAAGCACTGAAGGATCCTCAGAGAGACTCTGAATTTACTCAGCTGCCTGAGGTGGTAAAGGTGCTGCCTTGCCTTACTCACTAGTGCGGCAGTGTGTGTTGTCCATGTCAGATCCTCTGTGATGTGGACTCCCAGGTAATTAAAGCAGCTCACCCTATCCACAGTAGTCCCGTTTATCCCGTGGTGTGTACGTCCTCGGATGTTGAGCCCTTCTAAGGTTCACAATCAGCTCCTTCGTTTTAGTGACATTCAAGAGGAGGCTGTTGTCCTGACACCAGAGTGACAGATCAGCCACCTCCTCCCAGTAGGCCTTCTCATCGTTATCGGTGAATAGGCCCAACACCACACTGTCATCAGCAAACTTGATGATGGAGTTGGAGCTGAACCTGGCCACAGTCATGTGTGTAAAGGGGGTACAGTAGGGGGATGAGGAGACAACCCTGGGGGGATCCTGTGTTCAGGGTGAGGGGGTTGGAGGTATGTCTCCCCATCTTGACCATATGGGGCCTGGTGGTGAGAGAGGCCAGGACCCAGGGACACAGGGGAGTGTTCAGCCCCAGTTCCAGCAGCTTCTCAGCGAGTCTGGTGGGGACTATGGTATTGAAACCTGAACTGAAATCAATGAACAGCATTCTCACATAGACGGCGGTGGAGGCCAAGTCAGTGGATAAGGCACAGATTTAGGTTGTCTCCGAAATTTATGTTGAGGTCGGAGTTGGAGTCGGGACTTTTTTACTGACTCTGATTCCACAGCCTGGAAACAGTATCAATGGAGAGAAGGAATAGGCGACGTTTCGGGTCGAGACCCTTCTTCAGACTGATGTTGGGGGGGGGGGGGGGGAGGCGAGAAAAAGAAAGGAAGAGATGGTGACAGTAGGATATCGGACGTATTTTTTACATCTCCCTAACGTTTCTAGATCTCACCATCTCCATCGCAGGCCACAGACTACTGACCGACATCCACTCTAAAACCCACTGACTCCCACAGCTATCTGGACTACACTTCTTCCCACCCTGCTTCCTGTAAGGACTATCCCCTACTCCCAATCCCTCCGTCTATGCCGCATCTGTGCCCAGGATGAGTTGTTCCATACTAGGGCATCGGAGATGTCCTCATTCTTTAGCGAACGGTGGTTCCCGTCTTCGACTATAGATGAGGCTCTCACCAGGGTCTCCTCTATATCCCGTAGCTCCGCACTTACTCCCCATCCCCCCAGTCGTAACAAGGACAGAGTCCCTCTTGTCCTCACCTTCCACCCCATCAGCCGCCACATACAACATATAATCCTCCGACATTTTCGCCACCTCCAACGGGATCCTACTACTGGCCACTTCTTCCCATCTCCGCCCCTTTCTACTTTCCACGTTCCCTCCATAACTCGCTGGTCCATTCGTCCCTTCCAACCCAAACCACCCCCTCCCCGGGTACTTTCCCCTGCAACCACAGGAAATGCAACACCTGTCACTTTACCTCCCCCCTCAACTCCATCCAAGGACCCAATCAGTCTTTCCAGGTGAGGCAGAGATTCACCTGCACCTCCTCCAACCTCATCTACTGCATCCGCTGTTCCAAGTGCCAACTTCTCTACATCGGTGAGACCAAGCGCAGGCTCGGCGATCGCTTCGGTGAACACCTCCGCTAAGTCCGTATTAATCAACTTGATCACCCGGTTGCTCAGCACTTCGACTCCTCCTCCCATTCTCAATCCGACCTTTCTGTCCTGGGCCTCCTTCATTGCCAGAGGAGGCCCAGCGCAGATTGGAGGTACAACACCCCATATTTCACTTGGGTAGTTTACACGCCAGCAGTATCAACATGACTTCTCTAATTTTAGACAGCCCTTGCTTTCTCCCTCCCTCCCCTCCCTCCCCTCCCTCTCCCAGTTCTCCCATTAGTCCTACTGTCTCCGCCTCTTCCTTTCTTTTTCCCGCCCCCTCCCCCAACATCAGTCTCAGGAAGGGTCTCGACCCGAAACATCACCTATTGTTTCTCTCCATAGATGCTGCCTCACCCGCTCAGTTTCTCCAACATTTTTTGTCCAGCATCTGCAGTTCTTCCTTAAACACCTCCCTTCCATTGGCTCGATTTACACCTCACGCTGCCTTGGCAAGGCCAGCAGCATAATCAAGGACCAGTCTCACCCTGGCCACTCCCTCTTCTATCAGGCAAAAGGCACAGAAGTGTAAAAATATAAACCTCCAAATTTAGAGACAGTTTCTTCCCAGCTGTTATCAGGCAACTGAATCATCCTACCACAACCAGAGAGCAGTCCTGAACTACTATCTTCCTCATTGGTGATCCTCGGACTATACTTGATCGGACTTTGCATGCTTTACCTTGTACTAAATGTTACTCCCTTATCATGTATCATCTATACACTGTAAATGGCTTGATTGTAATACTTGTCATTCCACTGACTGTATGGTACGCAACAAAAAGCCTTTCACTGTACGTCATTACACATGACAATAAACTACACTAAATTGTTATTATCAATCAAGTATTTATTTCTCGTGAAGCAAACAGATCTTTTATATCAAGAACAGAGAACAGAACAGCATAGGAACAGGCCCTTTGGCCCATAAAGTCCATGCTGAACATGAAGCCAAATTAATCTCATCTCCTCTGCCTGCAACATGACCCGTACTGGGGCCTGGGGTCGAGGGGGTCGGTGAGGAGAGAGGGGTGGGGGGAACCGAGGCTGTCGTTCACCAACAACTGAGCTCAGCCGCCCGCTGATTTTCCACCAAAGTGTATCAGGTACAATGTTTGTTGTTCCAGGATGCAGACAGCTTCAAAGACATTGCTGGCTATTTTTCCCAAAGATGAGTGGGAAGAGATAAGTGACTGGGAAAATCTCTGTTATAAGAACGTGAAGCAGAACTATGAAGCCATGCTCGCCATTGGTGTGGAGAAAATATTCTTCACATTTTTACCTCTTTGCCCTTTTCTCGTGATGCACGCTGACATGAGTTTTCTTCCCACATGAAATCTAAGTAGGTTTGTGCTTTCTGAGACCATATGGGTCAGGTCCGAACATTTCACTCCACTGGTTTACTTTGAGAATATGTCTGAGGATATTGGACATTCATGTTCTTTGATAACATAACTTCTATTGGCTTCTGCTCTGTCTTTACCTCCCTGTAATTAACACAACAGCATCTTCTGTGTCTCCTTCTCGGGACAGCATATTTAAGATTGGATTTTGGCCGTGGCTGGGAACATCTCCTGCCTTTCAACTGACTTTACTGATATACTTCACATTCTGTCTTCACGTGATGAGTGTTAACCACTGTTGTCCACTTTACCTTTGCCTGCTGTGTTCGAGGTCTGTGAACTGTGCCAGAAAGGAGGAGAAACAGAACCTTGTTGCCTTCCAGCACCAGGGAGACATTTACTGTCATCCCTGCCCTCACTGCACTGTTGCACTTACCGCAGCGGAGTTCCTTATACGGCACTCAAGAAGGCATCCTGAAGCTTCCAGACCAACATCACCTAGACAACCTTCTGCCTCCGGTGTGAACCTAGATTCACAATGTAAACGTGGGCAGAGTCCGTTCACACCATCTGACGGAAGGAGTGGAATTGGGAAATCAGGTGATCTTCAAGCATGGACAAAGGAGAGACGGCATGAATGTGCAGAATGTGGGAAGTGTTTTTCACAGGCAGGGACCCTCCACCAACACCAGCGGACCCACACCGGAGAGGCCGTACAAATGTTCTGACTGTGGGAAGAGCTTCACATACTGAGGGGCCCTCCAGAAACACCAGCAGATCCACACTGGTTCTCAGAGTTCATTATAACTCACAAATCTGGTACACTTGGGAGTTTGGTGCTGGATGGCATCGAGCTTGTCCAGTCCTTTTATAATTTTATTTTCTAGAAACACATAAAATTATAAAAGGACTGGACAAGCTAGATGCAGGAAATTTTTCCCCAATGTTGGGCGAGTCCAGAACCAGGGGCCACAGTTTTAGAATAAAGGGGAAGCCATTTAAGACTGAGGTGAGAAAAAACTTTTTCACCCAGAGTTGTGAATTTGTGGAATTCCCTGCCACAGAGGGCAGTGGAGGCCAAATCACTGGATGGATTTAAGAGAGAATTAGATAGAGCTCTAGGGGCTAGTGAAATCAAGGGATATGGGGAGAAGGCAAGCACGGGTTATTGATTGGGGATGATCAGCCATGATCACAATGAATTGCAGGGCTGGCTCGAAGGGCCAAATGGCCTCCTCCTGCACCTATTTTCTATGTTTCCATGTTTCTATGGCAAATTTGCCAGGCTATTGCATGTTTTATTATTAGTCCACCTACATTGTTTAGTTTAGTTTAGAGACCCCATCGAGTCTGCACTGAACAGCGATCCCCACATATTAACACTATCCTACACACACTAGGGACAAACTACAATTATACCAAGCCAATTAACCTATAAACCTGTATGTCTGGAGTGTGCGAGGAAACCAAAGATCTCGGTGTAAACCCACTCAGGTCACGGGGAGAACGTACAAACTCCATACAGACAGCACCCATAGTCAGGATCGAACCCGGGTCTCTGGTGCTATAAGGCAGCAACTCTACCGCTGCGCCAACGTGCCGCCCCAAATGAAGCCATTCCAATTGTTCCAATGAAGCCGACAAAATCTTGCGGAACAGCATCACGTTTCGGTGTGGTGCAGCCCTTGAAGTTATCATTAATATGGGCAATTTCAGATAACCAGCCTTTCCCGTTTGTATCAGAACTGGCCACATTATGTGACTGCATCCAGCTCTGATGAACGGTCATTGATCTGAGAAGACATTTTTCAGAAGGTGTTTCAACATGGGGAAGAAAGGTCAGAGGGCTATGGGCCAAACATGGGCAAATAGGATCAGCTTAGAGGAGGCATCTTGGTCAGCATGGACAAGTTGGGCCGAAGGGCCTGTTTCTACAGGACCGTGAAACATAAACTGTTTCTTTCTCCACAAGATGCTGCCCGACCGGCTGAGTATTTTGAGCATTTTCTGTCATTATTTCTTTGTTCCGTCTTTATCTTTAATCGTTGTCCAGCCCCGAGTTGACTTGTTTGAGGTGTAGATCGTCCCCAGCTTACGGACACACTAAAGTACAGCCCATACACATGAGCGAGTGTCTGGGAGACAGTGGGATGGATTTACCGGCTGCTGCGGGGCTGCAGGCATCTTCTGCCATGTGGGAACTCTGTTCACGGACGCATGTTCCGCTTGGGAACGGTTCCCAGGAAGGGAACCCTGCCGTAACTGGGCCTCCTCCTGCACCTATTTTCTATGTTTCCATGTTTCTATGGCAGATTTGCCAGGCTATTGCATGTTTTATTATTGATGTGGATAGAGAACTGGCTGGCAGACAGGAAGCAAAGAGTAGGAGTAAACGGGTCCTTTTCAGAATGGCAGGCAGTGACTAGTGGGGTACCGCAAGGCTCAGTGCTGGGACCCCAGCTATTTACAATATATATTAATGATCTGGATGAGGGAATTGAATGCAACATCTCCAAGTTTGCGGATGACACGAAGCTGGTGGGCAGTGTTAGCTGTGAGGAGGATGCTAGGAGGCTGCAAGGTGACTTGGATAGGTTGGGTGAGTGGGCAAAGGCATGGCAGATGCAGTATAATGTGGATAAATGTGAGGTTATCCACTTTGGTGGCAAAAACAGGAAAGTAGACTATTATCTGAATGGTGGCCGATTAGGAAAAGGTGAGATGCAACGAGACCTGGGTGTCATGGTATACCAGTCATTGAAAGTAGGATTGCAGGTGCAGCAGGCAGCGAAGAAAGCAAATGGTATGTTAGCATTCATAGCAAAAGGATTTGAGTATAAGAGCAGGGAGGATCTACTGCAGTTGTACAGGGTCTTGGTGAGACCACACCTGGAGTATTGCGTACAGTTTTGGTCTCCTAATCTGAGGAAAGACATTCTTGCCATAGAGGGAGTACAGAGAAGGTTCACCAGACTGATTCCTGGGATGGCAGGACTTTCATATGAGGAAAGACTGGATAGACTCGGCTTGTACACGTTGGAATTCAGAAGACTGAGGGGGGATCTTATAGAAACTTACAAAATTCTTAAGGGGTTGGACAGGCTAGATACAGGAAGATTATTCCCGATGTTGGGGAAGTCCAGAACTAGGGGTCACAGTTTAAGGATAAGAGGGAAGACTTTTAGGACCGAGATGAGGAAATCATTTTTTACACAGAGAGTGGTGAATCTGTGGAATTCTCTGCCACAGAAGGTAGTTGAGGCCAGTTCATTGGCTATATTTAAGAGGGAGTTAGATGTGGCCCTTGTGGCTAAAGGGATCAGGGGGTATGGAGAGAAGGCAGGTACAGGATACCGAGTTGGATGATCAGCCATGATCATATCAAATGGCGGTGCAGGCTCGAAGGGCCGAATGGCCTACTCCTGCACCTATTTTCTATGTTTATATGTTTCTATGTAACCGGGGGGAACGTCCTGCACCGTCTCCATAGCAACTTTTTGATGCATCTAATGAACGTCCCAGGCCATCTGTGTGTTTCCAACACAACACCACGTCTCACAGTCACAACTGGTGCTCCGACTTCCACAGTCTGCAAGTTTTAAACATCACAGTTTCAGCACAATCTCACCGTACACCCAATTAACACATGTTGTATGTAGGAAGGAACTTCAGATGCTGGTTTAAACCGAAAACAGACACAAAAAGCTGGAATAACTCAGCGGGACAGACAGTCTCTCTGGAGAAAATGAATGGGTAACGTTTTGGGTCGAGACTCATCGCCAGACTGAGATTCTGGGGAAAGGGAAACGAGAGATATAGACGGTGATGGAGAGAGATATAGAACAAATGAATTATATAAATACAAAAAAGTAACGATGATAAAGGAAACTGGCCATTGTTAGCTGAGGGCTCGGTGAAAATGAGTTATAGACAATGAGACTCAACAAGACAACTTTCAGACTAGTACAATGACTTGGGTGGGGAGGGGCGGAGAGAGAAGGGATGTAAGGGTTCAAGTTGGAGCAATCAATATTCATACTGTTGGGGTGTAAGCTGCCCAAGTGAAATATGAGATGCTGTTCCTCCAATTTGGTGATTGCCTCTGACAATGGAGGAGGCCCAGGACAGAAAGGTCAGAGTGGGAATGGGGAGGGGAATTAAAGTGTTTAGCAACCGGGAGATCAGGTTGGCCCAGGCACAAACACATGTTGTACTTGCTTTATCTTTCTCATGGTATTATCAATCTTCACAACAATATTCCATTATAGCAACAACAAACACTGCGCAGGAACAGGCCCTTCGGCCCACAATGTCTGTGCTGAACATGATGCCAAATTGAACATGATCCATACCCCTCCAATCCCAGCATATCCATGTACCTTTCCAAAAGCCTCTTAAACACCACTATTATATCTGCTTCCATCACCACCCCTGGCAGTGTGTTCCAGGCACCCACCACTCTGTGGAATAAAAATCTTTCCCCGCACATCTCCTTTAAACTTGTCTCTTTTTTACCTTAAAGTTAAAAGGTCGTTGAAATTTCCACCTATGAGAACGGGTTTCTAAGTGACACCAGTGATATTTTAAACATTTAAATATTTTACTGTTCACTTAAGCTACCTCTTATTCATCCCGCTGACTAACGCATGAGAAACCGGTTCATGCATTAAGGAGACATCTTCCAGAAGATTATCAGTGACACATTGCATTGCATATTGTAAAAAATCCATTTATCACAAAACTTTTTTATACTGTTGTATTAATTTCAGGAAAATTAGTTTTCCTAACGTGCTGCTTTCAGCTAACTTCCTGTTCAGAGCAGATAAAATAGGGCAGTACTGGTGACAGAGACCTGGGTTCGATCCCGACTACAGGTGCTGTCTATACGGAGTTTGTACGTTCTCCCCGTGGCCTTGGCCAAAGGCTTGGATCGAGTGGATGTGGTGAGGATGTTTCCACTAGTGGGAGACTGTAGGACAAGAGGTTATAGCTTTAGTATTACAGGATGTTCCATGAGGAAAGAGATGAGAAGAAATGTCTTTAGCCAGAGGGTGGTGAATCTGTGGAATTCTTTGCCACAGACGGAGGCCAAGTCAGTGGACATTTTTAAAGCAGAGGCAGATTCATGAATAGTACGGGTGTCAGGGGTTATGGGGAAAAGGCAGGAGAATTAGGTTAGGAGGGAGAGATCAGCCATGATTGAATGGCAGAGTAAACTTGATGGGCAAATTGACCTAATTCTTCTCCTATCACTTATGACCTGCGTATGTTTCCCCCGAGATCTTCTGTTTCCTCCCCCACTCATAAAACATACAGGTTTGTAGGTAAATTGGCGATATAAGTGTAAATTGTCCCTAGTGTGTGACAATAGACAATAGGCGCAGGATCAGGCCATTCGGCCCCTTGAGCCAACTGCCATTCAATGTGATCATGGCTGATCATCCCCAATCAGTACCCCGTTCCTGCCTTCTCCCCATATCCCCAGATTCCACTATCTTTAAGACCCCTATCTAGCTCTCTCTGGAAAGTATCCAGAGAACCGGCCTCCACCGCCCTCTGAGGCAGAGAATTCCACAGACTCACAACTCTCTGTGAGAAAAAGTGTTTCCTCGTCTCCTTTCTAAATGGCTTAACCCTTATTCTTAAACTGTGGCCCCTGGTGCTGGACTCCCCCAACATCGGGAACATGTTTCCTGCCTCTAGCGTGTCCAAACCCTTAACAATCTTATATGTTTCAATAAGATCCCTTCTTATCCTTCTAAACCCCAGAGTGCACAAGTCCAGCCACTCCATTCTCTCAGCATATGACAGTACCACCATCTCGGGAATTAATCTTGTAAACCTACGCTGCACTCTCTCAATAGTAAGACTGTCCTTCCTCAAATTAGGGGACCAAAACTGCACACAATACTCCAGGTGTGGTCTCACTAGGGCTCAGTACAACTGCAGAAGGACCTCTTTGCTCCTATACTCGACTCCTCTTGTTATAAAGGCCATCATGCCATTCGCTTTCTTCACTGCCTGCTGTACCTGCATGCTTACTTTCATAGACTGATGAACAAGGACCCCCAGATCCCGTTGCACTTCCCCTTTTCCAAACTTGACGCCATTTAGATAGTAATCTGCCTTCCTGGTTTTAATACCAAAGTGGATAACATCACATTTATCCGCATTAAACCTCATCTGCCATGCATCTGCCCACTCCCCCAACCTGTCCAAGTCACCCTGCATTCTCATACCATCCTCCTCACAGTTCACACTGCCACCCAGCTTTGTGTCATCTGCAAATTTGATAATGTTACTTTGAATCTCTTCATCAAAATCATTGATGTATATTGTAAATAGGTGCAGTCCCAGCACCGAGCCTTGCGGTACCCCACTGGTAACTGCCTGCCATTCTGAAAGGGACCTGTTAATCCGTACTTTGTTTCCTGTCTGCCAACCACTTCTCTATCCATGTCAGCACTTTACCCCAATACCATGTGCCCTAATTTTGCCCACTAATCTCCTATGTGGGACCTTATCAAATGCTTTCTGAAAGTCCAGGTACACTACATCCACTGACTCTCCCTTGTCCATTTTCCTAGTTACATCCTCAAAAAATTCCAGAAGATTAGTCAAGCAAGATTTCCCCTTCGTAAATCCATCCTGTTACTGCTATCCAAATGTGCCGCTATTTCATCTTATAAAATTGACTCCAGCATCTTCCCCACCACCGATGTTAGGCTAACTGGTCTATAATTCCCTGTTTTCTCTCTCCCGCCTTTCTTAAAAAGTGGGATAACATTAGCTACCCTCCAATCTCTGGAACTCTCTGGTGAATCTCTGGAACTCTCTGCCACAGAGGGTAGTTGAGGCCAGTTCATTGGCTATATTTAAGAGGGAGTTAGATGTGGCCCTTGTGGCTAAAGGGATCAGGGGGTATGGAGAGAAGGCAGGTACGGGATACTGAGTTGGATGATCAGCCATGATCATATTGAATGGCGGTGCAGGCTCGAAGGGCCGAATGGCCTACTCCTGCACCTATTTTCTATGTATCTATGTAATCCACAGGAACTGATCCTGAGTCTATTGAACATTGGAAAATTATCACCAATGCATCCACGATTTCTCGAGTCACTTCCTTACGTACCCTGGTATGCAGACCATCAGGCCATGGGGATTTATCAGCCTTCAGTCCCATCAGTCTACCCAACATCATTACCTGCCTAATGTGGATTTCCTTCATAGAAACATAGAAAATAGATGCAGGAGGAGGCCATTCGGCCCTTCGAGCCAGCACCGCCATTCATTGTGATCATGACTGATTGTCCCCTATCAATAACCCGTGCCTGCCTTCTCCCCATATCACTTGAATCCACTAGACCCTAGAGCTCTATCTAACTCTCTCTTAAATCCATCCAGTGACTTGGCCTCCACTGCCCTGTGGCAGGGAATTCCATAAATTCACAGCTCTCTGGGTGAAAACGTTTTTTCTCACCTCAGTCTTAAATGACCTCCCCTTTATTCTAAGACTGTGGCCCCTGGTTCTGGACTCGCCCAACATTGGGAACATTTTTTCTGCATCTAACTTATTTAAATCTTTTTATTTGAATTTCACAGCAATTTGCATACATACTATGATAACAGACAGTGACAGTCAAGGCATAATTGTGCAACAGTATGTAAGCGACCCTCAAAACCCTTACCCTTATCCACCTTCAACCCACCCGAATCAGGTCGAAACCAAACGGGGACAAACAACACTCACACACGTACACATCCACACACATATGGTAAAATAAACGAAACAAAATGTACTAAAAAAAAATAATAATAATAATAATAATAATAATAATTAAATAAATAATTATGGGGAGGGGGGATTAAGGGGAAAGCAGTTGCTGTAGAACAAAACAATGGTGGAGAACACTCAGTCCTCTTCCGAGTCCGGGGACAAGTTAAGAGAGTTAACCAGTTCCAAGAAAGAGTTCCATGTATCCAGGAATGTCTTGGTAGAGCCTTTGAGAGAGAACCTACGTTTTTCAAGTTTCAAATTGTAAAGCACCTCCTTAATCCAACGGGCGTGTGTCGGGGGACAGGTGAGCCTCCAGTTAAGCAAGATCAGTCTCCGGGCTAACAAGGTTGTAAAAGCTAGGACCCGTTTCACCGCAACAGAGAGGTTTGTGTTGGGAGGGGTACCGAAAATGGCTGACATTGGGTTTGGAGGAATAGTCTGGTCGTAAGCTCTGCTTATCAATTCGAAAGCACTCCTCCAAAAGGCTGCTAGCTTAGGGCAAGACCAAAACATATGGCTATGGTTGGCAGGAGATTGATTACATCTGTTGCAGGTGTCCCTAACAGCGGGGTACATTCTAGATAATCTTGCATTTGTGTAGTGGACTTTGTAAAGGACTTTGCATTGGATTAGGCCATGACGAGCACATATGGAGGAAGAATGGATCAAATCCAAGGCAGAGTCCCATTGCTGGTCTGTTAGTTTCGTATTCAGCTCTCCCTCCCACGCAGCTTTTAATGAGGTATGAGGTTTCAATAAAACCGACCCTAGCAAATTATACAAAATAGAGATGCATTTCTTCCGGTTGGGATCGACAGCTAAGATGGTCTCAGTCAGGGTTTCAGGAGGGCGATTTGTGAAATAGGGGAATGTCTTCTTCACAAAATCCCTAATCTGGAAAAACCGAAAAAGGTGGGAGTTTGGGAGGCTGTAGTTAGACGAGAGCTTCGCGAAAGACGAAAAGATGCCATCTTTGTATATGTTTTTGATACTACTGATACCGTTGCTATGCCAGGTTTTGAATGCGTGATCTGTACTTGAAGGTTTAAAGATGTGATTTTTAAGCAGTGGGGTCAAGATGGAAGGGCCTTGTAAACCAAAGATTTTCCTGAATTGACTCCATATCTTGAGCGAGAGGGACGCAATTGGGCCTGCACCCACAGATGTTATAGAAAGGGGGAGTTGGGAGCATAGGACAGACCGCAACGGGAGACGTGAACTCGCCTTTTCCATGTGTACCCAGGTCGGTAGGTGGTCGCAATCATCATTCATCCAATACAGGAGTTTTTGCAAGTTGGCTGCCCAATAGTATCGCCTAAAGTCAGGAAGTGCCAAACCGCCGTCACTCTTAGGAGACTGCAGTATCGCCTTTCGGATTCTAGCTGGTTTGCTACCCCATAATAATTTAGATATTGTCCTTTCTAATTTATCAAAAAAAGATAAGTATAGGGATGTGCTGGAAAAGATACAGGAATTTGGGTAGGACAACCATCTTAACCAGATTTATCCGGCCCACGAGGGATAGCGGTAAAACTGACCAGCGGTCAAAATCTCTTTCGGCTTTCTCAATGTGACGCGCTCCCCCTCCTGGTCAATGTTATGTATTAACATTTCTCTGTTTCCTTCCTGAGGGCGGGCCTTGTGGATGAGTCGGGACAACAAGGGGTTAAGAGGCTCCTGTACCCGATTGGCTGAGCTGTGTCAGGTGACGGGTGACTCATCCCCAGTATAAATAGAAGAGTTCCCAGAATCCTCTCTTTTTCGCCGACGACCCTGCCTCGTGAGGTTGTGCTGGTGTGAGCTGTGAAAGGCCCGGCCACATGGCACTGAACTTCGTGTAATTTCCACATTACGTAGTACCAAATATTGAAATGGGCTGTCCTTAGACGTTATCGGTCTTTTGTTTCAGGGATAGCTTTCTTTTAGGCAGGTTTAGAGCCTTGGGTTCGACGGTCCATCGCGTGGCTGGCCTGAGCAATTTTAAGTTGTTTGTTAATTCATTCATATCCTTGTCTGGGTTGTTTAAATCAGGTTGGAGTTTTGGTGTGTTATTAAATAATTAAACTATTTTTGAACTTAAACCTGGCTTTTGAACTGTGTTACGCGGCTCTGGATTGCCTGCTTTCGGGGAGTCATAACACTCAACCAGAGGCAAAAAGTTTGTGCGGAACATATCAGATAAGGGTATTGTGATAAAAACGCCGAGATAGCGAAACCCATCCTCTGCCCATTTGAATGAGGTTAACTGATGTCAGGCTAACTGGTCTATAATTCCCTCTTTTCTCTCTCCCGCCTTTCTTAAAAAGTGGGATAACATTAGCTACCCTCCAATCCACAGGAACTGATCCTGAGTCTATAGAACATTGGAAAATTATCACCAATGCATCTACGATTTCTCGAGTCACTTCCTTCAGTACCCTGGTATGCAGACCATCAGGCCATGGGGATTTATCAGCCTTCAGTCCCATCAGTCTACCCAAAATCATTACCTGCCTAATGTGGATTTCCTTCATAGAAACATAGAAAATAGATGCAGGAGGAGGCCATCCGGCCCTTCGAGCCAGCACCGCCATTCATTGTGATCATGACTGGTTGTCCCCTATCAATAACCCATGCCTGCCTTCTCCCCATATCCCTTGAATCCACTAGCCCCTAGAGCCATACCTAAGTCTCTCTTAAATCCATCCAGTGACTTGGCCTCCACTGCCCTCTGTGGCAGGGAATTACATAAATTCACAACTCTCTGGGTGAAAACGTTTTTTCTCACCTCAGTCTTAAATGACCTCCCCTTTATTCTAAGACTGTGGCCCCTGGTTCTGGACTCGCCCAACATTGGGAACATTTTTTCTGCATCTAACTTGTCCAGTCCTTTTATAATTTTATATGTTTCTATAAGATCCCCCTCATCCTTCTAAACTCCACTGAATACAATCCAAGTATTTTCAATCTTTCCTCATATGACAGTCCTGCCATCCCAGGGATCAATCTCGTGAACCTACGCTGCACTGCTTCAATCACTATGATGTCCTTCCTCAAATTAGGAGACCAAAACTGTACACAATACTCCAGATGTGGTCTCACCAGAGCCCTATACAACTGCAGAAGAACCTCTTTACTCCTATACTGACATCCTCTTGTTATGAAGGCCAACATTCCATTATCTTTCTTCACAGCCTGCTGGACCTGTAAGCCAACTTTCAGTGACCAGTGTACAAGGACACCCAGGTCTCGCTGCACCTCCCCCTTACCTAACCTAACCCCATTGAGATAATAATCTGCCCCCTTGTTTTTGCCGCCAAAGTGGATAACCTCACATTTATCTATATTATACTGCATCTGCCACGCATCTGCCCACTCACTCAACCTGTCCAGGTCACCCTCTCCTAACATCGTCTTCACAGCTCACACTGCCACTTCCGTTCCTCTGTCACCCCAGATCCTCTGGCCACTACTATATCAGGAAGATTGTTTGTGTCCTCCTTAGTACCTTAGGATCCAAAGTACCTGTTCAACTCATCTGCCATTTCCTTGTTCCTCATAATAAATTCACCTTTTTCGGTCTTCAAGGGTCCAACTTTGGTCTTAACTAATTTTATCCTCTTTACATACTTAAAGAAACTTTTACTATCCTGCTTTATATTCTTGGCTAGCTTACCTTTGTACCTCATCTTTTCTCCCCGTATTGTCTTTTGTTATCTTCTGTTGCTCTTTAAACATTACCCAATCATCTTGCTTCCCGCTCATCTTTGCTACGTTGTACTTCTTCTCTTTTATGTTTATACTGTCCCTGACGTCCCTTGTCAGCCACGGTCACCCCTTTCTCCCCTTGGAATCTTTCTTCCTGCTAGGAATGAACTGATCCTGCACCTTCTGTATTATTCCTAGAAATACCTGCAATTTGTGTTCCACTGTCATCCCTGTTAATGTATCTTTCCAGTCAACTTTGGCCAGCTCCTCCCTCATGGCTCCCTAGTCCCCTTTATTCAACTGTAACACCGACATCTCCGATCTACCCTTCTCCCTCTCCAACTGTAGATTAAACCTGACCATATTATGGTCACTACCTCCTAATGGCTCATTAACCTCAAGTTCCTTTATCAGATCAGGTTCATTACATAACACTAAATCCAGAATTATCTTCTCCCTGGTAGGCTCCAATACAAGCTGTTCTAAGAATCCATCACGAAGGCACACTACAAAGTCCCTTTCTTGGGGTCCAGTACCAACCTGATTTTCCCAGTCTACTTGCATGTTGAAATCTCCCATAACAACCACAGCATTACCTTTGCTACATGACAATTTTTACTCCTGATTCAACTTGCACCCTATGTCCAGGCTACTGTTTGGGGGCCTGTAGATAAGTCCCACTACGGTCTTTTTACCCTTACTCTTCCTTAGTTCTATCCATACTGACTTCACATGTCCCCCCTTGCAAGGGACTGAATTTCATTCCTCACCAACAGAGCTACCCCACCCCTTCTGCCCACCTGTCTGTCTTTTCGATAGGAGATATACCCTTGAATATTCAGTTCCCAGCCCTGGCCCTCTTGCAGCCATGTCTCTGTTTCTGTGTTGGATAGTGTTAGTGTGTGGTGATCGCTGGTCGGCGTAGACTCGGTGGGCTGAAGGGGCTGTTTCCACGCTGTATCTCTAAACTAAACTGAAAAGGAGTCCCATCCCGTGTAGGCAGAACCTTCCCATTGAAACACTTACTAGTTACTTGAATCCCAGTAGATTACGACACCACGTATCTGATCTCCTTTGATTCATTGTTGACAGGTCACAACATCAAAATGAACGTGTAAAGCAAAGAACCGCAGATGCTGAAAATCTGAAATAGAAATGGAAGAAAATTCAAAAAACATTCAGCAGGTTCGACAGCATTTGTGGAGAAAGAAACAGTTCAGTTTCAGATCAGAGACCCTTCACCAGAGTAGGAAACAGCAACAAAAACAAGTTTTTCAGTTGTAGAGAGGGGTTGTGGTGGATTGGTGGAACAAAGGGGATAATATCTCTGATGGGGCAAGAACAGATGAGGAAACGTAGTATTTGGAGTCAGCAATTAGAATAAGATGATGGAACAAGGAACTGCAGACCAGACTATACTAACAGAACAATAAAACGGACGTGGATGAGATTAAACTCACCCAGAGGGTGGTTGCAATCTGGGACACGCTGCCTGAGGAGATGGTGGAGGCTTGAACTTTCCCTGCAGCTGCAGGAGATGCTCCACTGCAGGAGATGCTCCACTGCACGAGGGGCTTCAATGCAGGAACCTACTTCGCTGCAGCGGGAAAGCGAGGATGGGTGTAGACGGGAGACTCGCGATGGCTTTTGGCGCCTTTTCCAGCCGCCAACGGCCGGGGGAGAGGCTATAAATAGCGGGAGCGGCGGCGAGTAGTGGAGGCAGGGATTAGCTGTGAGGTGGAGTTTAGTCGTGAGGTGGAGTTTAGTCGTGAGGTGGAGTTTAGTCGTGAGGTGGAGTTTAGTCGTCAGTTTGACGCTGTGTTTCCGACCCCTCACTCTCTGCCCAATGCCTTGTGCTTTGAATTGCCCGTTGGGTTAAAGTTAATGATCAGTTCATTGATTACATGTGAAGCTGAAAAGAAAGTGTCCGTGCAATAAATACCGACTCTGCAGATTGAACGTGAAGCCGAGGGCAGTTTGTTCACAGTCTGTGCGTGCAGAGCTGGGCAGCATCTGTTTCATTTCGCTGTCCATTGAACAACCCAACCACAGCTGCCCAGTCTGTGGGCTGTGCACATCTGGAAAAGCCCAGGTCAGGCAGTAACTGTGGAGAGAGTAAAGCTGCCTGCAAACCGCCCCACCCCACTGAAATGTACAGGGCTTGGCGATCGCACACTTTCTGTACTGAGGTCGGGGAAGTTTCACTTCTGTCACAATCTCCAGGACCCTGCAATATACTGTGCAAGTCTTGCCCTAGTTTCACCTCCCAACCTCCACGCTTCCTACTTGTCGACCGCCTGCAGGCCCCGGGCCCCAACACTGGCCCGCGCCGCCTGCCCCAACACCACCAGGCCCAGTGCCGCGACGCAATCTTTGCCACGAGGAGCAGCAGCAGCACTCACCGCCACCCTGACCGACCTCAGGCCCGGATCATCGAAGACGCCGCTGTCGCCGACCTTCACGTGGCCGCTGCCGTCGACCTTCACCCACTCACCGATGAGGACGATCGTCGTTAACTCACTGGGACCGCCAACTATCGCCGCCTCACCGATAACGCCGACTCTCACTGCCTCACCGCCTCACTGGTACCTCCGACTATCGCCGCCTCACCGGGACCGCCGAGCCTCACCGGCCATCCGCTGACCGCTACTTCCGACGCTTTGCCCGCTGACCCAGACTCCACTCCCCGTGGGCCTCCACCATTGACTCTACTGACCCTCGCCACTCCACCGCCCTCCAGCAGCTCACAGCCGTCGCTTTACCCGAGTCTCCTCCATGACTTCCGTTTTCCAGCCCCCATTCACCATGGATGTCCAGTCACTCTACACCTCCATCCCACACCAGGAGGGTTTTAAAGCCTCTGTTTCTTCCTCGACCACAGAACCAACCAATCCCCGTCTACTGATACTCTCCTCCGCCTAGTCCTTACCCTCCTTACCCTGGTCCTTACCCTCAACAACTTTTCCTTTAACTTCTCCCATTTCCTCCAAATCCAAGGCAAAGCTATGGGCACGCGCATGGGCCACAGCTATGCCTGCCTCTTTGTAGGGTACGTCGAACAATCCCTGTTCGAGACGTACCAGGGCCCTATCGCCAAACTCTACCTCTGCTGCATCGACGACTGCAATGGTGCTACCTCCTGCACCATGCACAACTCACTGACTTCATCCATTTCAGCTATCTGGACTACACTTCTTCCCACCCTGCTTCCTGTAAGGACTCTATCCCCTACTCCCAAATTCCTCTATGCCGCATCAGCACCCAGGATGAGGTGTTCCAAACCTCATTCTTTAGGAAATGGGGGTTCCCGTCCTTCGATTATAGATGAGGCTCTCACCAGGGTCTCCCCTCTATCCCGTAGCTCAGCTCTCACTCCCCATCCCCTCACCCGTAACAAGGACAGTCACCCTTGTCCTCACCTTCCATCCCACAAGCCATCAGATACAACAGATAACCCTCCGACATTTTCGCCACCTCCAACGGGATCCCACCACTTGCCACATCTTCCCATCTCCTCCCCTTTCGGCTTTCCGCAGAGACCGCTCCCTCCATAACTCCCTGGTTAATTTGTCCCTTCCCACCCAAACCACCCCCTCCGCTGGCACTTTCCCTTGCAGCCGCAGGAAATGCTACACTTGTCATTTTACCTCCCCCCATGACTCCATCCAAGGACCCAAGCAGTCTTTCCAGGTGAGGCAGAGGTTCACCTGCACCTCCTCCAACCTCACCTATTGCATCCGCTGTTCTAAGTGTCAACTGCTCTACATCGGTGAGACCAAGCGCAGGCTTGGCGATCACTTTGCCCAACACCTCCGCTCTGTTCGCATTTCGCAGTCCTTGCTTTCTCCCTCCTTCCCCTTCCCTTCCCATCTCTCCCACAGCCTACTGTCTCGGTCTCTTCCTTTCTTCCTCCCGCCTCCCACCCCCACATCAGTCTGAAGAAGGGTCTCGACCCGTAACGTCATCTTGTATTAATCAAATATCAAAATATAAAAAAATAAAATTTCACATTTGTGTCTTCAATCAACTGCAACTAAAACCTACACCATTTTTGTAGCTCTCTGGCGGCCATTTTTGTAGTCGCATATGCGGCCATTCTTGTAGTCGTTAGGCGGCCATTTTCGAAGACGCTGCGGCGGCGGCAATTTTTGTTGTCATAATGGCGGTCATAAGGCGGCCATGTTTGTAGTTTTTCTCCGGCCATGTGACAGGAGGCCGCAGCGGCCATTTTGTCGGCGGGCGGGCTGCGGCATGGACGGGCCTCGCCCCACAAACCCACCCACCGCTGCAGGTTGGGACCGGCTCCACCCACCAACCCACCGGGGCCGCGCCCTCCCTCCCTCCCTCCCTCCCCCGGCGGAGACTGGAAACTGCCGGGGAATCGACCTGTGGCGGCATCGACCGACCGAGCGCCGGCTGACGAGCGGCCGAGGCTCCTCCACCCCGATGCTGGGCCGAGCGGACGGACGGGCAGCAGCGGCCGGGGATCGTCGACATCGGCGGAGGCGCCAGTGAGTGAGTGACGGAGGGAGGGAGGGAGGGAGGGAGGGAGGGAGGAACAGAAGGACGTGTTGGGCCGGGGGCGGGCGGGGCAACAACAACAACAGCAGCAGCAGCAGCCGCCGCCCCAGGGAGGCCCCGCCCGCTCTACCGGGTGGCGACGCCTTGAGCAGCGGCCGGGCGGGGGCGGGGGGTCCGGGGGCGGAGTGTCGGGAGCTGACGGTGGGCGATGGGCGGCGGTGCCGGTGACGCTGGGGCCGGGGCGGGCGGGGCTGACGCTGGGGGGGGGGGGGGGAGGGGCAGCTCCGGGCAGCAGCCGCGGTCTCTCAGCCCCGGTGGGCGGCTCCGGCTCCGGGCGGCTCGGCTCTGTCATGCGGGAGGAGGGAAAGCGAGGGCAGAGGCTGCTGCGCCGCCGCTGGCAGATGGTGGAGTCAGTGACAAAGATGAAGGTGAAAGTGATGAAACTTGTTGGATCAGGACGAGCTGGGAAATGTAAAGCCAGAGGGAGGTGGGTGGGAAGGTCAAAGGGAAATATGGGGCAAGAAGATGGAGATGAACGTCCTTCCCTTCACCCCCCTCCCTCCCCTCACCCTAGTGAGCACATTCCCCACCTCACTCACCAACCAACACCGGGTCCTTTCCCTTCCTCTCTTCACTCATCTCTCAAACACCAGTCCCATAGGGAGGTTGCACGACCCGTCACCTGTACTGTTGCCACGCAGCGCCAACTGGAGGACATGCGGTGAAGCCAACTGGAGGACATGCGGTGAAGCCAACTGGAGGACATGCGGTGAAGCCAACTGGAGGACATGCGGTGAAGCCAACTGGAGGACATGCGGTGAAGCCAACTGGAGGACATGCGGTGAACTGCAGGTAAACATTTACTATGTAGGAATGTTACAACATTTTGAGATTTTAAACCAAGCCTGTAATTTATCCCTTCAAATAAAACATAAAATGAAGTTTAATTTGACACCTAATTCACTTTCATATCTTCAGTATTAACAAAGTTATGGCCATTTTTATACTAGAAAATTAGCATCTTGTTCTCTATGCTTTTCCATTTAGGCTGTGGGTCGAGCATCAAAAATGTGTCTAGAAATCCATTTTCGTGACCCACATCTCGGAACTACATGACATTTTCCATAGATTTGGATGAAATATAATTGAGAAGAAAGTCATAACTCGTCAGTGCCAAAAGTTGCACATTAAATAATTAAACTTATTAGAAATTGAGATGGGAAAGTAAGCGCCATCTAGTGGCCAATATTACACCATGGGCAGCCTATTTCCGTGTTGCAGTCCATTTAAACTATATTATTATACCTATATACATATATATATATGACGTAAATATGACTGTAATCATATATTATAATGTGGCTTTGAAAAAAAAGGTACAGGATACTGAGTTGGATGATCAGCCATGATCATATTGAATGGCGGTGCAGGCTCGAAGGGCCGAATGGCCTACTCCTGCACCTATTTTCTATGTTTCTATTATCTATATAATTGTGAGTGTTTTTTGAATGAGATTGCTCCAGAGGTCTGGCTCCTGAACCAGCCTAATTAATGGGTGAGGGCAGTTCTTGTGGATTCCTCCCTTTACTGAACCACACTGACTGCCAGTGTGCAGAGTGGGGGTCATGGCCATAGTGGGTCTGGGGCAGTGCCAGGCTGGGGGACAGACCTGCAAGGCATCTTCCAGTCACTTTAATAGGAAAATGAATGAGACTGCCGCAGAGGTCCCAGGTTTTATGGGCTCATGAACCTGCCTAATTAAAGGGTCAGGACAGATCCTCTGGGTTCCCCCGTTTACTGAACCCCACTGACTGCCATAGTGGGGAGAGTGGGGGTCGTGGCCATAGTGGGACTGGGGCAGTGCCAGGTTGGGGGACAGACCTGTAAGAGTAAAGTCTTAATTCTGATGTAAATGTTACATCCTGACCAAGAATCGAATGCTCTGATGTTTACTCAACGTGTATTCATTTTAAGCTACAATGAGCCTATATTTATGTTACCGACCCCCTCATGGTGCCTTTGCAAATGAGGGCTATTAACTTTAACCTAAAAGAACCCTAAAAGTGTTGCATTGTTTGAGTATCTAGTTTGTGTGTGTGTCTGTGTATACCTGTCAAACGTGTATCTGTAGATGTGTGGATGTACATGTGTGGATGTATGTGTGGGTGAATGGATGGATGTGTGGCTGTGTGTGTGTGTGGATGTATATGTCTGGATGGATGTGTGCATGTATGTCTGCATGCAGGTGGATGTGTGTGTGTGCAGATGTGTGTGGATGCGTGGATGTATGTGTGCATGCATGGAAGTGTGCGTACGGATGTATGTATGTGTGTATGTATGTCTGTGTGGATGGGTGGGTGGACTGTTGCACTGTCATTCACCAGCACGCCATTATCATAAGTAATTCACTCGTTGTTTAAATAATTTGACCAAATAAACAGTGAAACGATCGACATTAAAATAAAACTTTATATAATCAATTATTTCCCCAATTTATTTGTTTACATTACTTCTTGGTTTCTTGGTCCTCCAAAATATTCCAAATTGGAATTTAAACTGGATCTGATCTTCATCTGAATATTCTTCATCAGATTCCAAGTCTTTTGCAGTAATAGAGTTTCTGCAGTCAACACACTGACATAAATCTGTACATAGCTCACCATGCTGTTGACATGAGCATCTTCCTTCCCTGTACTTGATTTCTCAGTTTGTTTTCTTGCATGAACAGTATGTTAATTCTAGCAAGGTGCTTGGGGCTGGAGGCAGATCACCCTAGTCAATGTCCAATTCGCCACCTACAATTTTCCACCCATGTCCATGTTTGTTGACCATCACTTGTCATGGATCGAAGCAGTCTATTTGGGGCCGTCTCATCTGCTTCACCATCAGGAACTGCCTCTTGAGGTGATTCACCTGCTTCAGGCTTTTCAGGGTCTTGAACTCAATTGAAAGAGGAAAAGGAAAACAGAAAAGGAATGAAAAGTAAAATAAATCAACATCTTCAAATATATCTTTTCATTTTTCAAAGTAACATCATATGACCGTAAATAAAAAGAATTGTTGTTTGAGTCCCATCATTACCTTTCATCCTTCTAGACCTTGCTATATCTCGATTTATTGTTATGTTGCAGAAGTGATGATAGCACTCTGCATGATAACCCGGGATACACTGCTGCCTCCTAATAATAGAAGATAAAATGTGTCAGGGAGTATTTTACATCTTTTCATGTTTTATATTAGGTAAGACAATATCAACATATCAATGGGGAAATTATACATGTACGCATGTCCAGGTAGATGGGATGGCAAATCTGCAAATGATCAAATTAGTGTTCATTCTGGCACTTTTGTGTGAACTGGCTCTGAAGAGTGGAGGGGTAGAAGCTGCAGAAAAAAAAATCTCATAGTATTTAGGTCTGCATGGACTTCAATTCATGGACTTCAATTCATAAAATGTCAATCTCTTCTTAATGTCAATGAGACTTACACTGTAATTTACTGCCATAGATAAGTTAGTTCAAGTTCAAGTGGAGGGGCAGAGGCTGCAGAATAGCTAGAGAAAGAAACATATCATAGTACCCGCTCCTCCTGAATAAGGTGAGGGGGTGATTGTGGAGTAAGTGACAAAGACTAGAGATGTAAAGGTGAGAATGTTTCAGAAGGAGAGGAGGTGTGAAATGTAAAGCTTGAAGGAGGTATACAGGTGTAATGGGGCAGGGTGGGGGTGAAGGGGGTAAAAGGGAAATATGGGACTCTGAGAGGGAGATGAGCATACTGATGGAAACTCCCGTCTTACCCTGCACCCCCACCCTGGTGTCCACACTTCCCCAAAACCTCAGTCATTGCTCCTACCCCTCTACGCTCATCACTCATCCTTGAGTCTTATATTTTCCTCCTACCCCTTGCACCCATATCCATCCCTCTGGCTTTACATTTCAATGCTCTCATCTCCTTATCTGACAACCTTTATCTCCTTTTCACCTCCAGCCTTTTGTCACTTACTCCATCCATCTGCCAACCTCCCCCTCACCTGTATCCACCTATCACTCGCCAGGCTTTGTCCTGCTCCCTTCTCTCTCCCCACTTTCTCTGCCCTACTCCATCAGTCTGAAGAAGGTTCCTGACCCAAAATGTCTGTCCATCCACTTTGTGTTCAGACAGATGGTGCCTGACGCATTGAGTACCTCCAGTACTGTTTAGACCTAGTTATATTCCCTGGTTAAATTAGTGCTAAAGTTAGAGTTTAATATTCATGGCCTTTATTTTAAGCCAATTACAATTTATTAATCCAGCCCATTCCCGTAGTCCCTAGTTTGGAAAGATAGCATGGAAATGGGCCCTTTGGCCCACTGAGTCCATGCTGACCAGCAATCACCCATTCCCTAACTACACTAGGGACAATTTACAGATGCCGACTAACTTACAAACCTGCACATCTTTGGTATGTGGGAGGAAAGCAGACACCCAGAGAAAATCTCTGTGGTCGCAGAGAGAGCATACAAACTCTGCAGACAGCACCAGAGATCAGGATCAAACACGGGTTTCTGCTACTGTAAGACAGTAACTCTACTACTGTGCCACCCATATTTTAGTTGGTCTTAATGTATTTCTTTTAGTACAATGTGAAGAAGGGTCCTGACCCGAAACGTCACCTGTCCATGTTCTGCAAAGATGCTGCCTGACCCGCTGAGTTACTCCAGCACTCTGTGAAACGTCACCTATCCATCGAATGGTATGTTAGCATTCATAGCAAAAGGATTTGCGTATAGGAACAGGGAGGTTCTACTGCAGTTGTACAGGGTCTTGGTGAGACCACACCTGGAGTATTGCGTACAGTTTTGGTCTCCAAATCTGAGGAAAGACATTCTTGCCATAGAGGGAGTACAGAGAAGGTTCACCAGACTGATTCCTGGTATGTCAGAACTTTCATTTGAAGAAACCCTCGGGCTCATCGTCCTGTTTCCTTTCCTCTCCCCACCTCCTCCCACCCCCTATCAGTCTGAAGAAGGGTTTCGGCCCGAAACGTTGCCTATCTCCTTCGCTTCATAGATGCTGCCGCACCCACTGAGTTTCTCCAGCATTGATAACGAAAACAAACGTGAAGCTTACACAGTTCCCAGTATTATGCCTTCAACTAACGACCACGTAACCTATTTTACTTTATTACACTTTTATATCAGAGAACTCCAACATTCCTGTGAATGAAATCACACGGCAAAGAAACTCTAAGAATATAATAAACATTTTGCACAATTTCAAGAGGTCCTTCTGCAGTTATACAGGTCCATGTTGAGACCACACCTGGAGTATTGTGTGCCATTTTGCTCTCCTAATTTGAGAATGTTCAGGGAGTCCTGAACCAGGGGCCACAGTTGAAGAACAAGGGGTAGGCTATTTAGAACTGAGATGAGGAAAAACATTTTCACCCAGAGTTGTGAATTTATGGAATTCTCTTCCTCAGAAGGCAGTGGCGGGCGATTCACTGGATGCATTCAAGAGAGAGTTAAATAGAGCTCTGAGGGCTCCCACTTAGTCTAGTATGACAATAAAACTCTCTTGACTCTTGACTTGATGACTCTGATTAGACTGCAAAATAATTCAACTACAAACAATTTGTAATAAAAAGAGCATTCAGGAGATACCCAGCAAGTCAGGCAGCATCTGTGCAGGATAAAACACAGCTCACATTTCAGGATGATCTTTCAGCAACAAATATTATCAAACCAGCTGAGTATTTTCCATGATTAACTATTGGAGTCACTTACCACCCATGAATACCCACTGACAGCAGCTTCTCTTCACTTGAAACCTCTCCTTCATAGGGTCCAAAATGAACGCCCCTGGGAATAACCTTCCCTTCATTCCAGACGCCAAGACCAGCTTTACAAATTTTGGACGTGGCAATGCTGAGACCCCCTGGAAGAGTTAAACGTGCTCTAACTGGGTGATTGGAATCAACGACAGTGTCCTTCATAAAGACTGGTGGGCCATGCACAGGGCATTCTTCAATAACAAAATTCTCGCAGGCTTCACAAACTGAAACAGAAAATGCAAAATTAAGAACTAATCAGGGTGTTGGCATTATTGAAAGTGGCTGGAAATAGCCTTCTCCCTATATCCCGACCGCTATTTTTAAGAGCACTATCTAGCTTTCTCTTGAAAGCATCCAGAGAACCTGCCTCCACCGCCCTCTGAGGCAGAGAATTCCACAGACTCACCACTCTGAGAAAAAATGTTTCCTCGTCTCCGTTCTAAATGGCTTACTCCTTATGCTTAAACTGTGGCCCATGGTTCTGGACTCCTCCAACATCGGGAACATGTTTCCTGCCTCTAGCGTGTCCAAGCCCTTAACAATCTTATATGTTTCAATGAGATGCCCTCTCATCCTTCTAAACTCCAGAGTGTACAAGCCCAGTTGCTCCATTCTCTCAGCATATGACAGTCCCACCATCCCGGGAATTAACCTTGTAAACCTACGCTGCACTCACTCAATAGCAAGAATGTCCTTCCTCAAATTAGGGGACCAAAACTGCACACAATACTCCAGGTGTGGTCTCACTAGGGCTCTGTACAACAGCAGAAGGACCTCTTTGCTCCTATATTCGATTCCTCTTGTTATAAAGGCCAACATGCCATTTGCTTTCTTCACTGCCTGCTGTACCTGCATGCTTACTTTCATAGACTAATGTACAAGGACCCCCAGATCCCGTTGTACTTCCCCTTTTCCCAACTTGACGCCATTTAGATGGTAATCTGCCTTCCTGTTTTTGCTACCATAGTGGATAACCTCACATTTATCCGCATTAAACTTATCACACAGTGAATTGTGAATCTGGAATTCTCTGCCTCAGAAGGCAGTGGCGGCCGAGTCTCTGGATGCTCTCAAGAGAGAGTTAGATAAAACTCTTAAAGATAGCGGACTCAAGGGATATGGGGAGAAGGCAGGAATGGGGTACTGATTGTGGATGATCAGCCATGATCACATTGAATGGTGGTGCTGGCTCGAAGGGCCGAATGGCCTACTCCTGCACCTATTGTCTATCCTCCGAGTTCGAAAGGGGAAAACTCGGGAGAACTCGTGAATTACCTCGTACAGTGGGACAGGGGCTTAATGTTACTTTTAAATCCTTCATATAAATCATTAGATTCAATATCTTTCAGTTCCTCCATCACCCTAGATCCTCTGTCCCCTAGTACTTCTGGAAGATTGTTTGTGTCTTCCTTAGTGAAGACAGAACCAAAGTACCTGTTCAACTCGTCTGCCATTTCCTTGTTCCCCATAATAAATGCACCTGTTTCTGCCTTCAAGGGACCCACATTTGTCTTACCTAATCTTTTACTCTTCACATACCTAAAGAAATTTTACTATCCTCCTTTATATTCTTGGCTAGCTTACATTCATATTTGCTATGTTATACTCCCCTTAGAATCTTTCTTCCTCTTTGGAATGAAATGATCCTGCATCTTCTGGATTATTCCCAGAAATTCCTGCCATTGCTGTTGCACCGTCATCCCTGCTAGTATCCCTTTCCAGTCAACTTTGGCCAGCTCCTCCCTCATGCCTCATAGTCCCCTTTGTTCAACTGCAATAGTGACAGTTCTGATTTTACCTTCTCCCTCTCAAATTGCAGATTAAAACGTATCATATTATGGGTCACTACCTCCAAATGGTTCCTTTACCTTGAGTTCCATTATCAAATCCGGTTCATTTCATAACACTAAATCCAGAATTGCCTTCTCCTTGTCGGCTCCAGTACAAGCTGCTCTAAGAATCCATCACGGAGGCATTCTACAAACTCCCTTTCTTGGGGTCCAGTGCCAACCTGATTTTCCCAGTCCACCTGCATATTGAAATCTCCCATAACCACCGTAGCATTACTTTTGTTACATGCCAATTTTAACTCCTGATGCAACTTGCACCCTATAACCGGGCAAAGAGACAAGAGATTTAATAAAGTAGACCATACAGAAAAGTAAGTGCATGGTTTGTATCTAAACTGAACTTTATCAATTGCAAGACAAAGTTGACAATAGACAATAGGTGCAGGAGTAGTCCATTTGGCCATTCAAGCCAGCACTGCCATTCAATGTGATCATGGCTGATCATCCACAATCAGTACCCCGTTCCTGCCTTCTCCCCATATCCCCTGACTCCGCTATCTATAAGAGCTCTATCTAGCTCTCTCTATAAAGTTTCCAGAGAACCTGCCTCCAGTGCCCTCTGCGACAGAGAATTCCACTGACTCACAACTCTCCGTAAAAAAAAGTGTTTCCTCATCTCCGTTCGAAATTGCTTACCCCTTATTCTTAAACTGTGGCCCCAGGTTCTGGACTCCCCCAACATCGGGAACATGTTTCCTGCCTCCAGCGTGTCCAAACCCTCAATAATCTTATATGTTTTAATAAGATCTCATAGAAATATAGAAAAATAGAAAATAGGTGCAGGAGGAGGCCATTCGGCCCTTCAAGCCCTTCATTGTGATCATGGCTGATCGTCCCTTATCAATAACCCGTGCCTGCCTTCTCCCCTAGCCCCTAGAGCTCTATGTAGCTCTCTCTTAAATCCATCCAGTGACGACCTCCACTGCCCTCTGTGGCAGGGAATTCCATAAATTCACAACTCTCTGGGTGAAAAGGTTTTTTCTCACCTCAGTCTTAAATGACCTCCCCTTTATTCTAAGATTGTGGCCCCTGGTTCTGGACTCGCCCAACATTGGGAACATTTTTCCTGCATCTCGCTTGTCCAGTCCTTTTATAATTTTATCTGTTTCTATAAGATCGCCCCTCATCCTTCTAAACTCCAGTGAATACAAGCCTAGTCTTTTCAATCTTTCCTCATATGACTGCCCCGCCATCCCAGGCATCAATCTCGTGAACCTACGCTGCACCGCTTCAATCACAAGGATGTCCTTCCTCAAATTAGGAGACCAAAACTGTACACAATACTCCAGATGTGGTCACACCAGAGCCCCATACAACTTCAGAAGAACCTCTTTACTCCTTTACTGAAATCCTCTTGTTATGAAGGCCAACATTCCATTAGCTTTCTTCACTGCCTGCTGTACCTGTAAGCCAACTTTCAGTGATCGGTGTACAAGGACGCCCAGGTCTCGCTGCACCCCCCCCCCCCTTACCTAACCTAACCCCATTGAGATAATAATCTGCCCCCTTGTTTTTGCCGCCAAAGTAGATAAACTCACATTTATCTATATTATACTGCATCTGCCACGCATCTGCCCACTCACTCAACCTGTCCAGGTCACCCTGCAACCTCCCAACATCCTCTTCACAGTTCACACTGCCACCCAGCATTGTGTCATCCGCAAACTTACTAGTGTTGCTCCTAATTCCCTCTTCCAAATCATTAATATATATGGTAAACAGTTGCGGCCCCAACACCGAGCCTTGCGGCACTCCACTCGCCACTGCCTGCCATTCTGAAAAGGACCTACTCTTTGCTTCCGGTCTGCCAACCAATTTTCTATCCATGTCAAAACCCTACCCACAATACCATGTGCTCTAATTTTAGTCACCAGTCTCCCGTGCGGGACCTTATCAAAGACTTTCTGAAAGTCTAGATACACTACATCCACTGACACCCCTTTATCCATTTTACTTGTCACATCCTCAAAAAATTCCAGAAGATTAGTCAAGCATGATTTCCCTTTCATAAATCCATGTTGACTTGGACTAATCCTTTTACTGCTATCCAAATGCCACATTATTACCTCTTTAATAATTGACTCCAGCATCTTTCCCACCACCAAAGTCAGGCTAACTGGTCTGTAATTCCCCGTTTTCTCTCTCGCTCCTTTCTTGAAAAGTGGGATAACATTAGCTATCGTCCAATCCTGAATCTATTGAACATTGGAAAATGAGCACCAATGCGTCCACTATTTCTAGAGCCACCTCCCTGAGGACCCTGGGATGCAGACCATCAGGCCCAGGGAATTTATCATCCTTCAGTCCCATTAGCCTACCCAATACTATTTCTCGCCTAATGAAAATTTCTTTCAGTTCCTCTACCCCCTTAGATCCTCTGTCCTCCAGTACATCTGGGAGATTGTTTGTGTCTTCCTTAGTGAAGACAGATCCGAAGTACCTATTCAACTCTTCTGCCATTTCCTTGTTGCCCATAATAATTTCACCCGTGTTTGCCTTCAAGGGACCCACATTTGACTTTTCTACTCTTTTTCCCTTAACATATCTAAAGAAGCTTTTACTGTCCTTCTTTATATTCCTGGCCAGCTTCCCTTCGTACTTCATCTTTTCAGCCCGTATTGCCCGTTTTGTTTCCTTCTGTTGTCCTATGAACGTTTCCCAATGTTCTGGCTTCCGACTACTCTTTGCTGTGTTATACATCTTTTCTTTTAGTTTTATTCTATCCCTAACTTCTCTTGTCAGCCACGGTTGCCTCCTACTCCCCTTAGAATCTTTCTTCCTTTTTGGAATGAAATGATCCTGCGTCTTCCGGATTATGCCCAGATTACGCCCAGTGGAAGGCAGGAGGCAGAGAAGGGAAGCACTCAGACCCAAAATGTAGGGGAGAAAGAAGAAAAAGATAATAAACAGAGAATAAGTGGTGGTGGGTTTCTATAAATGTGTATATTTTAATGCTAGGAGCATTGTAAGAAAGGTGGATGAGCTTGGAGCATGGATTAACACCTGGAAGTATGATGTTGTGGCGATCAGTGAAACATGGTTGCAGGAGGGCTGTGATTGGAAGCTAAATATTCCAGGATTTCATTGCTTCAGGGGTGATAGAATTGGAGGGGCAAGAGGTGGGGGTGTTGCATTGCTTGTCAAGGAAGATATTACAGCAGTGCTTTGGCAGGATAGATTAGAGGGCTCGTCTAGGGAGGCTATTTGGGTGGGACTGAGAAATGGGAAAGGTGTAGCAACACTTATAGGGGTGTATTATAGACCGCCAAATGGGGAGCGAGAATTGGAAGAGCAAATATGTAAGGAGATAGCAGATAATAGTAGTAAGCACAAGGTAGTGATTGTGGGAGATTTCAATTTTCCACACATAGACTGGGAAACACATTCTGTAAAAGGGCTGGATGGTTTGGAGTTTGTAAAATGTGTGCAGGATAGTTTTTTGCAGCAATACATAGAGGTACCTACTAGAGAAGGGGCAGTGCTGGACCTCCTGTTAGGAAATGAGACGGGGCAGGTGGCAGAGGTATGCGTTGGGGAGCACTTCAGGTCCAGTGATCACAATACCATTAGTTTCAATATAATTATGGAGAGGGTCAGAACTGGACCAAGGGCTGAGATTTTTGATTGGAGAAAGGCTTACTTTGAGGAGTTGCAAAAGGATTTAAAAGGAGTGAATTGGGACATGTTGTTTTATGGGAAGAATGTAGTAGAGAATTGGAGGACATTTAAAGGTGAAATTTTAAGAGTACAGAATCTTTATGTCCCTGTTCGGTTGAAAGGAAATAGTAAAAATTGAAAAGAGCCATGGTTTTCAAGGGAAATTGGACACTTGGATCGGAAAAAGAGAGAGATCTACAATAATTATAGGCAGCATGGAGTAAATGAGGTGCTTGAGGAGTATAAAGAATGTAAAAAGAATATTAAGAAAGAAATTAGAAAAGCTAAAAGAAGATATGAGGTTGCTTTGGCAAGTAAGGTGAAAGTAAATCCAAAGCGTTTCTACAGCTATATTAATAGCAAAAGGATAACAAGGAATAAAATTGGTCCATTAGAGAGTCAGAGTGGACAGCTATCTGCAGAGCCAAAAGAGATGGGGGAGATATTGAACAATGTCTTTTCTTCGGTATTCACCAAGGAGAAGGATATGGAATTATGTGAGGTAAGGGCAACAAGTAGAGTAGCTATGGAAACTATGAGATTCACAGAAGAGGAAGTGCGGACACTTTTGAAAAATATGAAAACGGATAAGTCTCCAGGTCCTGACAGGATATTCCCTAGGACATTGAGGGAAGTTAGTGTAGAAATAGCAGGGGCTTTGACAGAAATATTTCAAATGTCATTAGAAACGGCAATAGTGCCGGAGGATTGGCGTACTGCGCATGTTGTTCCGTTGTTTAAAAAGGGTTCTAAGAGTAAACCAAGCAATTATAGACCTGTTAGTTTGACGTCAGTGATGGGCAAATTAATGGAAAGGATACTTAGAGATAATATATATAAGCATCTGGATAAGCAGGGTCTGATTAGGAACAGTCAACATGGATTTGTACCTGGAAGGTCATGTTTGACTAATCTTCTTGAATTTTTCGAAGAGGTTACTAGGGAAATTGATGAGGGTAAAGCAGTGGATGTTGTCTATATGGACTTCAGTAAGGCCTTTGACAAGGTTCCTCATGGAAGGTTGGTTAAGAAGATTCATTTGTTGGGTATTAATGGTGGAGTAGCAAGATGGATTCAACAGTGGCTGAATGGGAGATGCCAGAGAGTAATGGTGGATGGCTGTTTGTCAGGTTGGAGGCCGGTGACTAGTGGGGTGCCTCAGGGGTCTGTGTTGGGTCCACTGTTGTTTGTCATGTACATCAATGATCTGGATGATGGTGTGGAAAATTGGATTAGTAAGTATGCAGATGATACTAAGATAGGTGGTGTTGTGAATAATGAAGTAGATTTTCAAAGTCTACAGAGAGATTTAGGCCATTTGGAAGAGTGGGCTGAAATATGGCAGATGGAGTTTAATGCTGATAAATGTGAGGTGCTACATCTCGGCAGGACAAATCAAAATAGGACGTACATGGTAAATGGTAGCGAATTGAGGAATGCAGTTGAACAGAGGGATCTAGGAATAACTGTGCATAGTTCCCTGAAGGTGGAATCTCATGTAGATAGGGTGGTAAAGAAAGCTTTTGGTGTGCTGGCCTTTATAAATCAGAGCATTGAATATAGAAGTTGGGATTTAATGTTAAAATTGTACAAGGCATTGGTGAGGCCAATTCTGGAGTATGGAGTACAATTTTGGTCGCCTAATTATAGGAAGGATGTCAACAAAATAGAGAGAGTACAGAGGAGATTTACTAGAATGTTGCCTGGGCTTCAGCAACTAAGTTACAGAGAAAGGATGAACAAGCTAGGTCTTTATTCTTTGGAGCGCAGAAGGTTAAGAGGGGACTTGATAGAGGTCTTTAAAATGATGAGTGGGTTAGACAGAGTTGACGTGGATAAGCTTTTCCCATTGAGAGTAGGGAAAATTCAAACATGGGGACATGACTTGAGAATTAAGGGACAGAAGTTTAGGGGTAACTTCTTTACTCAGAGAGTGGTAGCTGTGTGGAATGAGCTTCCAGTGGAAGTGGTGGAGGCAGGTTGGATTTTATCCTTTAAAAATAGATTGGATGTGTATATGGACGGAAAAGGAATGGAGGGTTATGGTCTTAGTGCAGGTAGATGGGACTAGGGGGAAGTAAAAATTAAAAAAAATTAAAAAAGTGTTCGGCACGGACTTGAAGGGCCGAGATGGCCTGTTTCCGTGCTGTAATGGTTATATGGTTATATTCCTGCCATTGCTGTTCCACCGTCATTCCTGCTAGGATCCTTTTCCAGACTACCTTGGCCAGCTCCCCTCTCATGCCTTCATAGTCCCCTTTGTTCAACTGCATCACTGACACTTCCGATTTAACCTTCTCCCTCTCATCCTTCTAAATTCCAGAGTGTAGAAGCACAGCCGCTCCATTCTCTCAGCATATGACTGTCCCGCCATCCCGGGAATTAACTTTGTGATCCTTCGCTGCACTCCCTCAATAGCAAGAATGTCCTTCCTCAAATTTGGAGACCAAAACTGCACACAACACTCCAGGTGTGGTCTCACTAGGGCCCAACTACAGAAGGACCTCTTTGCTCCAAAACTCAACTCTTGTTATGAAGGCCAACAAGCCATTCGCTTTCTTCACTGCCTGTGGTACCTGCATGCTTACTTTCATTAACTGATGAACAACGACCCCCAGATCCTGTTGTACTTCCCCTTTTCCCAACTTGACACCATAATCTGCCTTCCAGTTTTTGCTACCAAAGTGGATAACCTCACATTTATCCACATTAAACAGCATCTGCCATGTATCTGCCCACTCACCCAACCTGTCCACGTCACCCTGCATTGTCACAGCATCCTCCTCACAGTTCACACTGCCACCCAGCTTTGTGTCATCTGCAAATTTGCTAATGTTACTTATAATCCCTTCATCTAAATTATTGATGTAAATAGCTGCGGTCCCAGCACCGAGCCTTGCGGTACCCCACTAGTCACTGCCTGCCATTCTGAAAGAGACCCGTTAATCCCTACTCTTTGTTGGCCCTACTAATATAATTTTACATGAGAGCAACTATGATGAACAGTTTTGGCACCGGAAATCATGTGGTGGAATAGACAAAAGATAATAGGTGCAGGAGTAGGCCATTCGGCCCTTCGAGCCAGCACTGCCATTTAATGAGATCATGGAGAAGGGAGAAAAATAAAAAATGTCAACGAAATAGAGCACTTCACAAAAGGGAAATCATATATTTGTGGACAACTTCAGTCTTCATATAGAAAGGAAACAAAATGCTGAATTCGTGGGAAGATGAATTTGAAACTAAAATGAGTCTGGAAACGATGCATCCGAGACGAATGCGGGAAATTCCCAGCAATTCAGAGAACAATTAAGGAAAGAAAAACTGTGTTAACATCTGACATTGAAGTTCTAACAAAGGGTCTTCCTCCTCATACATTAGTTGTGTTTCACTTTCCACAGATGACTCTGGATATCTTGTGGAACATGACAGAATTAGCTGGTAGCTTCACAACAAAGAATCCTCTGGGAAACCATGTTTAAATGACAGGAATGTACATTGATCTTATGTGATAAAGTGAAATTAGAAATGTATAATGTCATTTACTGATATATTAAAGTATTTGATGAGGAAATTAGATGAAAGGTTATGACAGTAGGTAAACAATAGTAACTATTTAAAGGCAAGGATCAATCCAGGATAATATCTTAGTAGGTGCAAGGCACCTGCAATGTTTCCAAGATTACAGCTGATAAGAAGGTGGGTGGCAAAACAACTCACCAGATTCCCAGGAAATGACATAACAGGGAAAGTTAAAACAAGATAAAGAAAGAATAACATTTAATTGTTCTTCCCACAATGTACCACAACAGTTTGAGGTCCGTCCACTCACCTGCTTTCCTCCGGCACCCATCCTTGCCGTGTGTTCACCATCCCCCCTGACCCCCCCTCATCCAACCTCATCTCTTGCATCCACTGCTCTAGGTGTCAGCTGCTCTACATCGGTCAGATCAAGCATAGGTTTGGCGATCGCTTCGCCCAACACCTCTGCTCAGTTCGCAATAACCAATCTGATCTTCCAGTGGCTCAGCACTTCAACTCCCCCTCCCATTCCGAATCCAACCTTTCTGTCCTGGGCCTCCTCCATGGCCAGAGTGAGTCCCACTGCAAATTGGAGGAGCAGCATCTCATATTTCGTTGGGGTAGTTTACACCCCAGCGGTACGGATATTGACTTCTCCAATTTCAGGAAGTCCTTACTTTCTCACTCTTTCCCCTCCGCTTCCTAGCTCTCCCACAGCCCACTGTCTTCGCCTCTTTCTTTCTTCTTCCCGCCCCCCCCACCCCCACATCCGTCTGAAGAAGGGTCTCGACCCGAAACGTCACCTATTCCTTCGTTCCATAGATGCTGCCTCATCTGCTGAGTTCCTCCAACATTTTTATCTACAACAATTTGATTAATATTTTTGGTGATATAAGTTGGTCATTCTGATCATAGCTCTATATTAATAATCCTCAAAGCAATACTCTCTTACTTTCACATCCTTTATAATGTCCCAAAGTATCCAGCAAAGTGCCTTACCTAAATTGGGCATGAACCACACTTCCTTCAAACAGTCACTGTCAGTTTACTGGGGAATCAATGTCAGATTCCAATGTCTGACAAAATTCCAGAAGTTAACAATTATTATGGAAAGTAATTGTGATTAATGTTAAAAGAAAAAATAGTTGATGAGCGAACACAAGTCTGTGCTCTTGAACCAAAGCCTGCATTGTTCCACCATTGCCCTGGCTACCAATGCACCGTGCCATCACTACAATGCTCCTAATGAAATATGGTTACCCTGAAGAAATAGATTGGTTACTTTGGACATACAAAGGTAATCATCATCACGGAGCTCCCGTTCTGTGTAAATTATTCTCTCCTTATTTCGTAAATTATAACTTATATTTTCTGTCTCTTTGGTCATTTCCTCGCTTGTGGATCCCGAAGTCTTTCTGGTGGAGACAACTGGAAAAAGAAAGCCAAAAATAAACCTAATTGCATTGTTTCAAGTCAGATAAGTGGTTGACCTGTAAAATATGGAAGTTAGTTACATAATATGCAACATGTTCTATGAATTGAATTTAAATGACATGGTGGTAGTCAGATGGTCATTATCTCATATCAATTATTTACTGTAATGCACAGGAGTCACTCATTTTGAGTTTCACTTTTACAAACAGAATTACCTGTTGCTCTTTTGATTCTTTTAACCAACACTGTGCCTTCCTTCGTTTCTTCAGTGGCTCCTCCCAAATCTCTTTTGTCCTCCCCTGTATATGACGTGACCTGTGATGAGACATTTTGTTGAAACTCTGATTCATAAGGACACAAATAAATTGTTTCTACTTCTTCTCGATTATTTCTTCCATCGCATTATTAACTGAGATACTCAACTCAACTACTAATAAAAGCAGTAACTGCCTAGTGTGCAATATTTCATTGAGCTCTCACCTTTCATACTCTATTCTGAAATGAAGTTTAATATTGTCAGCAAATGTGGGAAAATGTGGGAACAATTGTCTCTCTTTCAATAATATAAATATATTTGTGAATGTTAGCACCTGACTCCACAGCAGTGATGATGAATTTTCTAAACAGCAGTAATTTCTGTCTTGTAGAAAATAAAATGCTAATGTAGAACCACTGTTAATTCATAAAAGCGTATTCTCACTTCTCCTTTATGCTGGGAATGATTTCTGTTCTTACCTTTATGACAAGATTTCTTTTGGTATTCTTGCCACTTTCATTCTTAAAAGGAGGCTTAAAGGGGGAGGGGCTGAGGCCGCCGCGTCGCTGAGGGGGAGGGGCTGGGGCCGACGCGTCGCTGAGGGGGTGGGGCTGGGGCCGCCGCGTCGCTGAGGGGGAGGGGTTGAGGCCGCCGCGTCGCTGAGGGGGAGGGCCTGGGGCCGTCGCGTCGCTGAGGGGGAGGGGCTGAGGCCGTCGCGTCGCTGAGGGGGAGGGGCTGGGGCCGTCGCTGAGGGGGAGGGGCTGGGGCCGTCGCTGAGGGGGAGGGCCTGGGGCCGTCGCGTCGCTGAGGGGGAGGGGCTGAGGCCGCCGCGTCGCTGAGGGGGAGGGGCTGAGGCCGCCGCGTCGCTGAGGGGGAGGGGCTGAGGCCGTCGCGTCGCTGAGGGGGAGGGGCGGGGCTTGGGCTCGACGTCAACGTCAGCGCGCATGCAGATATTGCAATGGAATTGCTGATGTTACAGTGGAGCATCTGTTGCAGGGGACCTGGTGTTGCAGCGGAGCAGATGCTGCAGTGGAGCAGGTTCCTGCATTGAAGCTCCTGCAGTGAAGCAGCTTCTGTTGTGGAGCAGCCACTGCCACAGTGGAGCATCTCCTGCAGCTACAGGGAAAGTTCAAGCCTCCACCATCTCCTCAGGCAGCGTGTCCCAGATTGCAACCACCCTCTGGGTGAGTTTAATCTCATCCATGTCCGTTTTATTGTTCTGTTAGTATAGGCTGGTCTGCAATTCCTTGTTCCATCTTATTCTAATTGCTGACTCCAAATACTACGTTTCCTCATCTGTTCATGCCCCATCAGAGATATTATCCCCTTTGTTCCACCAATCCACCACAACCCCTCTCTACAACTGAAAAACAACTTGTTTTTGTTGCTGTTTCCTACTCTGGTGAAGGGTCTCTGATCTGAAACTGAACGGTTTCTTTCTCCACAAATGCTGTCGAACCTGCTGAATGTTTTTTTTAATTTTCTTCCATTTTTATTTCAGATTTTCAGCATCTGCGGTTCTTTGCTTTACACGTTGATTTTGATGTTGTGACCTGTCAACAACGAACCAAAGGAGATCAGATACGTGGTGTCGTAATCTACTGGTAACCAAGTAACTAGTAAGTGTTTCAATGGGAAGGTTCTGCCTACTCGGGATGGGACTCCATTTTAGTTTAGTTTAGAGATACAGCACGGAAACAGGCCCTTCAGCCCACCGAGTCCACGCCGACCAGCGATCCCCGCACACAAACACTATCCTACACACACTAGGGACAATTTACACTGAAACCAAATAGACCGTGGGCCAAGGAGCTTTTTGGTTTCATTTTATGACCCAAATCACGTATCTACCTGTATTTATAATATATTCTGTAAAAATATTATAGAAATCATACCTGAAACTGGGCAAGAACAAAACCTGCACATATTTTTTAAATATGAGAAAAACCTTAAAAGGAGGCCTAAAGATTCTGAATCCGTGGAAAAAAAGTGACACGTCAGCTCTGCCTTGGAGAAGCACAGACAGAATCTCAATAGTTTGGAAATTTTGGATATATCTAATGTAATTGAGTTTAAAATAAGCAACATATCATAAAAGTAAAAATTAGGAAAAGTAAGTTTGCACTTAATGAATAACACATTTGGAAAAATATATTCAATTTAACAAATATTCCACCAAGTTAAGAATATAATCTCCCTTGCAACAGATTTCATAGGCTAACGGCCAAATTGATTAGAATCAATTATATTTGAAAAACTGCATTTAATATTTCAAACAGATTTAAATTACGCTGTGGATTTTTTGTCAGAAGTTTAGGTGTCCAATCCTCATCTGACTCGCTGGATTCATAAACTTGGGTTTGACGCCTTCTGCTCCGATTTGTACTGAATTCTGGCTTTGGTACATTTAATCCTGTGAAAAATAAAACATGCTCATCATCTGTTATGACCAACTTCAGGTATTTATCTTCATTGAACATACCAGTGCAAAATATCTGTGGAAACATCACTTTGCAATGTTATCGTTATTAATATTTCCTCCAGAGTATTCATGCTATTATTCAATTGATCATGTCTACTTGACAAAGACAGCAAACAACCTAAAAATTATTTATCAGTGTTAAAGAATAATCAACCAGCATGAAGAATATGACGGATGAGTATGTGTCTATTTCCAGGTCAGAAATCGCAATAACCAATCTTTCAGTTTCACACATCTGTTTGGTAAGTGAAATAGATCAGAATCCTTCTTTCCATTCCTCCAGGTCTAAAGTAATGGCTCATTCTTGCTGCCTGTACTGACAGTGACACTTTGTGCCATGGTTGGGTAAATGGATTGAATAATGAACAACCAGGACCATCCACCTCTTCATCAATGGGAACATTGACCTTTGTCCAATCTCTGATTTCAGGACTGTGACTAGTTGCAACATTAAAAAACGTAACTGGTCCCAATGTCTCTGGGTTTGTGTTGTCCATGGTCACCATCTTCTGAATGACATCAAGCTTTGGTATTGATTGTAAAGTTAGTCCAATTTGAGATCACTGATGGGAATTTTTGAATATTGGTGAGGAACCTCACCAGGAGAAGTGTTTTACTGAACTAGACTAAGGGGGGTAATCTGAAGGAGCATAATTACAGTCCCATCTTATTCTAATTGCTGACTCCAAATACTACGTTTCCACATCTGTTCTTGCCCCATCAGAGATATTCTCCCCTTTGTTCCACCAATCCACCACAACCTCTATCTACAACTGAAAAACAACTTGTTTTTGTTGCTCTTTCCTACTCTGGTGAAGGGTCTCTGATCTGAAACTGAACTGTTTCTTTCTCCACAAATGCTGTCTAACCTGCTGAATGTTTTTTGAATTTTCTTCCATTTTTATTTCAGATTTTCAGCATCTGCGGTTCTTTGCTTTACACGTTATTTTGATGTTGTGACCTGTCAACAATGAATCAAAGGAGATCAGATACGTGGTGTCGTAATCTACTGGGATTCAAGTAACTAGTAAGTGTTTCAATGGGAAGGTTCTGCCTACTCGGGATGGGACTCCATTTTAATTTAGTTTAGAGATACAGCGTGGAAACAGGCCCTTCAGCCCACCGAGTCCACGCCGACCAGCGATCCCTGCACGCTAACACTATCCCACACACACTAGGGACAATTTACACTCATACCTCACTAAACTTCACCTCACACCTAAGCCTCAACTCACTAAACTGCACCTCGACTAAACTTCCTCAACAAAACATCACACCTCGACTAAATCCTCGCCTCGACTAAACTTTACCTCAACTAAACCCTCAATCACCTCGACCAAACTTCACCTCAGCTAAACCTCATCTCAGATAAATGTCACACCTCACTAAACCTTGCTTCGATTAAACCCCTCGCTTCAACTAAAACTGTCACCCAGGGAATCCGAATCTCATGGACATTAAACATCGTGTGAGGTTGGGGTGGGATAGGGTAGAGGTGAGGAGTGGGGGAGGAGGCAGGCAAGGAGAGGGGTTATGGAGGGAGGAAGGGAGTGACTGAGGGAGGGAGAGGTGATTGAGGGAGGAGGAGAGGGGAAAGAAGAGGGAAGGTGAAGATACCTGGTGTGGGCCGAGCCTCGGGGCTGTAGCCAGGCCCGGGCGCTGGGGAGCGGACACAGACACGGACTGGGCCCTGAACCCGGCTTCGGGCCCTGCGCTGGTGTTCGAGCCGGTGTGGGGTCTTGGGGCTGCTGCTCCGGGCCCACAGGGAGGGAGAGGAGCGGGACCTGGGGCAAGGACTAGGCAGCAGCCTCGTCTTCTCCCTCCCCCAGACCGCAGCCTCTCCCTCCCATGGCTCCAGACCCGTCGACATATGACGCCTGTATGGTCGTGAATAGTCGTCCAAAGAGTCCTACCTTTTCCTGGTCGCCGCTGGATTTTCAACGTGTTGACGTTGAACTATGACGGGTGCCGGCAGTCGCTGAAAAATATTGCGTACGTGGGACAGGCCCTTTAGACTGTTGAGGAAGCCTTGTTTATGGGCTCACAGTCAGGTGGGGGCTGTAAAGCTCCACTTGGTTCCAGTTGGATTGTCTGGTCCCTGTATTGTCTTAGATAGATGCAAAATGCTGGAGTAACTCAACAGGACAGGCAGCATCTCTGGAGAGAAGGAATGGGTGACGTTTCTGGTCTAGATGCTTCTTCAGACAGATATCGGGAGTGGGAGGTACATAGATAAGGAAGTGTGTAGACAAGGAAATCTCTGTTTATAGATAAGGATATCTCCCACTCCCCTTACATCAGTCTGAAGAAGGATGTCGACAGGAAACGTCACCCATTCCTTCGCTCCAGCGATGATGCCTGTCCCGCTGAGTTTCTCCAGCATTTTGTGTCCATCTTTGGTGTAAAGCAGCATCTGCAGTTCCTTCCTACACAAGCCATTTGGGCAGGCCGGTGGGGGTGAGTAGGAGGGGTTGGGGGAGACGTGTAAAATCACAAAGGATAGTGAGTGTGGAGAAGTCGTGTCAGGATGACAAGGTCACTGTGTTGACGGTGCAGGTTTAAGGGTGGCACGGTGGCGCAGTGTAGAGTTGCTGCCTTACAGCACTTACGGCATCAGAGACCAGAGTTCGATCCCGACTACAGGTGCTGTATTTACAGAGTTTGTATATTCTCCTCGAGGGTTTTCTCCGAGATCTTCCGTTTCCTCCCAAGCTCCAAAGACATACAGACTTGTTGGTTAATTGGCTTTGTATAAATGTAAAATTGTCCCTAGTGTGTTTAGGGTAGAGTTAATGTGCAGGGATTGCTGGTCGGTGGGTCGAAGGCTTGTTTCCGCGCTGTACCTAAACTCTACAGTGATTGGAAACAACCAGCGCTTGGTTTTTGGTCACATTTGCTCTGAAACAGAGAAGGAAGCAGATCCGGTGAACTTCTCAAAGAAACTGGAGATATGATGGAAATGGAATGGGTTTCCAGGCCAGTGGGGGAAGAGCGAGGGGCAGGGGGATGGTGATTGTTCAAGCATTTGTAACTATCTTCCGTTCAGGTAGCGGGCGCAGGCAGCCATGTGTTAGACACTTGATACAGCTAGTTATAACTAGTCCCAAAGACGTGCGGATTTGTAGCTTTATTGGCCTCTGTAAATTGTCCCTAGTGTGTAAGGGAGTGGATGTGAAAATGAGGTAGCTTTGGGGTTATGGGGAGAAGGTGGGAGAATGGAGATGATGGGGAAAGATAGATCAGCCATGATTGAATGGTGTAGTAAATGATGGGCCGAATGCCAATTCTGCTCCTTGAACATGAACTTATGTACATAGAACTAGTATGAAAGGGAGATTGATGGTCAGCATGGACTCGATGGGCCAAGGCGCCTGGATCCTTTCTGTACCTCAGGTTTAGCTTTATTATTATTACATGTGGAGCTGGTGTACAGTGAAAAGCTTTGTTTTGTAAGCTATCCAATCAAATCAGATAACAAATATTCATCAATACAATCGCCAAATCAAGTTCAATAGGTAGAGCAAAGTGGACGATACAGAGTGCAGAATATAATTCTCAGCATTGTAGTGAAATAAACTGAGGTGCAGTGTTCTGGGACGCTTTGCCAGTTGTCACGTGGCCTGTGGCTTGTGTTGTCTGAGATCTTAAGGGGTTGGACAGGCTAGATGCAGGAAGATTGTTCCCGATGTTGGGGAAGTCCAGAACAAGGGGGAAGTCTTTTAGGACCGAGATGAGAAAAACATTTTTCACACAGAGAGTGGTGAATCTCTGGAATTCTCTGCCACAGAAGGTAGTTGAGGCCAGTTCATTGGCTATATTTAAGAGGGAGTTAGATGTGGCCCTTGTGGCTAAAGAGATCAGGGGGTATGGAGAGAAGGCAGGTACGGGATACTGAGTTGGATGATCTGCCATGATCATATTGAATGGCGGTGCAGGCTCGAAGGGCCGAATGGCCTACTCCTGCACCTATTTTCTATGTTATCTGCTGTTTGGGCACAGCCTCGCATGTTGAGTGGACGCAGTGTTGGCCCTGCAGGTGGTACTGGCTGTCGCCAGCCTGTTGAAAAATGAAAACACGCAGATGCTGGAAGTCCCAAATGAAAACGGGAGACGCGTTGTAGGCTTTGCAGGTCTGACCCCATTGATGTGTCAGGTCACCGACCCTCCATTGAAAGAGTCACAAAACAGAGAAACAGGCCCTTCAGCCCTACTCCTCGTCCATGCCGACAAAGGAGCCTTCCCGGGCTGCTCCCATTTGCATGTGTTTGGCCCATATCCCTCTAAACCTTTCCAATCCGTATCCCTCACCAAACGTCTTTTAAACACTGAAAATCACTTCCTTTGGCAATTCGTTCCATGTCCCCTCCACTCTCTGTTGGAAAGGTTGCCCCTCAGGTTGCCCGTAAAATCATTCTCCTGTCACCCACGCCTCTAGCCCCTAGTTGTAGATTCCCCGACAATAGGTGCAGGAGTAGGCCATTCGGCACTTAAAGCCAGCACCGCCATTCAATGTGATCATGGCTGATCATCCACAATCAGTACCCAGTTCCTGCCTTCTCCCCATATTCCCTAACTCCTCTATCTTTAAGGGCCCTATCAAGCTCTCTCTTGAATGTATCCAGAGAACTGGCTCCACCGCCCTCTGAGGCAGAGAATTCCACAGACTCACAACACTGTGTGAAAAAGTGTTTCCTCATCTCCATTCTAAATGGCTCACCCCTTATTCTTAAACTGTGGCCCCTGGTTCTGGACTCCCCCAACATCGGGAACATGTTTCCTGCCTCTAATGTATCCAAACCCTTAACAATCTTATATGTTTCAATAAGATCCCCTCTCAGACTTTTAAATTCCAGAGCATACAAGCCCAGCCGCTCCATTCTCTCAGCATGTACAAAAAGGATGGGTTGCACTTGAACCTGAGGGGACCGATATCCTGGCGGGGAGATCTGCAAAGGCTACTGGGGAGACTTTAAACTAGAATGGTTGGGGGGAGGGACTCAAATAGAGAATGCTATTAGACAGTGTGTGAGGCAGGAGGCAGAGAAGGAAAGCACTCAGACCCAACATGTAGGGGGTAAAGAAGAAAACAATAATAAACAGAGAATAAGAGGTGGTGGGGTTCTTAAATGGGTGAGCAGAGAAACAGAGGGGTGTAAAATGCGGGCGGAAGCAATAGGTAGCAAGGTGAAAGGTAAAAGTGGCAGGCAGACAAATCCAGGGCAAAAATCAAAAAGAGCCACTTTTCAACATAATTGTATAAGGGGTAAGAGCGTTGTAAAAACAAGCCTGAAGGCTTTGTGTCTCAATGCAAGGAGCATTCGTAATAAGGTGGATGAGTTGAACGTGCAGATAGCAATTAATGATTATGATATAGTTGGGATCACGGAGACATGGCTCCAAGGTGACCAAGGCTGGCAGCTGAACATCCAGGGATATTCAATATTCAGGAGGGATAGAGAGAAAGGAAAAGGAGGTGGGTAGCGTTGCTGGTTAGAGAGGAGATTAACGCAGTGGAAAGGAAGGACATTAGCTTGGAGGATGTGGAATCGGTATGGGTAGAGCTGCGAAACACTAAGGGGCAGAAAACGCTGGTGGGTGTTGTGTACAGGCCACCTAGCAGTAGTAGTGAAGTTGGGGATGGCATCAAACAGGAAATTAGAAATGCGTGCAACAAAGGCAAAACAGTTATAATGGGTGACTTCAATCTACATATAGATTGGGTGAATCAAATTGGCAGGGGTGCTGAGGAAGAGGATTTCTTGGAATGTATGAGGGATAGTTATCTAAACCAACATGTAGAGGAACCAACGAGAGAGCAGGCTATTCTAGACTGGGTATTGAGTAATGAGGAAGGGTTAGTTAGCAGACTTGTTGTGCGTGCCCCCTTGGGCAAGAGTGATCATAATATGGTTGAGTTCTTCATTAGGATGGAGAGTGACATTGTTAATTCAGAAACAACGGTTCTGAACTTAAAGAAAGGTAACTTTGAGGGTATGAGACGTGAATTGGCCAAGATTGACTGGCAATTAGTTCTAAAAGGGTTGACGGTGGATATGCAATGGAAGGCATTTAAAGACTGCATGGATGAACTACAAAAATTGTTCATCCCAGTTTGGCAAAAGAATAAATCAAGGAAGGTAGTGCATCCGTGGATAACAAGGGAAATCAGGGATAGTATCAAAGCAAAAGATGATGCGTACAAATTAGCCAGAAAAAGCAGCATACCAGAGGACTGGGAGAAATTCAGAGACCAGCAGAGGAGGACAAAGGGCTTAATTAGGAAAGGGAAAATAGATTATGAAAGGAAACTGGCAGGGAACATAAAAACTGACTGCAAAAGTTTTTATAGATATGTGAAGAGAAAGAGATTAGTTAAATCAAATGTAGGTCCCTTGCAGTCAGAAACAGGTGAATTGATCATGGGGAACAAGGATATGGCAGACCAATTGAATAACTACTTTGGTTCCGTCTTCACTAAGGAAGACATAAATAATCTGCCGGAAATAGCAGGGGGCCGCGGGTCAAAGGAGATGGAGGAACTGAGTGAAATCCAGGTAGGTCGGGAAGTGGTGTTGGGTAAATTGAATGGATTAAAGGCCGATAAATCACCAGGGCCAGATAGGCTGCATCCCAGAGTACTTAAGGAAGTAGCTCCAGAAATAGTGGATGCATTAGTGATAATTTTTCAAAACTCTTTAGATTCTGGAGTAGTTCCTGAGGATTGGAGGGTAGCAAACATAACCCCACTTTTAAGAAGGGAGGGAGAGAGAAAACGGGGAATTACAGACCAGTTAGTCTAACATCGGTAGTGGGGAAACTGCTAGAGTCAGTTATTAAAGATGGGATAGCAGCACATTTGGAAAGTGGTGAAATCATTGGACAAAGTCAGCATGGATTTACGAAAGGTAAATCGTGTCTGACGAATCTTATAGAATTTTTCGAGGATGTAACTAGTAGAGTGGATAGGGGAGAACCAGTGGATGTGTTGTATCTGGACTTTCAGAAGGCTTTCGACAAGGTACCACATAAGAGATTAGGATACAAACTTAAATCACACGGTATTGGGGGTTCAGTATTGATGTGGATAGAGAACTGGCTGGCAAACAGGAAGCAAAGAGTAGGAGTAAACGGGTCCTTTTCACAATGGCAGGCAGTGACTAGTGGGGTACCGCAAGGCTCAGTGCTGGGACCCCAGCTATTTACAATTTATATTAATGATCTGGACGAGGGAATTGAAAGCAACATCTCCAAGTTTGCGGATGACACTAAGCTGGGGTGCAGTGTTAGCTGTGAGGAGGATGCTAGGAGACTGCAAGGTGACTTGGATAGGCTGGGTGAGTGGGCAAATGTTTGGCAGATGCAGTATAATGTGGATAAATGTGAGGTTATCCACTTTGGTAGCAAAAACGGGAAGGCAGACTATTATCTAAATGGTGGCCGATTAGGAAATGGGGAGATGCAGCGAGACCTGGGTGTCATGGTACACCAGTCATTGAAAGTAGGCATGCAGGTGCAGCAGGCAGTGAAGAAAGCGAATGGTATGTTGGCCTTCATAGCAAGAGGATTTGAGTATAGGAGCAGGGAGGTTCTACTGCAGTTGTACAGGGTCTTGGTGAGACCACACCTGGAGTATTGCGTACAGTTTTGGTCTCCAAATCTGAGGAAGGACATTATAGCCATAGAGGGAGTGCAGAGAAGGTTCACCAGACTGATTCCTGGGATGTCAGGACTTTCATATGAAGAAAGACTGGATAGACTTGGCTTATACTCGCTAGAATTTAGGAGATTGAGAGGGGATCTTATAGAAACGTACAAAATTCTTATGGGGTTGGACAGGCTAGATGCAGGAAGATTGTTCCCGATGTTGGGGAAGTCCAGGACAAGGGGTCACAGCTTAAGGATAAGGGGGAAATCCTTTAAGACCGAGATGAGGAAAAACTTTTTCACACAGAGAGTGGTGAATCTCTGGAACTCTCTGCCACAGAGGGTAGTTGAGGCCAGTTCATTGGCTATATTTAAGAGGGAATTAGATGTGGCCCTTGTGGCTAAAGGGATCAGGGGGTATGGAGAGAAGGCAGGTACGGGATACTGAGTTGGATGATCAGCCATGATCGTATTGAATGGCGGTGCAGGCTCGAAGGGCCGAATGGCCTACTCCTGCACCTATTTTCTATGTTTCTATGTATCTATATGACAGTCCCGCCATCCCGGGAATTAACCTTCTGAACCTACGTTGCACTCCCTCAATAGCAAGAATGTCCTTCCTCAAATTTAGAGATCAAAACAGTACACAATACTCCAGGTGTGGTCTCACTAGGGGCCCTGTACAACTGCAGAAGGACCGCTTTGCTCCAATACTCAACTCCTCTTGTTATGAAGGCCAACATGCCTTTCGCTTTCTTCACTGCCTGCATGGTTACTTTCATAGACTGATGAACAAGAACCCCCAGATCCCGTTGTACTTCCCCTTTTCCCAACTTGACACCATTTTGATAATAATCTGCCTTCCTGTTTTTGCTACCAAAGTGGATAACCTCACATTTATCCACATTAAACTGCATCTGCCCACTCCCCCAACCTGTCCAAGTCACCCTGCATTCTCACAGCATCCTCCTCACAGTTCACACTGCCACCCAGCTTTGTGTCATCTGCAAATTTGTTCATGTTACTTTGAATCCCCTCATCCAAATCATTGATATATATTATAAATAGCTGCGGTCCCAGCACCGAGCCTTGCGGTACCCCACTAGTCACTGCCTGCCATTCTGAAAGGGACCCGTTAATCCCTACTCTTTGTTTCCTGTCTACCAATCAATTCTCTATCCATGTCAGCACTCTACCCCCAATACCATGTGCCCTGCCATGTGCAGGGAGGGTGTGTAGGATGACAGCAATGTGTTCCCCACCCCCTCCTTCTCTGGGCCAGCGGGCAGGGTGCCAGTGCCCAGTGCAGGGGCTGCCACTCACGCTGTCTTTTTCTTTGCTCACAGTTAGTGCGGAAGACTGGCAGTGCCGTGCTGGGGCTGAGGCTCGAGTTGGTGGTGCTACGGTGAGGATGTCCTGCCACAGTCCCCATCTGGCCAACTACGGCTACTACCAGCACAACGACGATGCCTCCAGCAGCAGCGGAGGCTCCACCAAATCCGGCGCTCCCTCTTACAAGGAGACTCCCGTCAGGTACGTCTCTCTAACTCTCTCTTGTCTCCTTCCCCCACCCTCCCTCTCGTTCTTTCCTCTCTAAGCTATGCTCCTGTCTAACAGTAAAGATGCAGCCTCCACCCTTGTACCTCACTCAGGGAGCTGTGTATCACAACTTCAACTCCCCCCCACCCTCTCCTCCCCAGCCCCGCCTCCCAACTCCCAATCCCTCCCCTCCCTCCCTCCCATTCCCCCCTCCCCCCAACCCCAACTGAACCTTTCCCTACAGACAAAAACTCAAGGAAAGTTCCAACAGCCTCTTCTTTCCTGCTTGGAATCTGTGGAGGATGATCGGATGTAGGGTATATCTTCCATAGGCCAAGGGCAGGGTTGCCGTGACAATAAGTTGTTGATGAAGCCATTGGGTTGATGGGCTCATGAGGTATGTTGGAGGGAATGTGAACAGGGACTGCCTGACCCGCTGAGTTACTCCAGCACTTTGTGACTTTTTTTATAAACCAGCATCTGCAGTTCCTTGAGGAGGGGGAGGAGAGAGAGAGAGAGAGAGTCATGATGTTCCTACCCCGCGTGAAACAATCTTCTTTCCCCCCCCCCCTTTCCCAGCTCTGACAAGCGACTCTCTCCATCCCTCCCCCACCCAAGTCGCACCAGCTTCTCATTCTCACTTAGCAAATAGCTAACAATGGCCAGTTTCCTTTATCATCGTTACTTTTTTGCTTCTCTTTCGCAGTCCTGGTCTGCCTCCATCCTAAATCGTTGCCCTTTATCGTTTCAGGTTGCACAAGAAAAGGTCAAACAGCAAGTGGCCGGGACCTGTGCCTGGTGTCAAACGTTCGCCGTCCAACAGTTCAGTCAACAGTCTGAGTAGCTACATCAGCAACGTCAGCAACGCCTCCAAGCGCTCTCTGCACATCGGCAGCAGCAGCGGCTGGCAGGAGCCCGTCGGTACGTGTCCGGGGAGGGCAGCGCGGGGGGTGGAAGTAGGGCACTGGCGCATTTCTTTAGTCAGAGGGTGGTGAATCAGTGGAAGGCCAAGTCAGTGAATATTTTTAAGGCAGAGATAGACAGATTCTTCATTAGTACAAGGGTTACGGGGAGACGCAGGAGAATGGGGTCAGGTGGAGAGATAGTTCTGCCATGATGGAATGTCAGAGTAGAATTGATGGGCCGAATGGCCTAATTATCCTCCTATCACTTATGACCTTTTGACGTCAGTGTTCTTAAAGCCTTAACCCTTCCCTTCAACAGACTGGTTCAGGGCTTCTCCTTGGTTTAGAGTATCGCAATCACTGGTGCACGTCGGAGACTCGTACTACAGTATCTCAGTTTTAGTTGGAAACGAGCCCTTTGGCCCAACGAGTCGGCGCTGACCAGCGATCATCACACAGCTGCTGTGAGACTTTGCCTATCCCGCTGGGAGGCGGGCGGGCGGACAGGAGAGGGGCGCTCTGCCGCTCTGCTGTGGGGCCTGTGTGTGTAACACACACGGTTCAGTTACTGTGGGGAGCGCTGGGTCGGGGTCTGATGCCCCCTGGTGGTGGGAGGTGACCGACACCGAGCTGCAGTTACTGTGAGGTGAGGGATTATACCTTCCTTTATAGGAAGGAACTGCAGATGCTGGTTTACACTAAAGATAGACATAAAATGCTGGAGTAACTCAGCGGGACAGGCAGCATGAGGTCATAAGTGATAGGAGCAGAATTAGTCCATGTGTCCCATCAAGTCTATTCCGCCATTCAATCATGGCTGATCTATCTTTCCCTCCTAACCCCATTCTCCTGCCTTCTCCCCGTAACCCCTGACACCCGTACTAATCAAGAATCTATCTATCTTGCATTAAAAATATCCACTGATTAGCCTCCACAGCCTTCAGTGGCAAAGATTCACCACACTCTGACTAAAGACATTCCTCCTTATCTCCTTCCGAAAGAAGCGTTGTTTAATTTTGATGCTATGAACTCTAGTCCTCAACTCTCCCACAAGTGGAAACATCCTCACCACATCCACTCTCTCGAAACCTTTCACTTTTCGGTAAGTTTCAATGAGGTACCCCTTCATTCTTCTAAACTCCAGCGAGTACAGGCCCAGTGCCGTCAAACGCCTTTCTGGAGAGAAAGAATGGGTGACGTTTCGATCGAGACCCTTCTTCAGACTTAGTCAGGGGAGAGGGCGATCTGGAAGGGTAAGGTGCGAAAACGAGAGATCAAAGGGGACAAAGATGAAGGAAAATGTAGAGTAGATCATTGTTAGCTAGGGGAAGGTGACAACAAGCATACAAAGATAAAATGTAATCAGGACAGCTACGAAGAGAAATTAAACAGAACATACGGCAGGATGGGGATACTGACAGCGCCTTCCACTTCTTCCAACATCTACTTGTCGTCCACATCTGGCTACTCCTCCCAGGATGAGCTGCAGGGTAAGTGGAACGTTCATCACCTCACCCCCCATGTCCCTCATCCTGAATAGCTACGGGCGGCACGTTGCACTATCGGTAGAGAGGACACACTGGCTGGGGCTGGAACAGAGGCTTTAGGGATTTCATATTGAAGTTGGGCAGTGGGGCGGCTGAGCGGGCACTTGATGAGTGGGTGAGAGGTGTTACTAGGGTGGGGACAGGGTGGGTGGGAGATGTTACTAGGGTGGGGATAGGGTGGGTGGGAGATGTTACTAGGGTGGGGCAGATAGATGGGGGCAGGTACTAGGGCATGGACAAGGTGGGTTGGTGAGTGGAGGATGTAACCAGGGTGGGGACAAGGTGGGTAGGTGGTAGATGTTGGGCGTGGGCACTGGGTGAATTGGGGATGTTGCTAAGGTGTGGACGGGGGGGGTGAGTGGAGGATGTGGGAGGGGGGTGAGTGGGGGTGTGTGAGAGGGGGGTGAGTGGAGGGTGTTGGGTGATGGAGGGTGTTGGGTGGGGGGGGGTGAGTGGAGGATGTTGGGGGGTGGGGGTGAATACCCTGTACCTGGGCAGGGTGAGGTTGAGTGGGCTATTACAAGGCGCGGGTGTCGGGACATGGGGTGGGTACATGTGCTGTTACTGGGAAGGGGGTGAGGGACATGTAAGTGGGCTGACGGTGGGGAGGGTAAATGGAGCGGGTGGGGTGTGAGGGTCCGTTACTGGGGCAGGTGAGGGGCTGTTAGTGAGGTGGGCTGTGGGTGGGTGAGTGGGCCGTGGACTGACACTGGGCAGGAGCTGAACGTGTTGTACAGGATTGTAGATTTCCCAGATGCTGGGTTACATCAGGGGAACTGAGCTGTTATTTGGGGCAGCTAATCACCATTCATTCACACACACGCACACACACATGTACACACAAAAAAACAAACAAAAAATAGGCTGCTGCCATTTCACGCCACAACCTCCCCCCGCATAGCGCCTGTTCACCAAGGTGTGGAAAGTGATGCAGCTTCTGCTAAAGAGCATCGTTCCATTGTAATCTTCAGGTTGTATCAGCAGCAACACCCTGTGTATCCATCCACTTAAAATCATTAATGAATCCACTTCCTGCAACGTTTTGGAGAGAATATTCTGGATCCTGTCAGTATTGAATCTGTGACCTCTGTTTATTGATCCCTCAATAGCAAAACCTTTCTCGTGTAAAACCCTGCGACAAACTTCAACGTTTGATAGGTCATCTCTTTTACCTTCTCTGTTCCGAGAGGACTTCTAACTTTCCCAAATTACTCTTTACTGTAATTCTAGACACTGTCTAAATCAATTCTTAGGCTTGAAGTCTGACGAAGGGTCCCGACCCAAAACGTCACCCATCCTTTTTCAGACAGAGATGCTGCCTGACCCGCTGAGTTACTCCAGAACTTTTGTCTATCTTAGGCTTTTGACATCCTTCCTTTAGTTTAGTTTAGAGATACAGCATGGAAACAGGCCTTCGGCACACCAAGTCGGCACCGATCAGCGATCCCTGCACACTAACAGTTGAGCTGTGGGCCTATCAGTTGCATGGTGCTTTTGTGAACAGCAGCACAAACATTGGGCCACGTGGCCCTTTGAACATTGTAAACCTTGAGAGAGAAGTTTGCGTTGTTGACATCTTGCTCTTCTTTCCCACCCCCCAGGTTTGGCGTACTCTGAATCGGTCTCTCCCCTTGCCAAGCTGTGGGGCTGGATCTCGCTGCTGTCTCCAGGTACCTGCATTACTAATCTTCCCTCTTCTGTGGTCCATGGCCCCAAAACTCTGCTCCAGTCAACCAGTGCCCTGCTGATACTGGACCCAGTGGTGAGGTATAGCCTGCTGCTCCCTCCTTAAACTCCCAGGGATTGCACAAGGCCTGGTCCCCAGTGCTCTGTTGTTTGTGCAGCCTAGGACCACAGTCAGTGCGGGAGGAAGCCACCTTCCAGCTTGGTACTCCAGTGTGTTCCCTCAGCCTGACTGGGTCACTCACTGAGATGAGTGGTGAGTTCCCCAGAGGACCATAGAGTCAAGAGACGACTGACTGTCAATGCTCGGTTACTCGATCCCGACTGAAGTCATGTTGTAACACCTAAGGGAGGCCTGGTTTGTGTTCCAGGGTTACTGGGGTGATGAAAGATTTCCCCAGCTGTGTGGCACCGAGGACACTTTTGAAATGTAGTGTAAGGTGGTGGCCCGTGGCCAAGCTCGCACACAGCATTGTGGTGATCAGCAGACGTGCCCACGTTCAATAAATCTAGATTTCTCTAACTTCAAGTAACCCTCTCTCTCTGTCCCTCCGCCTCTTTAGTCGTTGTACTAGTTTCACTGTCGTCCTGGTGAGTTTCATTGTCTGTATAATTCGTTAACAGCCAACCAACAATGGACCCTTTCCTTCATCATCGTTACTTTTTTGCATATCGTTCATTCATTTGTTCCATATCTCTCTACATCACCGTCTATATCGCTTGTTTCCCTTTCCCCTGACTCTCAGTCTGAAGAAGGCTCTCGACCTGAAACGTCACCTATTCCTTTTCTCCAGAGATGCTGCCTGACCCGCTGAGTTACTCCAGCTTTTTGTGTCTATCTTTGCCCATGTTGGTTGTGGGATAAGATTGACTGGGACAGAGGGGGCTGCTATCCATCCACAACCAGGCAACATGTCTGTGTTGAAAGGTGATACTCCCTGCTCGGTGGAAGTGTCATTGACAATCTCCCGTTTATTTAGTCTGGATACAAAAGGAGGCCATTCGGCCCGTCGTGGCCTCTGCAGTACTGCCATCAGTGCTGTTGTCCCGTTGATATCCCTGCGACCTATTTTTTCTCAGGTTCCATACAGCTCCCCTGGGTTCTCCTGCCACCACCTTGCGGTGGACTTTCTATGGTGGTCCTTGGCAGGGGAGAAGGTCTCTCAGCCTGACGTGGTTCCACAGTATCAGTGGGTTCCGTGTTGGAGAGTCTGAGCGCTCTCCGCTTCCACTGATGGGAAGCATCGGGCCCAACGTTGTCTAATGTTGTGTTGCTGTCTCTTTCAGAAAAGCTCTGCCCCTGGTGTACTGGTGGTTGGGCACAGCCTGGTACCAGCTAACAACGGCCATCTCCTTGATCGATGTCCAGGTACGTGCTCCAGGGATCCACAGACTCCCTTCCTCCACCTGGTCAACTGAAGCAAAGTCACCCATCCCCGCTGCCTCCTCCATCTCCTCCCCACCTCTGTACTGAACACACCCTCCCATAGGACACCCAGTCACACTGAACCCCCAACAATAGACAATAGGTGCAGGAGTAGGTCATTCGGCCTTCCTTCCATTCAATGTGATCGTGGCTGATCATCCCCAATCAATACCCCGTTCCTGCCTTCTCCCCATATCCCCTGACTCCGCTATCTTTAAGAGCCCTATCTAGCTCTCTCTTCAAAGTATCCAGAGAACCTGCCTCCACCGCCCTCTGAGGCAGAGAATTCCACAGACTCACCACCTCTCTGTGAGAAAAAGTGTTTCCTCGTCTCCGTTCTAAATGGCTTACTCCTTATTCTTAAACTGTGGCCCCTGGTTCTGGACTCCCCCAACATCGGGAACATGTTTCCTGCCTCTAGCGTGTCCAAACTCTTAACAATCTTATATGTTTCAATAAGATGCCCTCTCATCCTTCTAAACTCCAGAGTGTACAAGCCCAGCTGCTCCATTCTCTCAGCATATGACAGTCACGCCATCCCGGGAATTAACCTGGTGAACCTACATTGCACTCCCTCAATAGCAAGAATGTCCTTCCTCAAATTAGGGGACCAAAACTGCACACAATACTCCGGTGTGGTCTCACTAGGGCTCTGTACAACTGCAGAAGGACCTCTTTGCTGCTATATTCGATGCCTCTTGTTATAAAGGCCAACATGCCATTCACTCTATTCACTGCCTGCTGTACCTGCATGCTTACTTTCATTGACCGATGAACAAGGACCCCCACATCCCGTTGTACTTCCCCTTTTCCCAACTTGACGCCATTTAGATAGTAACATGCCTTCCTGTTTTTGCTACCAAAGCGGATAACCTCACATTTATCCACATTAAACTTCATCTGCCATGCATCTGCCCACTCCCCCAACCTGTCACCCTGCATTCTCATAGCATCCTTCTCGCAGTTCACACTGCCACCCAGCTTTGTGTCATCTGCAAATTTGCTAATGTTACTTTGAATCCCTGCATCCAAATCATTGATGTATATTGTAAATAGCTGCGTTCCCAGCACCGAGCCTTGCGGTACCCCACTACTCACTGCCTGTCATTCTGAAAGGGACCCGTTAATCCCTACTCTTTGTTTCCTGTCTGCCAACCAATTTTCTATCCATGTCAGCACTCTACCCCCAATACTATGTGCCCTACTTTTGCCCACCATTCTCCTATGTGGGACCTTATCAAATGCTTTCTGAAAGTCTAGGTACATTACATAAACCCAACATGGAACAGCCCACACTCACTGTACCCGACAATGCCTTACAACGCTTACAGCGGCAGAGACCCAGATTCCATCCTGACTACGGGTGCTGTCTGTACACAGTTTGTGCGTTCTGCCAATTACCTGAGTGGGTTTTTCCTGGTACCTCCGGTTTCCTCCCACACTCCAAAGACGTACAGGTTTGTAGGTTGATTGCTTAGTTTAATTGTAAATTGTCCCTAGACCGGGGGGGGGGGGGGGGGGGGGGTCTTGTACAGGACAGAGACACGTGAGAGGCTAGAAGTTGGTGTGGAGGGTGGTGTGTGGAAGGTTAGTGGACAGAATAGGCAGGAGAAAGGCAGAGAACGAGGAGTTGGTTTAAACTGCACGTAAAGGGGGCCTGACGGGTAAGGCAGATGAGCTTAGGGCATGGATAGGTACGAGCGACTGGGACCTTGTAGCCATAACTGAAACCTGGTAAAGGGAGGGGCAGGACTGGCAGCTCAATGTTCCGGGGTACAGGAGCTTCAGGGCAGACAGGGGTGAGGGAAAAAGAGGAGGGGACATTACGGACGGTTCGTCTAGTGAGGCTATATGGGTGGAGCTGAGGAACAAGAAAGGGATGATTGCCTTGTTGGGGGTGTACTACAGACGCCCGAATAGTCAACGGGAATTAGAAGAACAAATGTGCCAGGAGATTGCAGACAGCTGGAGGTCAAATAAGGATGTTGTAGTAGGGGATTTTAACTTTCCCAATATACTGGGAAAATCATAGCGTGAAGGATTTAAATGGGGTGCAATTCCTCAAAAGTGTTCAGGAGAGTTTTCTTAAACAGTATGTAGAGGCCCCCACACGTGAGAGGGCAAAACTGGATCTAGTATTTGGAAATTGGGAAGGCAGGTTAATGAAGTGTGTGTGGAGGATCCTTTTGGGTCCACTGACCACAGTTGAATTAGGTTTAAGATAGTTATGGATAAGGACGGAGAGGGTCCACGTGTTCAAATGCACAACTGTGGTAAGGCCAACTTTGAGGGTATGAGAGAAGGTCTCACAAGTTGACTGGAGCAGGTTATTAGAGGGGAAAGAAACATGGGCCAAGTGGGATGTTTTTAAGTGTGCTGACGAAAGCTCAGGATATGTACGTCCCCGTTAGAGTGAAGGCCAAAGCAGGCAAACGTAAGGAAGCTTGGCTGACGAGGAAAATTGAGACGTTGGTCAAAAACAAGAAGGATGCATGGGACGGGTATAGGCAGCTGGGATCAAGTGCATCCCTGGAGGAGTTTCGGGAACTAAGGAGTAAACTGAAAAAGGTGATCAGAAGGGCAAAAAGGGGCCAGGAGATAGCTCTGGTGGGTAGCAACAATCCCAAAAGATTTTATAAATACATAAGGGGGAAAAGGGTAACCAGAGAGAGAGTGGGACCTCTCAGGAATCAAAGCAGTCACATCTGTGTGAAGCTACAGGAAATGGGCAAGGTCCTCATTGAATATTTCTCTGTATTTACCGAGGAGAAAGACAGTAGGGCGGAAGGTGGACAAAAATGCTGGCGAAACTCAGCGGGTGAGGCAGCATCTATGGAGCGAAGGAATAGGTGACGTTTCTGGTCGAGACCCTTCTTCAGACTGATGTGGAGGTGGGTGGTCGGGAAGAAGAAAGGAAGAGGCGGAGACAGTAGGCTGTGGCAGAGCTGGGAAGGGGAGGGGAAGGAGGGAGAAAGCAAGGACTACCTGAAATTGGAGAAGTCAATGTTCATACCGCTGGGGTGTAAACTATCCAAGCGAAATATGAGGTGCTGCTCCAATTTGCGGTGGGACTCCTCTGGCCATGGAGGAGGCCCAGGACAGAAAGGTCGGATTCGGAATGGGATGGGGAGTTGAAGTGCTGAGCCACCCGGAGATCAGGTTGGTTAATGCGAAGTGTGCGGAGGTGTTGGGTGAAGCGATCACCAAGTCTATGCTTGATCTCACCGATGTAGAGCAGTTGACACCTAGAGCAGCGGATGCAATAGATGAGGTTGGAGGAGGTGCAGGTGAACCTCTGCCTCATCTGGAAAGACTGCTTAGGTCCTTGGATGGAGTCAAGGGGGGAGGTAAAGCGACAAGTGTGGCATTTTCTGCGGTTGCAAGGGAAAGTACCAGGGAAGGGGGTGGTTTGGGTGGGAAGGGACGAATTGACCAGGGAGTTACGGAGGGAGCGGTCTCTGCGGAAAGCTGAAAGGGGAGGAGATGGGAAGATGTGGCCAGTGGTGGGCTCCCGTTGGAGGTGGCGAAAATGTCGGAGGATTATCTGTTATATTTGACAGCTGGGGGGTAGGTGTGGACAATGGGTACTCTGCCCTTGTTACAAGTAGGGGGATGGGGAGTGAGAGCAGAGCTACGGGAAAAAGAAGAGACCCTGGTGAGAGCCTCATATGTAGACAAAGAGGAGAACTCCCCGTTCCCTAAAGAATGAGGACATCTCCGATGCTCTGGTTTGGAGCACCTCATCCTGGGTGCAGATGCAGTCGTCGATGTTGCGGAGCTAGAGGTCGGGGATAGGGCCAGGGTTCGACGTACCCTACAAAGAGGCAGGCATAGCTGGGGCCCTTGCGCGTGCTCATATCTACGCCTTGAATTTGGAGGAATTGGGAGGAGTCAAAGGAAAATTTGGAGGAAATGGGAGGAGTCAAACGAAAAGTTATTGAGGGTAAGGACCAGCTCCGCTAGGACAGTAGGACGGAGGAACTTGGAGCAGTCAATGGAAGTGCCTTAATTGTACCCCAGATAAACCCACTTGTACTACCCCAGATAAACCCACTAGAAACATAGGAAAAACATAGAAAAATAGGTGCAGAAGTAGGCCATTCGGCCCTTTGAGCCACGGACTACAAGATAGCCTGCCCACACTCTACCCCAGATACATCCATAGAACAGCCCTGTGATACTACACCCTAGGTTGACTAATCTTTGCACCAGTGTCGCCGTGGCTCTGAGCTTTGGGTGTGTGTACTAACATAGAAACATAGAAAATAGGTGCAGGAGTAGGCCATTCGGCCCTTCGAGCCTGCACCGCCATTCAATATGATCATGGCTGATCATCCAACTCAGTATCCCGTACCTGCCTTCTCTCCATACCCCTGATCCCTTTAGCCACAAGGGCCACATCTAACTCCCTCTTAAATATAGCCAATGAACTGGCGTCAACTACCCTCTGTGGCAGAGAGTTCCAGAGATTCACCACTCTCTGTGTGAAAAAGTTTTTCCTCATCTCGGTCTTAAAGGATTTCCCCCTTATCCTTAAGCTGTGACCCCTTGTCCTGGACTTCCCCAACATCGGGAACAATCTTCCTGCATCTAGCCTGTCCAACCCCATAAGAATTTTGTACGTTTCTATAAGATCCCCTCTCAATCTCCTAAATTCTAGCGAGTATAAGCCAAGTCTATCCAGTCTTTCTTCATATGAAAGTCCTGACATCCCAGGAATCAGTCTGGTGAACCTTCTCTGCACTCCCTCTATGGCTATAATGTCCTTCCTCAGATTTGGAGACCAAAACTGTACGCAATACTCCAGGTGTGGTCTCACCAAGACCCTGTACAACTGCAGTAGAACCTCCCTGCTTCTATACTCAAATCCTCTTGCTATGAAGGCCAACATACCATTCGCTTTCTTCACTGCCTGCTGCACCTGCATGCCTACTTTCAATGACTGGTGTACCATGACACCCAGGTCTCGCTGCACCTCCCCATTTCCTAATCGGCCACCATTTAGATAATAGTCTGCCTTCCCGTTTTTGCCACCAAAGTGGATAACCTCACATTTATCCACATTATACTGCATCTGCCAAACATTTGCCCACTCCCCCAGCCTATCCAAGTCACCTTGCAGTCTCCTAGCATCCTCCTCACAGCTAACACTGCCCCCCAGCTTAGTGTCATCCGCAAACTTGGAGATGTTGCTTTCAATTCCCTCGTCCAGATCATTAATATAAATCGTAAATAGCTGGGGTCCCAGCACTGAGCCTTGCGGTACCCCACTAGTCACTGCCTGCCATTGTGAAAAGGACCCGTTTACTCCTACTCTTTGCTTCCTGTTTGCCAGACAGTTCTCTATCCACATCAATACTGAACCCCCAATACCGTGTGATTTAAGCTTGTATCCTAATCTCTTATGTGGTACCTTGTCGAAAGCCTTCTGAAAGTCCAGATACAACACATCCACTGGTTCTCCCCTATCCACTCTACTAGTTACATCCTCGAAAAATTCTATAAGATTCGTCAGACACGATTTACCTTTCGTAAATCCATGCTGACTTTGTCCAATGATTTCACCACTTTCCAAATGTGCTGCTATCCCATCTTTAATAACTGACTCTAGCAGTTTCCCCACTACCGATGTTAGACTAACTGGTCTGTAATTCCCCGTTTTCTCTCTCCCTCCCTTCTTAAAAAGTGGGGTTACGTTTGCTACCCTCCAATCCTCAGGAACTACTCCAGAATCTAAAGAATTTTGAAAAATTATCACTAATGCATCCACTATTTCTGGAGCTACTTCCTTAAGTACTCTGGGATGCAGCCTATCTGGCCCTGGTGATTTATCGGCCTTTAATCCATTCAATTTACCCAACACCACTTCCCGACTAACCTGGATTCCCTGCTATTTCCGGCAGATTATTTACGTCTTCCTTAGTGAAGACGGAACCAAAGTAGTTATTCAATTGGTCCGCCATATCCTTGTTCCCCATGATCAATTCACCTGTTTCTGACTGCAAGGGACCTACATTTGTTTTAACTAATCTCTTTCTCTTCACATATCTATAAAAACTTTTGCAGTCAGTTTTTATGTTCCCTGCCAGTTTCCTTTCATAATCTATTTTCCCTTTCCTAATTAAGCCCTTTGTCCTCCTCTGCTGGTCTCTGAATTTCTCCCAGTCCTCTGGTATGCTGCTTTTTCTGGCTAATTTGTACGCAACATCTTTTGCTTTGATACTATCCCTGATTTCCCTTGTTATCCACGGATGCACTACCTTCCCTGATTTATTCTTTTGCCAAACTGGGATGAACATTTTTTGTAGTTCATCCATGCAGTCTTTAAATGACGGTCTGTCAGCAGCGTGGGTCCATGGCGTCTCTGGAGAGAAGGAATGGGTGACATTTCAGGACAACGCCCTTCATCAGACTCCAGAGATGCTGCCCGACCCACTGAGTTACGACAGGTTTTTGTATCCATCTCGCTTGAGACGGGGTTGGGTTCAATAGCCGGCTGACTTGTGTGTGTTTCCCCTCCAGGTGTGTCCCTCACGTGAAGAAGTGGGTGCTGCTGGCATTACTGGGTAAGGACCTGCTCCATTTCACATCTCACTTCATCGATCATTGATGTCTGCAGGACAATATGAAGAGAAAATCTTCACTGAGGGTTGGAGCACTTGAGGCAAAGCATGAGGAGAAACAGTCATGTTGGGAGTAAAGGATTAAAGGTGGAGGGCTTGGGGTGGGCCCAGGGCTGTATTTAGCAGTCTGTTTGACAGAACAACACTGGTGAATTTATAGTGTCAACTGAGTATCCCGAGCCCAAGGTTCTTATTGGAATTAGAGTGAGGTCCAAGCAGCTGAATTGAGGTTGTGTTATATTGTTCATAAATTATAGGAGCAGAATTAGGCCATTTGGAAAGTGGTGAAATCATTGGACAAAGTCGTCATGGATTTACGAAAGGTAAATCATGTCTGACGAATCTTATAGAATTTTTTGAGGATGTAACTAGTAGAGTGGATAGGGGAGAACCAGTCGATGTGTTGTATCTGGACTTTCAGAAGGCTTTCGACAAGGTCCCACATAAGAGATTAGTATACAAACTTAAAGCACACCGTATTGGGGGTTCAGTATTGATGTGGATAGAGAACTGGCTGGCAAACAGGAAGCAAAGAGTAGGAGTAAACGGGTCCTTTTCAGAATGGCAGGCAGTGACTAGTGGGGTACCGCAAGGCTCAGTGCTGGGACCCCAGCTATTTACAATTTATATTAATGAACTGGATGAGGGAATTGAAGGCAACATCTCCAAGTGTGCGGATGACACTAAGCTGGGGGGCAGTGTTAGCTGTGAGGCGGATGCTAGGAGACTGCAAGGTGACTTGGATAGGCTGGGTGAGTGGGCAAATGTTTGGCCGATGCAATATAATGTGGATAAATGTGAGGTTATCCACTTTGGTGGCAAAAACAGGAAAGCAGACTATTATCTAAATGGTGGCCGATTACGAAAAGGGGAGATGCAGCGAGACCTGGGTGTCATGGTACACCAGTCATTGAAATTAGGCATGCAGGTGCAGCAGGCAGTGAAGAAAGCGAATGGTATGTTAGCTTTCATAGCAAAAGGATTTGAGCACAGGAGCAGGGAGGTTCTACTGCAGTTGTACAGGTTCTTGGTGAGACCACACCTGGAGTATTGCGTACAGTTTTGGTCTCCAAATCTGAGGAAGGACATTATAGCCATAGAGGGAGTGCAGAGAAGGTTCACCAGACTGATTCTTGGGATGTCAGGACTTTCATATGAAGAAAGACTGGATAGACTTGGCTTATACTCGCTAGAATTTAGGAGATTGAGAGGGGATCTTATAGAAACTTACAAAATTCTTATGGGGTTGGACAGGCTAGATGCAGGAAGATTGTTCCCCATGTTGGGGAAGTCCAGGACAAGGGGTCACAGCTTAAGGATAAGGGGGAAATCCTTTAAGACCGAGATGAGAAAAAACTTTTTTACACAGAGAGTGGTGAATCTGTGGAACTCTCTGCCACAGAGGGTAGTTGAGGCCAGTTCATTGGCAATATTTAAGAGGGAGTTAGATGTGGCCCTTGTGGCTAAAGGGATCAGGGGGTATGGAGAGAAGGCAGGTACGGGATACTGAGTTGGATGATCAGCCATGATCATATTGAATGGCGGGCAGGCTCGAAGGGCCGAATGGCCTACTCCTGCACCTATTTTCTATGTATCTAAGCCTACTCCACTATTCAATCATGGCTGATCTATCTTTCCCTCTCAACCCCATTTTCCTGCCTGTTCCCCATAACCTCCGACACCCGTACTAATCAAGAATCTTATCAATCTCCACCTTAAACATACCCATTGTCTTGGCCTCCTCAGCCGTCTGTGGCAATGAATTTCACAGATTCATCACTCCCTAACTAAAGAAATTCCACCTTGTCTCCTTTCTAAAGGTGCGTGGTTTTGTTCTATGGCGATGGCCTCTGGTCCTAAACTCTCCCACTAGTGGAAACATCCTCTCCACATCCACTCTATCCAGGCCTTTCATTATTCGGCAAGTTTCAATGAAGTCCCTTCTCATCCTACAGCGAGTACAGGTCCAGTGAGTACAGGCCCAGTGCCTACAAATGCTCATCACACGTCAACCCACTCATTCCTGGGATCATTCTCGTAAACCTCCTCTGGACCCTCTCTAATGCCAGCATTTCCTTCTTCAGATGTGGAGCCCAAAACCGCTCACAATACTCCAAATGTGGTCTGGCCAGTGCCTTATAAAGCCTCAGCGTTACATCCCTGTCTTTATATTCTATTATCAGGGTGCTTGTATTTGATAAACTCGCTGTTCTAACGCGTGCAAAGATGCTAATCTCCAGATTGTTCCCAGTAGCTGGTACAGTGAGTGTGGGTGTGGGAAGGGAGTGTGGGTGATGAGTAGGGGAGTGATGATGCAGGGGGGAGGGCTGTATGTTCCTCGGGCACTGGCACTGGTTCTGAGGGCAGGTGGCACGCCGACGCTGGGACCAATCTCCTCGATGAGTTTGCTAACGCCGTTTGTATGGGTTGATATGGTTTGGATAAGTTGGGGGAAATGGGAGGAGTGAAAGGAAAAGTTATTGAGGGTAAGGACCAGCTCCGCTAGGACAGTAGGACGGAGGAACTTGGAGCAGTCAATGGAAGTGTCTTAAGAGCAGTCAGTGTTACCGTCGAGGAAGTATTGAAGGTACTGTCGAGTTTGAAGGTAGACAAATCTCCGGGACCTGATCAGATATATCCGAGGACATTGTGGGAAACTAGAGGGGAAATTTACGAGTTGTTCTTAAATACAAGAGAGGTGCTGGAAGACTGGAGGGTGGCAAATGTTGTGCCTCATTTCAAGAAAGGCTGCAGGGAAAATGCTGGGAACTATAGGCCGGTGAGCTTAACATCTGCAGCTGGAAAGTTACTAGAGAGTATTCTGAGGGATAGGTTATACAGGCATTTGGATGGGCAAGGGCTGATTGGGGATAGTCAGCATGGTTTTATACGTGGGAGGTCGTGTCTCACAGATCTGAATGAGTTTTTTTGAAGATGGACCCGAAAGGTCGATGAGGGCAGAGCTGTAGATGTTGTGTACATGGATTTCAGTACAATATTCTACAAGGTTCTGCATGGTAGGCTGCTCTGGATGGTTAGATCCCATGGGATCCAAGGAAAGATAGCTGAATGGATAGCAAATTGGCTCCATGGAAGGTAGCAGAGTGTGATGGTGGAAGGTTGCTTCTCGGACTGGAGGTCTGTGACTAGTCGTGTGCCTCAGGGTTGGGTGCTGAGCCGTTACTGTTTGTCATCTACATCAATGATTTGGATCAGAACATACAGGGCAAGATTAGCAAGTTTGCTGATGATACAAAAGTGAGTGGTTTTGCAGATAGTGAAGATGGTTGTGAAAGATTGCAGCAAGATCTGGATCGATTGGCCAGGTAGGCTGAGGAATGATTGATGGAATTTAATACAGAGATGTGTGAGATGTTGCATTTTGGGACACTGAACAAGGGCAGGACCTACACAGTAAATGGTAGGCCTCTGGGTAGTGTTGTAGAGCAGAGGGATCTAGGAGTGCAGGTGCATGGTTCCTTGAAGGTCGAGTCGCAGGTAGATAAGGTGGTCAAAAAGGATTTGGCACATTGGCCTTCATCAGTCAGAGTTTTGATTGTGGAAACTGGGAGGTCATGTTGCAATTGTATAAGACGTTGGTGAGACCGCATTTAGAATATTGTGTTCAGTTCGGGGCACCATGTTATAGGAAAAATATTATCAAGCTTGAACGGATTCAGAGAAGATTTACGAGGATGTTGCCAGGACTAGAGGGTGTGAGCTATGGGGAGAGGTTGAGTAGGCTGGGTCTCTATTCCATGGAGCTCAGCGGGATGAGGGGAGATCTTATAGAGGTATACAAAATCATGAGAGGAATAGATTGGGTAGATGCACAGTTTCTTGCCCAAAGTAGGGGAATCGAGGACCAGAGGACATATGTTCAAGGTGAAGGGGAAAAGATTTAATAAGAATCCGAAGGGTAACGTTTTCACACAAAAGGTGGTGGGTGTATGGAACAAGTTGCCAGAGGAGGTAGCTGAGGCTGAGACTATCCAATCGTTTTAAAAAACATTTAGATAGGTACATGGATAGGACAGGTTTGGAGGAATATGGCCTAAGCGCAGGCAAGTGGGACTAGTGTAGCTGAGATATTGTTGGTCGGTGTGGGCAAGTTGGTCCGAAGGGCCTGTTTCCAAACTGTTTCACTTTATGACTCTAGTCTGTAGGGTAGTGTTGGTGGGCGGGAATCGTTGGGCGGTACGGACTCAGTGGGCCGAAGGGCCTGTTTCTGTGCTGTGTCTTTAAACTAAACTTAAAAATGAGAACCCATTTATTGTACCCCAGATAAACCCACCACAGGCCAACCCACTTGTACTACCCCAGATAAACCCACCACAGGCCAACCCACTTGTACTACCCCGGATAAACCCACCACAGGCCAACCCACTTGTACTACCCCAGATAAACCGAAGAAGGTTCCGGGATGGGTAATATTCGCTGCTGTGCCACATGGACTTCTGCCCTGGGTTTAAAGCAGAAGCTGCTGTGCGGTATCGGGCACCACAGCAGTGATCCGTGCTGATACCGCTGGGCACTTGTGGTGACACAGTACGTCCCACTGCCTATATACGCCACCTGTGGAGGGACATGGTCTGCCACCATCGCCTCCATGGTGCAGTTTATAGGCTGTGCTCCAACAATCCTGAACACACACTGAGGCCTAGCCTCAGCACCCATGTGCTGGGGACACAGGATTACCTGTGCTCCCCGGCTCCGACAACCCAAAAGGTCAATGCCTGTCACAGCTTGCTCCCTTACTATGACATAGGGCGGGACCTTCCCATAGCGAATATGCACCCCCCCATGAACAACTCCCACGTTCTCCACTCGGTACAGAGGAGCTGGTCGTGCCGAGGTTCCCTTCACCGGGATTCTTACGACCACTCCCATTATGGTGTGATTGGATTTTCCGCAATCCACCGGTACCGGGTAGGCCTCGGAGGCCACACGAAGCTGACAAGGTCTCAAAGTGCTGTTATAAGGGTGTAGCGCTGCTAGGTGCTGGTTGCTTATCCAGGAGGGGACCCGACCTTGCCTCGGGTCTTCCAGGTTGCTCCTCCCCTCCCCAACAACCATGCACCATACAGCCCACACACCTCATTCTGTGCAGCCTGATCGGACGCATTCCGGTCCTCTTTAATCAAAGCGTTTATTGTTTTTGCATGTGTCTCCAATTGTGCTATGATTTCCTTTAGATGTAGAGTCATTGCCACCTCTTCGTGCAGTCCCGATCCTACCACCGCATTTTCCTCCCCCAGAATCTTTCGTAACTGGCCCTTTAACTGATTGATCTGCAGGGCCAGTTCTACGTTGTCCATGCTATTAATAATAGACGTCCCCGTGTTAAATGCTGTAAACCCGTCGTTAACCACCCCTCATTTTTGCCCCAAACTGAAATCCCCTCCCCCGCGGTACATCTCTTCTATGTCTATGTCCCCAAAATCCAGGTTGTGGAATTTCTGGAACATGTCTTTTAGCAGGGCCTGATATAATAATTCCGTCTCGCGGGGGCACCATGCAGGTAACCGCACTTCAGTCAAATTTAATACTACTGAGGCCACAGCGTAATGCACTCCCTGGTACAGCACCCTTTTGGTTGGGACAAGTGCTAACCCATTCCCCGGCCCTTTGGTGGTGGTTGGACAGTTGTGAGGGTCGATCGGTTGGGCTGTGGGTAGGGGCTTCTTCACCTGAACCAGCAATTCGGTGGCTTTTACTGTCATCCCAGCCCTGGGGGCCACACATGCCTGCCCACTGCGGTCCCAATCTATCCCGTTCCCGGGGTTCTGCCACCACTTGACGAAAGTGATTGATGCCCCTACCGGACACACCTTGGCAGACCCCCATAGACATAAATAAAGCCCCTGGTCATAGGCCCACCATTTGTCCCAACATACAGTGATCCCTCCCGGTGACCCCGTGATGGTCCGGTAGGTATCATTGTCCAGTCTTTCCCAGTCCGAGGATCGATCCCTCATGTCCGAGCTCAGCTTCCTGAGCCACCACCATCTCCCCAAAGGAACGTCCCCCTTACAGGTTAAACACACCCGCCTGCCCTCAGTCACCCTAACCCGGTCGGTAGCCATCTGTATCTCGGCACAGGGTATGGATGCTTCCCCGTAGGCGAAGCTCCTGTGGCTGGAGAACCTGGTCGAGTTCGACCCCAGCCATCCAGGCCATCTCCCCTCATGGGAGTATCCGGCCTGGCTATCCGCTACCAGGTTTCCTTGCCCAGTAGACACGAGGGGTGCTCTGTCCCCTGAGCACCCATATACGATGGACTCCTCCGTGTCCCCGCGGCGGCCACGCACATCCGGAGGCACATCATTGCCATCATCCATATGGCGGGGCTACCCATCTGGAAAACAAAGCGAAACACCTCCTTGCCTCCACAAAGCTATCTGCCTAATAATGGCATTTGGGGCTTTGATTTGTCTGTTGTGGTCCACTTTACCACAGCACATCCCTTCGATCCTGTACTGTCTGTCCCTGTACTCCCCTGTAGCTATACAAAACCTTATCTCTAGTTACGCTAACTACATCTACTTACACAAAAACCAATGCTATATACAACGCCACCCGTCTCCGGGTGGCCAACTCATAACTGGTCCCCGTCACGCTGGGGCCACCCCTCTGGTGGGCCCACCCGTGCACGCCAGAACTCCTCCTGTTGAGGGGCCTGACTGCCCCTCACCTCCCTTTGCACTACGGGGTTTTGAGTTACCCCTACGTTCCCTGTGGAGACTGGGCTCCCTCCAGCTGCACTCCGTAGTGCCCTGTTTCGGCCGCTCTCCTTCCCGGCCCTCCTGTGGCCGGCCCTAGCCCTATGTTTAATTAGGGGTGGGGACCACCTTACTGGGGGTTTAGTGACCCTGTCACTCCTACGTCTGACCGGGGGTTCCCACACCAGAGGTGATACCTCCATCTCCTCTGTTTCTGCTAGTTCTGCCTCTCTTAGGCAGTCTACGGTACCTGCCTGTGGAGGGCTGGAGTCAACCTCCTTCTCCGCTGCTTCCAGTCCCCGCCCTGGGACACAGCCGGCTACTTCAGGCTGACTACCTGTGGGCTCGCCTGGCTACCCTATGGTTTCCACATCAACCCGGGTCTGTTCTTGATCCTGTTCTCTGACATGTACCCCTTTCTTACTTTTCCCTGCCCTTGTGGGGTCAAACAATTTACACTGGTTGATCTGGAACCATTTGACTCTACGGGGAAGCTGAATGGCATACACCATGGGACTGGCTTTGTCCACTATGTTGTATGGGCCCGCATACAAGGGTTCAAACACCCCTACCCTAGCATATCTCCTGACCATTACCTGGTCTCCCACTGCCCACTCGCAATGCCTGCGAGGTTCCAGCAGTAGCTTGTTTCTTTGGTGCTGGGCCCCCATGTTTCTGGCTGCCTGCCAGTGAAGCTGCCTAAGTTGTTCAAATAGCCTCTTGGCAAACTTGTCCCGGTTCACTTCCCTGAGCTGTCCCTCTGTTAGGGCTGGGACCATAACGTGCATAGGCGTTCTCATGACCCGGTCTGTCATAAGCTCATGGGGAGAGTACCCCGTACTCCTGGACTGGCTGGCCCGAATCCCCATAAGGACCAGGGGTAAAACCACCCACCGGTTGGGTGAGTCCCCTGTTTCCTTCCTTATCCTTTCCTTTATTGTCCGGTTCAACCGCTCCACCGGACCTGAGGACTGGGGGTTGTAGGCCACATGCCACTTGGCCTTGATGCCCATTATTCTAAGGGTGGACTGCATGACCTGTCCTGTGAAATGGCTCCTCTGATCTGACTCCACAAACTGTGGGAGTCCCCACCTGGTGAACACCTCCCTAACCAGGATTTTTGCCGTACCCATTGCGGTGGTTGCTCTGCAAGGGAAGGCCTCTACCCATTTTGAGAACTCATCCACAAGGACTAAGCGGTACTTGTAACCCCCTTGTGCGGTTGGAAGGGGTCCGATGTAGTCGATTTGAATCGACTGCCATGGCCCCTCCACCCTCCTGATGTGTCCCATAGAAACCTTCCTTTTCTGGGGGTCTGGGTTGTTTGCTGCGCAAACCAGACAGCTTGCACAAAAGTCGCGAACGTCTTCCCTGAGCCCTGGCCACCATCCTGCCATCTCTACTCGCTGCCATGTGGTCTCTGGCCCGGGGTGACCTGCCCCTGGACCCTCATGGGCTAGTTTTAAAAATTCCCTTCTGTACAGGGAAGGCACTACCCACTTATCTCCCTTGAATAACATGCCTTCCTTTACTGCCATGTCTTTACCCCCATACGGTCCCTCTATTTTCTCCTGCCTGCAAATGTCTGCTGAGGCAGCCTTTAAAATAGGGTCTTGTGCCTGGACCGTGGTCACGTCCGGAGCCAAAACCACTCCCGCACTCTCCTTTTCCCGAGGCCGCTCCCTGGCTGCAGCTAACCTGTCCTTCCTCATAGGGGTCCCATGCTTTCCCACTCCTGGCTCCTTCCCTGGCCAAGCAATCCGCCCTCTGATTTCCCTCGCCCCGTGGCTCCGTTTTGGAATAGGCCTTCACCTTATGGATATATCTATCCCCGCCCTTCCCTACGGCTGCTACAACCCTCTCTAATAGGGGTTTAGTGGTCAGGGGCTTCCCGTCCGATGAGGTGTACCCTCGGCGGGACCAGATGGCCAAATATTCCGTGCAGGAATTGCATGTGAACATGCTGTCCGAACATATGGTGTATGGAGTGGGGAAACGCTCGGGATGGGTCACCACATACATTACCGCCGCCAGCTCGGCCTGCTGGGCGCTTAACATATGTGGGAGTTTAAGAGCTAGGGCTATCTCTGCCTCGGGGTCCCAGATCCCACAGCCCGTGAGCCATATGCCCTCGGACACGAAACTGGACCCTGCTCTAAGCCCAAAGTCCACCTCCCATACCCCTTCCACCGAGCAATGGTGTGGCTCCCCTGTGTACACCAAATTGGCTGCGAGCTTGGGCTCACATATCCTCTCAACCCGTACGGCCATTTGGGAAAGGAGAAGGGTCCAGCGAGTGATCCTCGCACTGCTAACGGTCCCATCCTTAATCCGACCGTACAGCAGCATCTGGGTTGGGGTATGGTGGGTCAGGAGGGTTATGGGGGACATTCTTATGAAGACCTGTACCCTCTTCATTGCCCAGTATGTGGCTAGCAGGTGCCGCTCACAGTTTGAATAGGACCTCTCTACCTCTGTGAGGACTCTGGAGGAATACACCAGTGGCCTTAACTTGCCGTGCCGTTCCTGGAGGAGCACTACGCTCAGGCCATCGCTGCTTGCGGCTACCTCCAGGAAAAATTCCTCCCTGTAGTCAATGGCTCCCAGAGCTGTGGCCTTTTGCAGGTCCCGCTTCAAATGGATGAATGCCGATTCGCACTTCTCATCCCACTCCCACTCTACCCCTTTGCGTAGCAGCCGGTGCAGAGGTGCTGCAGTCGCGGCATAGTCCTCTATAAAGTCTCGGCAGTAGCCCGTGACTCCCAGAAATGATCTTACCCCTCCCCACGTCCGTTGGGACTGGGAGTTCCTGCACTGCCTGCCTTCTTGCTGTATCGATACCCCTTTCTCCGGCCCCAAGGGTCAGTCCCAAGAACTTTACCTCTTGTAACCCTATCTGTGCCTTCTTGGGATTTATTTTTAAACCGCTCTTACAGAGCAGCTCCAGTAGTTCATTTACTAGGGGCCCATGTTCCTCACTGGTGTCCGTGAATAGCAAAATATCATCCACATACTGGACGATCTTGTGGGGCTCACTAAATTCTTTTGAACATTCTGCCATACATTGGTGGAAAATACTGGGGCTATTGTGGAACCCTTGGGGAAGACAGTTCCACGTGTACTGCTGCCCCTTGAATGTGAAAGCAAATTTGTACTGGTCTTCCTTCCTGACCGGGATAGACCAGAAACCATTCGAGATGTCTAGCACCGTAAATACAGATGCAGACGCTGGAATTTCCCCTAATAGGTCTGCTACAGCTGCCACAGTTGGTGCGCAAGCCAGAATATTCTTATTCAGGACCCTATAATCTACCGTGGCCCTCCAGGAATTGTCTGGCTTCCGTACGGGCCAGAGCGGTGAGTTCACGTGGGTGGCTATGGGCCTCAAAACGCCTTGCTTAACCAGTGAACTCAGGGCGACTTCTAAGTCAGCCTCCGCCTCTCGGGGAAAACTATACTGTTTCTGCGGTCGGGACATGGGATCCCCGTCTATCCTGACCTCTGTTCCTGTGACCCTTCCACAGTCGTGCTTGTGAGTAGCGAATGCGGCCAAATTTCGCTTAACATGGCCTCGATACTCGGTCGGGGTCTGCCTCACTAGGACCTCTAGATCGTACCCCTCTCTGGGCTTCACGACACACAGAGCCCCTCTCTCTGATGACCTCTCGATGACCATTACCTCCTTCTCTCTCTCAGCCCCTTCTCCTGCTATGCCCCACAAACAGTGGTTCCTCAGGTCCACAAGGACCTGGTGGGCCACTATAAAGTCGGTGCCTAGTATCCCCTTTCCCTCCTGCTCCCAACTCATCAGGAAGCACTTCCACTGCGTCTGGAGTGCTCCTAATTGAATGGACAAGGCAACAGAGAAAAACCCTGTCTTCTCGTTTCCTGTAAAACCGACAAGACTATAGGGTACCCCACTAGATAGAGGGGATGTACGGGGATTGTCCGTGTGGACAATAGTACTGGAAGCACCTGTGTCCAGCAGGTAACTCCCGACCACATCCTGGACCTTCATCTTGACCCAGGGTCTCCCACATGGGCCATACTTTAACGGGCATAGGAATGTGGGCTGTTTCGCTGGCGGTCATAAAGGGGCCGGGGGTGCGGATACGGGTGCGCCCTGGCCTGTTGCCATGGCTACCTGTCCGGACCCTCCCGCCTTTGACTGCAAATAGGTAATTAGATCTCTTACATCTATTGTTACCTCCGGGGCTGGGTCTGTTGTTACCGGGGTCCTATCCCCCACTGCTCTACTTGGGTTTCTGCACTCCCTCTTGTAATGCCCGGGCTTCCCACACCCGTAGCACACCAGCCTCATCTCGGAAGAGGTCTGGCTGCCTCCCTGTTTCCACTGCCTCCTTTTGGGGGGTGCCGGTACTATTTCGTGCACCTTGCCTTTAAAGGGCTTCTCCTCACTTCTCTCCCCATTGTGGTATGCAAGGGTGAGCTTCCTGATCACCTCCGCCTCGTTAAGGTTTGGGTCAGCTGGGTCGAACCAGTGCTCGGCCTTTGCCCTAACTCGCGGGCGGCAATTCGCCACCAGAGTCTTCAGCCAGTGAGCTGTTCTCTCATCTAAATTCTGCCTATCTAAAGGCATCCCACACGCTCCCTCATACACTGCCCACAGCCTGTCTGCGAACATGTCCGGGGACTCAGCTACCTGCTGCTTCGTCTGCCCCACCCTGGTGAAAGGACTACCCTGATTCAACACCATGGCCTCCAGAACTGCTGTCTGTGCCGCTACCCATGTTTCAGGTCTTCCCCCTTCCCTGGAGGTCACTGCCTTGCATAGGTAAGGATCTAGGGTCCTCAGTAACAGCTTTACCCGTTCTACCTCATCGCAATCGTTTATGTCGGCTGCCTGCTGCACCTCCATAAAATGCAATGACGGGTCTCCCGCCCTGGTTAACTTGGGAACGTGAGTCACCATCCCCCTCAGCACATGTGCCCCATGGGGAATGATGATATCACTCTCTATGGGCCCCCTATCTGCCTGCCCTACCGGAGGCTCTTAGCTAGCTATGATTGTTAGTTACAAAAAACGTTATAAGAACGTATCAGTTCAGACCATTTCCAGGTGATAAAACGGAGTTGAGTTATGCAGGAGTAGATACTGATTCCAGATCTCACTCAACCAGGGCTGCTACAACAGCAGCAGCAACAGCTAATTATGTCTCGCTGGGCCACATCCTAACGGCTGAAGCATGGTCAAAAGAACGAATTTCCAAACATTTGATAATAACCCGTTGCCAGACCAGGGTATTTCTCAATCTCATTTTACGTTCTGTTTATAGGTTCCATCCGGTTGAGAGATGGGACTATTATGATTTAACAGCATCAGTATGTTTTAAATCTATGTAATGACTATGTTCATTTCTGATCACAGACCATCCCGGCTTGCAAATATACCGCCGTTTGGGACAACTTTGAACTCACTCTCAAAGAACATGGTTGCCACATGTCCTGTATTGGATGAATTTAGAATGCGGAAATAACCATATAACCATATAACCATAACAGCACGGAAACAGGCCATCTCGGCCCTTCAAGTCCGTGCCGAACATTTAAATTTTTTTTTTTAATTTTTTTTTTTACTCCCCCCTAGTCCCATCTACCTGCACTCAGACCATAACCCTCCATTCCTTTCCCGTCCATATACCCATCCAATCTATTTTTAAAGGATAACATCGAACCTGCCTCCACCACTTCCACTGGAAGCTCATTCCACACAGCTACCACTCTCTGAGTAAAGAAGTTCCCCCTAATGTTCCCCCTAAACTTCTGTCCCTTAATTCTCAAGTCATGTCCCCTTGTTTGAATCTTCCCTACTCTCAATGGGAAAAGCTTATCCACGTCCACTCTGTCTAACCCGCTCATAATTTTAAAGACCTCTATCAAGTCCCCTCTTAACCTTCTGCGCTCCAAAGAATAAA